>CM053026.1:679703279-679738279 GCA_028564925.1 Lithobates sylvaticus | reverse complement strand
GATAGGGGAGTTTACTTCCACTTTAAGTAAATGTAAGCAGATGACCTTTACTTCCTCTATAAATTTGCAATAGCTTTGAATACAACCAATGGTTCACCCAGCATTTTAGGCAGTGAAAAGGCTAAGGCCCCTTTCACACATGCAAGACCATGCATTTTATCAGTTCAGTCACGTCTTTTCAAAGAAAAAACAGATAAAGTTTTCATCAGCTGCTCATCCAGGTTTTCATCTTTTTTTTTTTTTTTTTTTTTTTTTTTTTACATCAACTACCAATGCAAAAACGGATGGAAAAACAAATTGTCAGTTTACATCTGGTTTTCCTCAGATCCGTTTTTTTATTGGAAGATTAATAGAGCTTTGATTCGTTTCTAAAATGGATGTTTGCGGATGTAAACTGAATCATCCATTTACATCCGTTGCTCCATAGAGATGCATTGATGTCCGTTTTTCATCCGTCAGCGGATGGATGAAAAACGGACAAAGGGGCCTCGCTGCTCTCTTCCTCAGTGGAAATGGTGACGTGACCTCAGCCATTGGCAGTAAAATAGATTTGTTCAGCATCCCAGTTCAGTTAAAAAATATTCTGCATGTTGTGTATACAATTTGGTACTATCATACCACTCACTGGATGTTTTGCTAACATGGATATTGTCTGTTTCAGTATGTATTGCATCAGGGACAAAAGTGGCACTATTTAACCGGCTGCGCTCACAGACTGTGAGTACGAGGTATTTGCACGTAGAAGGTGGAAACTTTCATGCAAGTTCGCAGCAGTGGGGCGCGTTTTACATCCATCTCTGTAAGTCAATTGTTAGGTATGATTGTACTCGGGGGGGGGGGGGGGGGTGACCAGCACTAGCTTTTCTAAAGGGGTACATACTTTAGTAAGGTTGAGAAGCCATGGAGCATACCTTTTGTGAGTACACCATGTGTGTTTTATAAATGGATGGTAAAACTGGGGGTAGGTGTGTTGGCCTTCATTTTCATTTGGAGCTTTTTACAGATTCTCGGAAAGGTATCTGTTCAGATACATCCCATAGGAGAGTTGTTTCCAATGTGCTTTGGTGTTGTCTCTTTTCTCAACCAAAGGTTATAAATAACAAAAACCCTAAACTCTATAGTCAGTTGCTTCACAGACCTTCTGGCACATTACATTATGCAACTGTAGCATTTTATACTGTTTCATGGAAACCTTTTTTTATTTGGACATACACTTTGATTTTTGTTTTTAAAAGATTGCGGAAGAATCAGGTTTTTACAGCTACTTGGAGCTATGGTGGAGGGGTTTATCCTTTACTTGAGTGTACCAGTGACATTTTCACCAGAAAGGAAGTGAGGGGAACTCTCCAGCAACAAATCAGACAGAAATAAAAATGCTTTTTTATTTAAGGCGAAGTCTGTAACTCCAGACAGCTTTTTATTGCAGTCTGTGTCCCCTTTTGCAGATTTCCCTCATTTCCTGTCTAGTAAAACGGTCCATGCCGTAAGTGAGAGGATAAAACCTTTAATGGCTCCCTGGATAGCAGTAAAACCCAGCAGTTCTAATCCTTCCCCCCCACTCTATCCTAAGAAAAAAAGTTTAAAAATAAAGTTCTTAGTCCTGACTTCCTCACTGATGCCCTTCAGGTGCTTGAAATGCTGTTCTTATGTACATTTTATTTTCAGTTCAAGCTTTAAATAAGATTAACTTTGGGAGCATATTCCACCTATATATAGGGTGTAACATGCTCCAGCAGTCCTCCCTCACCCTTGTTATCCACTCCCAGTGTGACTCACGTATGCACAGTAGGGAACCGGGCAGTGAAGCCGCAACGCTTCACTTCCTGATTCCCTGATGGAGGATGGTGGCGGGGGCCGTCGAGAGACTAGCGATTGCTCGTCATCTGCTGCAGACATTGCAGGCACCCAGGACAGGTAAGTGTCCATTTATTAAAAGCAGCAGCAGCAGTATTTGTAGCTGCTGCCTTTTAATAATTTTTTTTTTTTTTAAGGTGGCACTCCTCTTTAAGTGAATGTTTAAGCTGTATAAATGCAAATGGTTGAACATGTAAAACGGTAATCTATACTCGTATGTGTGACCAATATAGATTATTAACCTTTCACTAACAGTACCCTCCCATTTGTATTCCTTGCTTTTGTATGATTTCTCTAGTGGACGATGAAGAGTCAGAAGGAGAGGAGTTCACTGTGCGGGATGGTTACATTCATTATGGACAGACAGTGAAACTTGTTTGTTCAGTTACTGGCATGGCACTCCCAAGGCTGGTGAGTTATTTATAATTCTTTTAAGCATAAGAATGTTTATTTCCTTTTTATTGGAATGGGAAGGCGTGAAGGGATTAACATTTTTTTACTGATCCATTGCTCATCCAAGCGTAGCAGATATTGAGGCTAGTAGCATACAGAACACAAGTGCAATAAGATGGCCTTCAGTGCTCAGAATTCAGTAGTAGTTCTCAGTGCAAGGCTTTCGTAAACATTTATTGGTAAACATTATTTAAAAGTAGCCCAGAGTTTCACCTTCTGATGTTGAAGCCTCACAAATTTTTAAGCACAGGTAACACTTTGGGCTTAATTTACTAAAACCGGAGAGTGCAAAATCTGGTGCAGTTCTTCATAGAGACCAGTCAGCTTCCAGGTTTTTTATTTTTTTAATATCAAAGCTTAAGAGTCCATTTACACAGGGGCAACTTTGGAAGTCGCCCCAAGTTTCGTGACATGATAAAATCAATGTAAGTCAATGAGAGCCGTCTTAATGCACACTACTGAAGTCACTTCGACTTCAGAAAAGGTTCCTGTACTTCTTCAATCCGACTTCTAAGCGACTTGTACCCATTGATTTCAATGGAAGTTGCCTCCAAGTCGGATCCCCTTTCTTAACTGAAGCAACTTTCCAGGAAGTAAAAATAGTTTTCTAGGCAAATCCCTCCCTCCCACAGAGCTGATTATTATGTGATTGGCCACTAGCAAAGTCCCCTTTCCTGGAGGTAACTTCAAGTTGCATTATAAGTTCCCCCAAGTCGCGCTGTGATTTATGTGATTCATACTCAAGTCGTGTCCAAGTTGCCTCCCAAAGTCATGCTGGAAGTCGTGTTGCCCCTGTGTGAATGGACTCTAAAGTGGTTGTAAAGGCAGAAGGCTTTTTTTTCTTAATGTATTCAATGCATTAACCTCCTTGGCGGTCTGATTATGTCAGTATTTTTGAATGTCAAAGCTGTACATTGTTTTGCATGGAAATTTAGTTGTTTTAAATTGTAGGCCTGTAATTCTTAGGAATAACTCACTCACTTAAATCTGTCCAAACAAGAGTCTAGTAGAAATCCCGGGTATGATGAAGTTTGAAACACGAAATCATAAATTCTAATTTATAAAAAATATCATTTAAATTCAGTAATGTAATCAAACAAAAACACTGAAATTTGTGCAAACTAATTATCTCTGAATTCTGCAAGTGATTCTAATTCACTATCGCTGTTTTCTAGCTGGTCTAAAACCGCTTTTGACCTCAAGTTTTGCATTTCACTCTTATTTTTACCAGTAAACAGAGCTTATATAGTAAAATACAGTATTTTCAAACCCATCAGACTGTTTTAAAGATGAATTATAAAACCAGCAGTGTTCTGTCAGATCAGTAAACATCTGAGATCAGCATCAAGGCAACATCAAAACAGTGTCACGTGTTTCTAAATACTGTATTTTAGTATATAAGCTCAGTTTGTTACAAACAAGTGTGAAATGCAAAACTCGTGGGTGTAATAAGATATCCGCTTGCCGCCTTCTCACTGTATCTGTACTGTGGACGAGTGCGAGGTGTAGCAAGATGGCGGCGACGGAACGTTACTTCTGTTACACGCTATGACGGGTCGCCTAATCTGATGGAATAACAGCATCAGGTGGAGGACATCGGAGGATCGCGGGGACAAAGTAAGTAACGCTACAGTGTAATCCGGAGTGGGGCTCTAGGTTACCGCTTTTGGTACTGAAAATGAACCCGAGCCACACTTGGGATTACCGCCAGGAAGGTTAAGATAAAAACCTCCTGTGTGCAGCAGCCCCCCTAATACTTACCTGAGCCCCATCTCAATCCAGCGATGTTGCATGATAGACTCGGCTCTCCAGGGCTCTCCCTTTTCATTGGCTGAGACAGCAGCGAAGCACCACTGGCTACCGCTGCTGTCAGTCAGTGAGGAGAGAGAGGTGCGGGCCATGGTTAAGTGTCTGAGTGGACACGGAGATGCAGCTCGGCTCAGTTGCCCCCATAGCAGGCTGCTTGCTATGGGGGCACTCAATAGGAGGGAGGGGCCAGGAGCACCAAGAGGGACCCAAAAAGAGGAGGATCTGAGCTGCTCTGTGCAAAACCACTACACAGAGCAGGTAAGTATGACATGTTTGATATTTTTAACCAAAAAAAAAAGACTTTAAAATTTAGGAGAGAAGTATGGGTATTTTTTTTTTTTTTTTTTGATTCATACTTGCATAGGTGGATGCAGCATTGGTCCCCCGGCGCCTCTAACGCTGAGAACCAAGCGATCGCTCGGTTCTCGCAGCTCTCTGCTGTGGAGGGGGCGGGAGCTGCTGACTCAGGCTCTCAGCAGCTCACTGGTGCTGGTCCAGGGATCTGGGTGGATCCTGACTCTATATGACGCCCAAGCCTGGACTGACTCTGTTACGTCGGCAGAGAGCGTACTTCAGCCCACTCTCTGCTGAAAATGGGTCACAGGGGTGCAAAACTAACTGCACTCCTGTGATCCACAGAAGTACAGCCAAATGAGCTTTGGCTGTACTTCTCCTTTTTAATATCACTTTAAAGCGGCGTTGCACCCAAAAGTTTAACTTCTGCTCATTTGTCTCCCCCCCCCCCCCCCCCCCCCCCCCCGGGGCCAAAATTGGCACCTTTCGGGGGGAGGTGGGACAGGATACCTGTCTGAAAGGTATCCTGTTCCCACTCCCGGGAGTCCGGACTGCGGCACATGACATCACCACGGGGCTCCCTCCTCCTCCTCCCTGTCACCGGGCACTCCCTAATTTTAGTAAATCAATTGCATCTTGATAATACTGACAATTTAAATCAACTTGACAATTTGGAAATCAAAGCTGTGACTTTTACTCTTAAGTTTTATCTGATAAGGAAAACGAATTTGCAAATCAGATCTCTGAATGGTTTAGACTGTAAGTTCTTTGTGTTCATTTTCAGATCATCAGGAAGGTGGATAAACAGACAGCATTGTTAGATGCAGATGATCCAGTTTCCCAGCTCCATAAATGTGCATTCTACCTGAAGGATACAGAGAGAATGTACTTGTGCCTTTCTCAGGAACGAATAATCCAGTTTCAAGTGAGTTTTATTCATACTGATATTTTTCTGACTTAGGCGTACCACAAGGCTGTTGTTTGGGTGGGCGTTACTTTATTTAGTTTATGGTAGATTAAAATGTCTGCTTCCCAAACAAGCAGCTAGGATGTTTATTTCAACTGTAATCTTTTTTTCATTTTGATAGTCGAATAATACTTATTATACATGATATGATCATTCAATAGAGCAAATATAAAAAAAAAAAAGTATTTTATAGGAATTGAACTTAATCAGTAATTCAAACCACAATCTAATTTTTATACAAACGTAATCTGTCGGTCTTAGCAGAAAAGGATCAAATTGAACCAAATCAGCATTTTAAGCAATCCTTTTAAAACAATGAAGTCTACAATTCATCAATTTTTGTTACATGTATGGCCTCCATGAGTCTTCAAACCAGTATTCTGGCTGCTAAACTGTTTTTTTTTTTTTAAAGGTCATTCAATAGTCTTATACCGTTGAAGCCATCAGTTAATGAAGAATGTTTGAAGTTTAAGTGATATCTTTTATTGGCAAACATAACATAAAAATGCAAGCTTCCAGGACCACCTTATCCAATTTTTGAGGAAGGTCCGCCAATGAAATTGTGCATGTTGTCCATGTGATGTTTTCTACCATTTAGCACCCAATATCACACTTCTTATTGACCATTTGCAGGGGAGGCATGATATCAAATCATTTAAGACCTGTCCTTAACCAGTCCATCTTCACAGCCCAAATAGACAGCCAGTGGGTATGACATTTCAATTGCAGTAGCATTCTCTATTGGCAATCTAAACCAGTACCAATTCAGTTGCTATATGTTGCACAAACCTCATAAAGAAACAACTTCTTTATGCCCTCTGAGTGAGACAAATCCTTCATTCCTTTTGTCAATTGAGGAACACAGGAAGCCCAATACTGTCTACAGGAGGATTGGACATTGACAAACTGTAGGAGAGCTCAGGATAGATTCTCCCACTCCTAACGAGCCTTACTTATTGCTAGTGTACTAGGAGGATGGACACCTTATTTTTCCTGAAAAAAAAGTCTAACCCTTTTTATGCTAGTTATTTTTTCTTTTCAATCAAGATTGCTGCTACATTGAGTACTATATCTGGACCCTGTTGTGGACACAGACTTTACAGGGCACTGAGTTCTGCATTTTGTTTCTTTTCAGACCTAAGTGTACTGGTAAAAGTTGGCTGCAGAGCACTTTTCAGGTCCTGAGCTGTGACATTCTCTCTTTGTGAGTAGGTTATTCGGACTGCGCACCCGAAACTCTGCCGACATTGAGTTTTCCAAGAGCTTTATATTCTTTTTCAAGCATTGAGGAAGTACTTTCCTGCTGCTGCAGCGCCTTGCAAGAGCCACGTGGAACTCTGATTTCTACTGCTTCTTGGTCGCCTTCACTCACCTAACCCTACTGCACTCAGCTGTGGGAATCATGAGTATCTGAAACCTTGCCTCATACCCTGAGCTGTATTTCCTTCCGCCTTGCAGTGCAACATGTCTTACTGTAGAATGAATGAATGATTTGTATAGCGCTGCAAATGCGAACTGAATCGCCTCAAGGCGCTTGTCTGCTCTTGTTGTCCTGCGATATTAGAAGAGGTGGATCTTTATTTTTTTCCTGAAGGCCTGATGGTTTTCTTCCAAGCGGATGTTGTTCGGTAGAGCATTCCATAGCCGAGGTCCCTGTACTGCGAATCTTCGTTCTCCCTCTCATCCCCAAAGCTTGTATCGAGCTTTGGGGATGAGTCCGGGGAGGGTAGTTCTACTGTACTGGGTGCCTCCGTCTCTCAGCCCACAAACTATTCAGGAGATTCCTGACACAGTTGGCCTGGAATTTTGCCATTTTCTGAAAGTCTATACCATCATCTGAGTTTTCCCTAGCTCTGTTGGCCATGCCCATTTTCTGCACTCTATCCAGGGAATATTTCACTGCAGTCATGCAGGACTTTATGAGCCAGATAGAATTAATGATTGCTGATTTTCTGGTTCTGGCAGTGTCCCAGCTTAACTAAGCATCTACCATTCCAGTTTAGAATGCACGCTCATTATTGCGACTTTTCCTGACCATGACCGTAGTTTTTCAGACTCTGATTAGTCTAAGGTTATCAGAAGGGATTTAATCAATATTGCAAATGACCACCTCGTTGTAGAGAGTTTAAAACTCATGCCTGTAGCCTTGGGCTCCAGTGTAGATGGATTGTTGTAGGTTTTCTGCCTCATCTCCCATAGAAATCTCCTATCATTCAGCATGGGGACTCTGTAGTGTGGGGCTGTAAAGCCCACATGCTCTGTTTGCTCTGTATCACTTTCAAGCAACAATGCCTCTTCCGGGCTTGGATAGCCTTAACAAGGATACCACCATCAGCAACAGTATTCTTCCTCAGCAAAACAAAACTACAGCTCACTCTGGGGAGAACCATCCTTCAATTGAGAAAAAGAGTAATTTTCTTTATTTCACAACAAACTTCAAGTCTGGATGGAGTAAGTGGTAGGGTCTGTTAGCCTTTGTGGACACTTAAATAACTTGCATCCTCAGATGCTTGAGTTTGGGAGGTGGTTTTCAGGGGCTACAAGGTAAACCATTGGTCCCCCCTCCCTGGTTCATTACTTGCAACCTGCCTGTGCCAGCCAGCCACTCCTGCACCCTCCACAGTTCGGGGCTTTAATGAGTGCAGGAGGGGCAGAGCACAGAGCGGTGACTGACAATCGCCACTCTGTGCATAGAGCGGACCCAAGAACTGAGCGATCAGCGATCTTTAATCGCTCCTTTCTCTGTATAGAGCCGGCAGCCAACAGCTGCAGCATCAGATCGTTGCTTCAGCAATCTAGGTGTGTGTATGTATGCATGCGTGTTTGTTTTGATACCTGCACTTTTTTAAAGTGGTTCTAAAGGCAGAACTTTTTTTAACTTACTGTAGAGAATGTATTAATGTTCATGTCCCACTTGTTTGACTCCCCCTTTCCCACTGTCCGGGAGGGAGCCTGCCTGTGTGCCCTCATAGCAAGTGACTTGCTGTGGTGGCACACACGGAAGAGGAATAGCCTAGAAAGGTGGAATGCCATTGCACATTGCAGGTAAGTACAACATGTTTGTTTTACAAAAGGAAATTACAGTACATTTTACAATCGCTTTAAGCTTCGTTTTTAGTTTAATAGTCTCCTTTTTTTTTTTTTTTATTATTATTAAAAAATGTTATTCTTTTTACTTAAAGGCCACTCCATGCCCCAAAGAGCCAAACAAAGAAATGATCAATGATGGCGCATCATGGACAATCATTAGTACGGATAAAGCAGAATACACTTTCTATGAAGGCATGGGACCAGTCCATGCACCTGTCACTCCTGTACCTGTTGTGGAGAGCCTGCAGGTATTGTAGCCTTTGTTTAGACTTCTGTTACGTGTGCTTAAATCAATAGTAAGGCCAACTTGTTTGTTTTTTTTTTCATCTTTTTTCCAAAAGGGTGTATCATTCTGTCTGTTGTCTCTCAGTGTCGGTTCACACAGGGGCAAACCCGACTTACAGCGCGATTTTGCAAGGCGATTTGCAGGCGACTTCAGCGCGACTTTGAACGACTTACAATGCGACTTCAAGTTGCCTCCAGGACAGGCGACTTTGCCTGTGGCCAATGAGAGCTAATCAGCTCTTGTGACATAATTGTTGTTCCTGTTCTCTTCCTGGGTAAATTATTTTATTTTTCCTGTAAAGTCGCTTCACTATAGATGAGGTTCCGACTTGGAGGCTACTTCCGTTGAAATCTATGGGTACAAGTCGCCTTGAAATAGTACAGGAACCTTTTCTGAAGTCGGAGCGACTTCAGTAGTGTACATTAAAGAGGAAGTAAACCCTGATGGGTTTTACTTCCTCTTTTGCTTGCTGCAAAGCCTGCAAATGAAACGCATTATGTGCCACTTACCTGCAAAAGAATCCAGCGATGTCCCCTGTGTAGGCAGCGTCCATCTTCTGGCCCCTCTTCCTTCCGGGCCACTGACTCCGGCTCTGTGATTCGCCGGAGCTGCGTGACGTCACTCCTGCGCATGCGCATAAGATCCACGAATAACGGCACAGGCTAGGGAAGAAACAGCACTTGGTTTCGTTTTTATTCCCCACGCATGCGCCGTTGGAATTTTCGGCGGACTTCAAGTGAAATATCTCCTAAATGGTGCACGTTTAGGAGATATTTCCACTACCTATAGGTTAGCCTTATTCTGGGCTTACCTATAGGTTAAAGTCCAAAAAGTGGGTTTACAACCACTTTAAGACGGCTCTCATTGACTATAATGTAATTCCTAATGTCAAGTGACTTGGGGCGACTTGAGGGCTGACAAGTCGGATCCCAAGTCCGTTGTTGTGTGAGCCGACACTAAGAGGGATATCTTTTCTGTTGCAATATTTTAATGGAAAATTGAATGGAAATGATACATAGACCTTTAAGTGTTAGATTTTAACTGTGTAGGCTATTATAAAGCAATGCACATTAATGCCCCACAATGTGCAATAATAAGTGGAATTCCCGCCAGAACTTTTTGTATTTATTTTAGATGGAGTGGGATAGTTTAAAACCTGTCAGGGGTTTTTGCTGTCTGTTTCCATGTTGGAAAGGTTTTCCTTCACCACCTGCTGCTTCACCAGGACAGAAAGTGATTGAAACTCTCTCCAAGGGGCACAGCTATAGTTGTAAACTGTGGGATAATCTAGCTTTAATGTTGTGAGCTTCCAATGAGCAGTTCAGCTTACCCTTACAACCTCCATTCCAAGCATACCCGTGAAGCCTGTGTATATAGAATGTAATTGCATGCAACTGTATTTCAATTAGAATTTCAAATAGTTACAATGTGGATCATGCACTGCTGCTCAGGGGATTTTTAAAACTTACATGTAGCATATTTGTGTATGTAATGTCACAATTTATGACATTTTTGGCTAGAGCAGTGATTCTCAACCAGGGTTCCATGGAACCCTAGGGTTCCTCCAGAGGTTGCTAGGGGTTCCTTCAGCATTGGGCAATTTCTGCCTTTCAGATAAGTTCACACTGACACCAATGATCTTTTCAACTATCTGTAAGGAGGTAATTCTTCCCAATGACCACAAGTGTAAGGATCATTATCCCCACTGACCATCACACTGATGTATCATGAGTTGTAGATTTCTAATTTTTAGCAGGGGTTCCCTGAGATTGGAGAACTATTTCAAGGGTTCCTCTGTGTTGAAAAGGTTGAGAAAGGCTGGAGCAGAGGTTTTAGAACCTTTTTGTCATTTTATTTTTTGCTGTCTGTGTCCTGTTCTGGGGATTTGTTTATCTTGTGTCTTCGGAACAGGAGATGAAGTTAGAGGAAATCTGTTAAAAACTGAAGGAAATTCCCCTTTTAGATGTCACCAGGACAAATGTCCCCATTGGAAGATCTCACTTCTATCTGTCTTTGTAGTAACTGTAAAATATTTTTTTGTCACCATGACAAATCGGGTGAATCACCCCAGCAGGGGGCGCAGACAGCAATAAAAATCTGACAGGTTCTAATCCTTCCTCACTCTACTCTACACTACAAGTCTTGGTAAGCAAATGGTAGAAGCACAAACCTACATATATTTTGCACTGTTGATTTGTATTTGCTTAATGGTAAATCCCTATATTTTTAAATCCTATTATCTTAGGTTCCCTTTACACGGGCGGACTGATCTGGGTCCGCCTTTCAGTTTTTTAGTCAAACCCATTCGGACCATCCAATGCCCTCTATATGGCGGCAGGTGTCAAATGACGGGTTGATACCTGCCGACATCCGCCCCTATGTGCTAAAAACCGACTGATCAGATGACAGTCAGATGTTAACGGACAAACGGTCTGTTTCCATCCAACCTCCTATAGAGGAGAGCGGGCTGTCCGTGTCCACTCTAATTGAATCGGACACAGACCTGTCATCCACCTGCTCAGCGGAGAGATCCCCCGGCTGAGCAGGCATATTCGCTGGCGGAAAGTGCCAGTATGAAAGGGGCTTTAGAATAACCCAAATCACAAATTAACATGCGTTATAAATGCACAAGAATACACATAACTTTTCATAAGTAGTTGTGAAAATCTGAGTTACTACATGCACATTGGCGTGAAGGGGTCCCAATAGGTTTTACAGAATAATATTTAAAAGGAACCTGTTAATACAGAAATCTTGGGATTGCCATTGTTGATCCTACCCCGGTCTGACTTAAAGGAAATCTCTGGTCACAGCATACCCTTTCTTTTACGACTGTGAAGTGTCTCGTTACTTCTTCTCTGGCTCTAAAAATGTTTCAGTTTGAAATATAACCTGCACACTGTAAGGCAGACATTAGGGATGGAGAGTATGTGTTGAGAAAATATTTATTTTTTCCCCAATAGCTGAATGGTGGTGGAGATGTAGCAATGTTGGAACTTACAGGGCAGAACTTCACTCCAAATTTGCGTGTTTGGTTTGGGGACGTGGAGGCGGAAACCATGTACAGGTATTTATATAATTTAGGTATACTTCTATTTTTCTTGTCTCCTTTTTTGTTTTTTCTTCTAGTGTGTCACAGGCAAGTGCAACTTGCAGGTCTCTAGCTACGTGCTTGATAATTATGCTTCCACAGCAGCTGGAGGCTGCAAGTTGCCCAAACTTGATATATAATTTTCATAATTTGTTACCCCTTGCCTTTTTGTTTAATAAAGCAAATATTTTACATTAACATATACACAGTCATGTGCCTGTTTCTGCTAAGTATTTTTCTATTTGTATAAATGTTTTGTTCTGAAGCTTCCATCTTCATTATTCTAAACCTGCATCAATTTGTGACTTTTCCACCCAGGTGTGCAGAAAGCATGTTATGCGTTGTCCCTGACATTTCCGCTTTCCGAGAGGGCTGGAGATGGGTACGCCAGCCAGTGCAAGTGCCAGTTACATTGGTCCGGAATGATGGCATCATCTATTCCACCAGCCTTACCTTCACCTACACCCCAGAGCCTGGTCCTCGGCCACATTGTAGCGCAGCAGGTGCCATTCTGCGAGCCAACTCTAGCCTCCTGGCCTCAAACGATTCCAGCACGAACAGCGAGGGAAGTTACACAAACGTCAGCACAAATTCCAGCAATGTCACATCATCCACTGCAGCAGTAGTGTCCTAACCACAAACTTTTGTATCTGGACTTCAGCTGACTTTTAGTTTTTACATGAAAGGACATGTATAATTCATTTTTTTTTTCCTTTTTTTTTATTTTTTTGGCTGTTTCTTTTTAGGTTTTTTTTTTTGTGCTTTTATGGGAAAAAGAAATCTTTCTCCATAATCGTTCGTATCACCTGAACCTTTTTGAACTGCAAGTGCCGAGCAAAATTTTAAGCCACAATAATGACATGGAATAAAAACATATAAAATAGGTCTAACAACACCACTGTATATCTGTTTTAGCCATATTTTTTTAAGAAAAAAAAATGGGCACAAATAGAAAATGTGGTTTTTGGGGGTGAGAACCTTCAGCCAACTAGACTGCATGAGCGTAACAGATTTTATGGACCAACAGCCTTGTATAAGCTTTAGTAAAAGGTATATTTTCACCATACCTTTTTATATCACGGCATATAGTACACTTTTGTTACCAAATATTTGTTTTTCCTAAGGTATAATCGGGCTCCAACCTGATCATACTGGTGTATTTTAATCATACTCTTCCAGTTACAAAAAATGATATATATATATATATTTTTGGTCAATGGCTGGAATTTTTTTAAGAGAACTTTTCTTTTTTATACATAAACTGATTTTTTTTTTTTTTATTTCAGCATGTCAAACCTTGTAAAGGCCAACTTTTTTTTTTTTTTGATTATATGAAGTCTGTGCAAAAGCTTTAAAAAAAATGCCTCTACCTTGCCTGCAATACAAACTGTGTATGTGGATAGTGCTCTCTATTAAGTCATTGTCTAGTATACCCAGTTTTTGTTAAGTGTAGTTGAGGAGCAGTGATCCTGTGACCCTCCAGCTGGTATTAAGAGAACACCACCCAAATCAACGTTTTGTGTGGAGAGTGATCAGCGCCACTGATGTGTAAAGTCTCTAAAACAGTACTGTAAAATATTTGCCACCGTGTAATACCTATGTTAAAGTGAACTCATGTCCAAAATTCGTACTATTCCTACCAATATAAAAGTAAGCTTTAAAATATCACTAGCATCTAGCTGCAGGGACTGTGGAATAATTAATTTTAAAGTTCACAACAGATACTGAGAAATTGGGTTGCTATCTATGTAGGATAATCTTGGAGTGAACACCTGCTTACATTAGAAGGCTGGCACACTGTTAAATTGCTGTTGTTGGCAAGTGGCTACAAGGAGAGATGAGCTAAAGCCTGGTACACATGGTAAGGGCTTGTTACACTTGGTTCAACATGCTTTTTGATGCGTTTTAGATGCTTTGGTGCTTTTTTGAAGCTTGGAAGATGCCCTGTGTGTGTTAATATCTCGTCTCATTCCTGAAATACCTACATAACAAAGCAAAACTAAAGCCGAATAAAAGCCTCTCAAACACTTCAGGTGCTTCAAGTTTTGCCATATACTTCTATGGAGGCTTTGAAGACACATTGAAGCACCACTAAAGCGACATGGGGTACAATTTTTGAAGCAAAGGAAACAAAACGTGTGAACAGGACTGTAAGCTAAACATTCTATTTAGTGACAGGCTCTAAATGGCATTCAGAGTGTTTTAAAAAAAGTGTGTCCAATGCCATGTAATGAAGCAAGTGTTAACAGGTCCTTACTCTTTTTCCATTCAGCCCAGCAGGCTGAACAAAAAAATTGAGGAGGTACTGCACGAAACATGTGATGTTAGTACAGCGATCTCCCTGCTGAGCTATTGTGTTCTGACAGGGGGTCCCCCCTGTCAGAACACACTGGTCAGCACTCCGTCATTGGCTGAGAGCGCTGTTCAGATGCCGATCGGCTGATGGTTTTCCAACATGCTCGTTCGACAGAAGCTGTTCGTGAGATCGGCTTCTGTGAAACAAGGACCTGTACACACAAGACTAATGTTGGCCGGCATTTACTGTACCTGGTGATTTCGGACGATATTCGGCCTGTGTGTGCGGGGCTTAAGATTTCTATTATGAACTTCAAGGGTGATTTTCTTCAAAGAGTCTACAGCTACAGAGGCTATTTTACTGCTTATTATGGATATAGAAATATTTGAATGCCCATGGCTTTGGCCACATGTTTACTTAACTTACAACTGGTCCTATCAAGAGCACTTGTTTGTACAACCTAGAGACAAATGTAGACAATGGGTTGGAGTTGATGGAGGAATACTATGTTTGCAGGGTTTCACAATAAAGCGTCATAGGTTAACTTCACACATCAGATGCCATAATCGCACTCCCCACTAAATGAAAAGTTTTGGTTGGTGTTCTTTAAACGACCACTGACATCTGTGATTTGGACAAGAGCAGATAGATTTAGTGTTCCGATACCAACTGAAGACCCACTGTTGGTCGTCACTGTTGTATGTAAATATATATGTATATGTTTTCTTACCTGTAGCCTCTTCATCGACAAGAGACCCTAGCTGTTCTCTTCAATGAAGAAGCTAATGTATTTATAGAGACTATTTATGGTCCTAACGTAACCCAAAAAACAAAAAAACAAAAAAAAAAAACCTTGCAAAATATACATGGCATTTAAACAATCATTTTCATATCCTGCAACTCCATGCATCAAATATGAATATTTTATTTAATTCTGTTTAAGTAAAAAAAAACAAAAATAGCATCATTTTTATGTTTGAGGTTCAGGTTTTTTAAATTTTGTACATATCTTCTATTACATGTAAGTTAAGTGTTTCATTACATTTATTTTTTTTTTTTCTTATTTGACTTGTCCGCTATGGCTTATGTTGCTTTTTGTTTTTTAATGCTTTTTTGGCACTGGTCTTCATCTAGATACCTTATATTGTTTTACACTGCTTAAAGTGTACCTGCCTCATGAGGCAGAAGGCAGAATATATTGGACTAAGCCAATGATCTTGCTCCTGTGATATTACTGGTTTATGTCGATGTAGACAACAGGTACTTTTCAAGTGGTACGCTTATTTTAAAGCTACCTATTCTGTTTAATTAAGAATCAAACCTTTTTGAGGATCTTTCACTTTTTTTTTATTTTTATAGAATTTTAAATTATACATTGTTTGCTTCAGAGCTATTGCCACTTTAGCTAAAAGGTTGTCTTTCAATGAGTCTTGCCTACAGGACACTTCTTCATTAATCTGTTCTGCATCAGTCTTCAATAAACTTTGTATCCCTCTAGCAAAGCCATCCCTACTATAAACCTCAAAGGGAAACTCTCATCAAGCTAAATACCTTTCTGAATACAAGCTGCATTTTGTGTGTAGAACAGAGAAGCACCTGTTTGACATTACTGCAAACTAATTGACTCCCTTGTAAATGGTATACAGGTTTGCAAATCAGACAGTGGCAGCTACCACTAGAAATCTGTTTGGCTTAATGACACATTGCCTTTCTAAATTTGAAAGAAATTGGGACCGGAAAAACAGCTGGGTGATTTTCAGTGCATGCTGTGTTTTTGCATTGCATTGTGTTGCCTCTCTTATAATGGCACCCCAAAGTGCATTTACCATAATAACAAACACCCATGTGCTGTAGCACAGCACACAGATGTAAATATTGTGTGCATTGCCAAATATAGTGCATGTGCCTTGTCTTATGCATTAAAGTGGTTGTAAAGGAAGATTTTTTTTTATTTATTTTTTTAAGTCACAAACTTGTCTAAACTTTCCTGCTCTGTGCAATAGAATTGCACAGAGCTGCCCAACCCTCCTCTTTTCGGGTCCCCCGCCAACCCTTCTGACTCTTGCTGATGCCCCCAATAAGAATCTAATTTCCACGGGGGCTCCGGAGCCCCACTGCTGCATCCATTGACACAGACAGTTGGGACTCTGCCCCGCCCCCTACTACCTCTATCACCAGAGTTGATTGACAGGAGCGGGTGCCGACGGCTCCAGCTGCTATCAATCTGCCTAGGGAGGAGGGACAAAGCCAGGAGAGCCGCAGCACTCATGCACAGCGCTGGATTGTGATGGGGTTCAGGTAAGTATAAGGGGGGTGAGTCTGACAGTTTTTTTTTTTTTTTTAACCTTAATGCATAGAATGTATTTGGGTAAAAAACTTTGAGGTTTTAGAACCACTTTAAGGGCTCATTCATAGTGAATGAGCTAACTTAATCCAACGCACATCAATGCACATAAACATGTGACCAAACCCTAAAGGAACTAATCTGGTAGGTGTTGAAGTTCATGCTACAAACCATCCTTTAGCCGGATGAGGGACTTTTTAGATGCCGAAAATGAATGCCAAATAACTTGTTACATAAAATACATTGTAATCGTCAATACATAGCATTAAACACAAATAATAATAAAAAAAAGTAAATAGTCCTTGTATCCCCAGAACATTGAACATAGGATAACATGTCAGTGCTTTTTGCCCCATCGCCACCTAAGATAGCTATATGGTACCAACAGAAACATTTCTAATTGCCTCATCGCCACCTAAGATAGATATATGGTACCAACAAACATTTCTTTCACCTATTTCGAATAAATTTTATGTAGCAACGTTTCTATGCATGGTGGTCAATCGATCTTAAAGCATTTCACTTATCACTTTAGAAGAACAAAACTCAATATTTATATTGAAAGTGTTACTGAACCCACAACAGTAAAATCTGTCTGTATATGCAGTAAAGCATGCTTGTTATACTCACTGTGGAACCTACAGGGTTAATCCTCTGCTTTGTGTAAAAAGGCTGCTTGATCCGGTCTCCTCTGATCATCCCCTTCTTCCACTAACACCAGAACACTCCGGTCAGCGCCCTCAGCCATTGGCTAGGAGCGCTGATCAGGAGCTGATTGGCAGATTTTTTTCCATCATGCCCCTTCGGCTGAACCTACTCCAGTACACACGGGCCGGTACGTTGGCCACTATCTATTTAACCGGTAGATGCCACCCGACATTTGCTGTACTAGGCTTAAGTAACCAGATTGTTGCACCAGTAGCCAACTTGGTGAAAGGTATAGTTTGAATCACAGAGGGATGAACAGACACCTGCCTCCAGAGCAGAAATACAATCCGTATTCACAGGAATAAGTTACCCTATGTTTGTGTAACTATCCAGGTGCCAATATTTTTTCTATTTGTACCATATAGCTATGTTGGGTGGCAATGAGGCATTTAGCTTTGACTTTTTTTTCCTATGTACATTGTTCTAGGGATATAAGGACTATTACTAGGTCATCAATCTTTTCACAAACATTTTTGTGTATATGCTATGTAACAATGCGTGTGCAGTGTGTTTTTGGCACCTAAATAATGATTTGCAGACTTTACGTTCTATAGGGATGTGGTGACCAGTAAATCCTAATGTATCGGAGCGTACACTGTGGCTTAACTTTGAGGGATGATAAAGGTCAAAAAAGGAAGATTGACTGAGGTGTTAAAGTAGAACCACATTTTTTATTTTAATAATTGTGTTTTTAAAAAAATAAAATAAAATACCGCAGTACTTGCCTCCTATGTAATGCTGTCCCCACAGTTGTACTGCCCTGTGGTCCAGTGCTGGTCATTCTCTGGGTGGAATGACATCTAGCATCATTTAATCCTGTTTTTTTGGTGAGGCCAGGCTGTCATGGGCACACCACACCAGGTCAGCCTAGGCTTACAGTACAGAACTACAGAGTCTGCCTCTGAAGTATCAAAAATTGTCAACGCAGGGAGAAGAGGATCTAAGGTTGTCGCATAACTAGCTCAAAGACTCCAGCATTTAAGACGTAAGGGCAAAAGTAAAAAAAAATGCAGGGCTTTTTTTAAAAAATTTTCTGGATATATGCTTAAATTGTTTTAAAATACACATCCTTGGCTACATTCTTAGCTGCGGATCATGCCTGCTATTTTGTGGAGTAGCTATAAAATGATGTACTAATTGTAATGATCTAGGTATTGGCAACATGGCTCCTGAGATTTTTACAGCCCTGACTTTGAGGTTAATATCTTCTGCACGCCTTGTATGTCTTCACACTTCCAACATTACTAGAGAAGATTTACATAGATTTGTGTTTTCATATTTGGGAATATTATGATTGGCCTGCTTTGTTGGTATGTATTTTAGTTTTAGTGGTCATTCCATAACCTCCCATCCACTTTTGTGAATCCATGTCAGACATTGTCTATATGTGTAGGATATGGAGATCATTTCCAGAGGATCTGTCTGCCACATATTCCTGTGATATCACATTGGGGCATGTGTGGCTGCCATTACTGACTACTTGTTCTGTCAGTGCTAGTTGCCTGGCTGTCATACCAATCCTCTGACTTCAGAACTACTATGCAGGTAGAGTTCTGACATTGCTCTGACTTTTCTGATCTGCATACCCATTTAAATCAGTGGATCATTATAATATCCAGACAACTGGTATTTTCAGAAGAAAGTTCATAACAGCAACCTATGCTTTTCGCTCAGGAAAGGTTTATTTTAAGCCTCCTGTTGTTCCACTTGCTGGGTGATGTATTGCATCAATAGCCATTTTGCTGAAATTACCTAATATGTATTGCACAATGCCAAAGTGTTATGGGCATTAACTAAATTTAAGCACTTAAAATATTCTTATTCCCAATCTTCACACGTTGTACTCCTGTTATTCATGCATGCGTTCATATCTCTATTTCTAATATGTTACCACAGCAGCTCTCTGACACATCTTTGTGTCATTAAGCCCCGTTAACCTTCATTAAGTGGTTGAGCAGGATTGTTTTCTTTGTACATTAGGCAGGCTTAGGCTTCCAGATTTTAAGAAATGTGATTATGCCTTGCCTATCCATTGCTTGGCAGGTTATGCTGGGATTGAAGTGGCTGGAAATTGTGGGGCACCCAGTTGCTGATTTCAGAGGTAGACTCTGAATATAAGGAACTAACAGAAAAACAACTAGCCTTTTAAAATTGTGTCTGCATTATCTGAATCCACCACTAAGAATTATATTTTATCTTTCATAAATAAGTTTTTTGTTTTTTTTTTGGGTGATTTTACATAATCATTGATTAAATTAATCAAAAACTTTATTACTCGGACACCCTATGTGTCTTTGTATTTAGTGTATTCACCATTTTACCTTGGATGCTACTTGTATTCTGCCATAGATGCTGTGTATGTTTTTATTGATGCATATTATTCACTAGAGCATTTCAGAGAGGGATAGATGTTACAGTATGCTTTTTCTTTTCAAGCATTCCCAGATATGTTCAGTAGAGTTAATGTTTTTTAACAACTATGGAAAGAAAGCTATATAGGACTGGCAAAGCTTTGATGAACATTTTACAATTTCAGCCCTGTTGAAACATGAATCCTGTTCTACACAACCTTAAGGCCCCTTTCACATGTGCGGACCGTTCAGATCCGCCTGTCAGTTTTTTCAGGCGGGTCTGAACGGGCACTCCATGCACCTCTATGGAGCGTCGAATGTCATCGGTGACACAGGCGGTCCGTAATCATCCGATCCGTTTTTTTTTTTTGTTTTTTTTCTAGCACTTTTTAGTCTAAGGTTACACTTGTATGTTCTTTGCTGTACTGCATGCCTGGTCCTCCATAGCCTCTGACTGACCTCTTCACAGTGGGATATGTGGCAATTGAAAGATTGCCGTAGATTCATTTTCTATTGAAGTGAAAGGAGGCTATGGCTCACCTATGCAGGTAATGCCCTGAAACATTCTGCTAGAATACACGTGGTGCCAGATGGGCTAAATAGGAAAGGGCTTAGAGTGTCTGTCTTTTTTTGAAAGTGCAAAAGGAGGATATGAAAAACAAAACTTAACTGCACTAAAAGTGGACTTATGCTTCCAGCAAGAGGGAATGACCAACCTCTGCAGAACAGACTGGTGCTTCTGTTTGGTCATTGTTGATTCTGTATAAGAACAGCCATAGACGGAGTGAATTCCTTTCCTACCACACAGACAGTGTTGACTGGGAAATCCCTCAAGCCGAACCATTATGTTCTCCCAGTGGGAGAAGCTGTACTCATTGGGAGAACACAGTGATTACTGCTAGGGGCTATAACAGCCACTTGAAATAATTGCATGTAAAATCTAGCAGACTGGTTGTACCCAAGTTGATCGATCACCTTGGGTGCATTCAGCCTGCCCATACATGGTTTGAATCTCGGCCGGTTCATTTGAACTATGGTGGCTTAAGTCGCAACCTCTAGATAGGTTTAATCATACCCACACCTGCATAATTCTAACACCATGTTTGACTGAACTTCTTTTAAAAGTGAGATTTCAGTATTTAGGTGGTGAGAACTTTTTCTGTGGTTTAAGGCTTCTGCCTTGCAAAGGCTGCAGCCTGCCAGTCACTGAAATGGCCCCAATTTAAACTAAGGTTGTTCTTTTTACTCTGCTCTGTCTTTTAACAAAGTCTGCTTGATAATTGGGTCTTCAAATGCTATTGTCACTCTAGGCCTGCCTGGTTTTGCTTTGGATGAAAACTGAATTTGTTTGTGAAAAATCCAGCCTGCAGCGAATTGCTCCCTTGGACATATTCAGTTTAGCTGCAGTTTGGCACTGGAATAGTTTTTTAAGTGCCCAGGAGAACAATTCAGCTTCAAACAGAATCACTAAGCTCTTTTTCAAATGGTTAAGAACATCTGGAAAATGTTTCAGTAGTGCTTTTCAAGCAGTAGCAAACGTAACACATAAGGAATAACGCATTTAGATATCTTACGGTATTAACTCTTACAAATCCACTCATACTGTGTTTGGTCAGCACTTGGTACCATTTAATTTGTGCCTACACAAATGTTTTCCCTATAAAAATTAAAGTAATTCAATGCAAGGTATTCAGGCAATAATGTATGTTACAGGCCCATAGGTTAATCCCCAGGTGGATGCAACATTTATTGTTGCATGATTTTATTTTGTCTCCTAACATTAAAACAGTTGAATCATATAGTTGCAGGATAGAAATTTTAGATCTCCCCCCCCCCCCCCCCCCTGAAAAATGTTAGAAAAAAAAAGATAAAATCAACTTCTTGAAGGTGGATTCAGATATGTGGACCCTGGTGCATGTGATCTAGTATCTTGATCCAGACAGCTGTGTGGTCCATATGCTTCAATTCAGTTTGGAGCAGCTGTTTGGCGTTTGAGTTCAGTGACCCATAACTGTAACCTATCTTTTCTTACAAAGTATTGTCTTGTTTTCAAGGAATATATTTTCTGAAGGTCAAATTGCGAAGAAAAAAAAATCACTTATTTGTAGTGTGGGCTGAAGGCGATTGGGTCACTGTGCAAATTGTTATGCTTGCACCTGTTTGCCCCTGTTTGTTAATCTCATGAAGTTAAGCGCCTCTGTCCATTACCTCCACTCTCTGTTCATTCTGTGGCTTTGGACCATGTCGCCCTTGTTTTGACATTCCAAAAGGCACAGCAGATGGAGCAGTAAGGAATGGCAGGTGGTTGCTAGACTATATTCATGATAAGGGGATTCAGGGTAAGTATAAATGGTAGTCACCCTAAATCTAAAACGAACAGAGACTTTTTGAACTGTCAGTGTTTGGAATTTGTAGAATAGTTCTGGTTTACTGATCTTGTGCCAAGTCTGATATTGTTCTTTGTATCTTGTTCCCATTTCAGCTGCCCACTGGGCAGTTGAAGCGTACACATTGCCATAGAGCATGTTTGGACACCCTGTGGCTCTTATATTTTACAAACCTTTGTTTGCTGGAAAGAAATGAGTTGCCTACTTCATTTATATATAAATGCCAGCAGTGTTTGCTACTTGTGTGTAGATTTAACCTTACTGTTCCCCCTTTCAGAATCATTTGAGAAGAAGCATAATTAATTGGTCGTTCTTATGACTGAGCCTGTACCTTTTGCTAGACTACATAGCATCATGTGCCTTCCAGGTGTGCTTCTTTATAACATTAACCAGCAAAAATATCCCTTACCCCTAATGCTTTCTTCATTAACATCACTGGTATTACTGTGCAGTTCATAGCCACATTCAACCCAGAATGGTCTTTCATTTCTCAGTAAATTGTATCCCTACAATCTGCGTCTAATTCTCAAGATTTTGGTAATGAAATCATTCTGTGGGTGTTCCTGATTCCATGCCCTTCCACAGCTACTGTTAAATGCATGTGCTTTATACCACTAAGGAGAGGCTGGTTGATGAAGGTCGCAGAGTTAAAGCGGAACTCCAGCCCCCCCCCCCCCCCCCCCAAAAAAATGAATGAAAAGTCAGCAGCTACAAATACTGTAGCTGCTGACTTTTAATATTAGGACACTTACCTGTCCAGGGATCCCATGATTTTGGCACACCCCAGCCGACTTCTCAGTCGGCTCTTGGGTGCTGCCGCCATAAGTCTAAGGGAAACCAGCAGTGAAGCTTTGCAGCCTCCCTACTGCGCGAAGCTCGCTGCACTTTTTAAATGGCCCGGTGGCAGTGGAAGGAGGAAGTGGGGATAAGTACCTTTCAAAAACAGGCATCTGCTCCCCCCCCCCCTGAAAGGTGCCAAATGTGGGGGGAGGAAGTAAACAAGCGGAGCGTTCCCTTTTGGGTGGCGCACCGCTTTACCCATCAGGGAACGCGCTGGAATCAAAGGTAGTCTAAGCAGCTAGTGTGTGTGATTCAGCATACTGGCAATTACCCAAATCTCAGCATTGGGTGAATTCAGCCTTTGATAAACTTCTGAGTCTCCCTTCTTCCTCCATTCATATATGTATAGCCTGGCCAAAACACTACCCTACACCTTTATTGCTATTAAAAAAAAAAAAATGGGAAAAAATTACTGACAGAAGTTAAAAAAAAAAAATATTCATCTTATTGCCTTTTCTACTGTCTTGTATTTTTATATGCTCTTTGTATAGAAATGTAAGCGTTTTCTTCTCATGCTTTTAGAAACACTGCTTTGCCTCATCTGTCTGTGACCAAGAAATTAATCCATTGTGGCCTTATTTCCTGTTTTTTTGTTTTTTCTTTTAATTCCTCTTGATGTGAATAGTTTACTGGAATTCATGTTCGAGTCTGAGGACTTGCTGCACCCAGAATGTTAATGAGTTTTAGTATTGTCATTCCCTTATGGGGAGGGATTTGTATCTGTTACCTGCCCAAATTCAACTCTGCAATTTTGCTTGTGTACTTTAATTCATTGAAAATATGTATTACAATTACCAAAGGTGTACTTTTTTTTTTTTTTTCTTCCAACTTTTAAATTGTGTAAACATGGACAAATGGAGGGATAGACCAGCATAGAAGATCAATGTTAACTGTACATATCAAGCGCATTTTGATTGCATCACCAGCAAAACTTTACCCATATTTTCACCCAAACACTACAAGGCATTGTATATTGTTGTGCCTATTGACAGACTTTCATGATGCTGTATCTCTAGCGCTGTCTTCCATAGTTTTAGTGTCCTTGGTCTGGAGAAGTATAGCTTGTGTTCCATGTTAAGTGTGTTCAGGCAACTTAACTCTCATTAGTCTGCTGCACTGTATCCACGTGTGGAGTTTTCTGTGTTGAATCTGTGAATTTTTATGCTTAGCAGCTAACACCATTTTTTTCTACTAGCTTGAACAGATGGACATTTCCATCTTGCCATGGTTTCCACGCTGCTGCTGGACTTAAGGTGTTAAACGTACTTATTATACGCCTTTCTTTTAAAAACCTTTACTAATTGTTTGCTATTGAACTGCCAGATATTTACATGTGTACGTTTTTGCCAATTTTACACCAGCGCCATGGATCTTATTTGTTACTGCTGGTTTGCCTAAAATAGGGCTGCAGAATCCAGATGTATTAACATGAGCAGTTGTATTGTGCTAGCTTGATAAAGGTTATACCAAATAATTCTGCAAATGCTTGTTAGAGATGGCAGGTTTCAATTGAATACTTGTGTGTGTGACTTATGTTATGTGTGGAACAAATCGAAATACCTTTATGTGCCAGACATTTTTTGTCCTTGCGACTTTCAAGTAGGGTTGATTTTGGAAGGATGTATCCTGTCTACTTAGTGGAACACTAGCCATTCCACTAGTTTCTGATGAGCATGCCTAGCACATATGGTGGCTGCTTCTGCTAAGTGGTCGCAGGTACCTTTTTATAAATAGCGGCTTTTTTATTTTATTTTTTTTAACCAAATGATCACCTCCAGTGTGAAGCACCACTAGCACGCAGAAGGCTTTAAAAGGACTCTTATTTCGATTCTTACCTTTTTGTTTAGGAGGCTATCCATTGCCATCAGAGTAGTCAGTCATGTTCTTATCCTGGCACAGGAAAAGTTTGTATGACTTTGCTGTGATTGCCCTGTGGCTTAAGTGTTTAAGAGCCCTGTTAAAATCATAGACTTTACAGCCAGGCAAGAATCTTTGACTGATCCCTTTAATATGAAATGCACCTGAAATTTTAATTTTGGATGGGGCAGTAATAAAGCCATCATTTGGAATTCTGTATACCTTCCAAGCCCTGCTTTGAAGATCTACCATTGTGATGTTCCTGTATTAACTCCCTCCCCTGTTGCTTGCAGTGAGGTGGATCAACACTTAACTATCAGGTAAACATAAGAAGGGTGGCAATGGATGGATTGTGCTGGGATTTTTCCTGTGGTGCTGAAGAGCTGAGACATCAAGTGCTTTCATTTCTCTCCAGCCATCATGCAATCTGTTGGGAGGTGTAGTCCTTTATTTAAGGAGTCAGAGTCAACCAAAGTCTAAATTCAAGTATTAGTTGCTTGAGAGTTGAATAACCCACTAGCGCCTTATATTTATATTAGGATCTCAGCTGTGCACGCCCACTGCAACCATTACAAAATAGTCCTGCTCTTCCTGAATTCCCTTGTATATCATATGAAAAATTCAGCAAGATGTTGGGGTGCTGAGACGTTGAGTTCTTGTCACCGAAGTTTGCAAGAAAAATAAAAAACCTGGGTATTTAAATTCAACTCCTGAACATCAACTAGAAAATGAAATTGTATGGTTTGAATGGACTGACTCTATAAATGTATTAGTCAGGGTTGCTGGGTAACCCTTTTAGAACGGAATATGTTTTAAAAAAAAAATTTCCCTTTAAAACTGCTACTATTTTAGTGATTCTTTTGGATCGGTAGTCTGCTGTTATGGTTCTTATATGTATGTCTTGTAAAGAAGCCAGCTTTGTTTTCAGTCCTCAAAGGTTGTGTTGTTCTGTGCACCTGGTTTCTTAGCAATAAAATAGAGTCGGCAACCTTATTACTTTTTTTTTTTTTTTTTTTTCATGAGTATCTGCTCGGTTAAATTTCCATCAAGCGAAAACTTCCTGCAACTTGGGCAGTCTCAATAAAAAAGTGAAATGCAAACCATTTTAAGAGTGTTATTTTGTATGCTTTCTTTGATTTTTGCTGTTTCATAAAGCACAACCTATAGAACAGAATGACTAACAGTTGTTAAAAGCTTGCCATCATTAGTCTTGCATAACATAAGCCAGGTTTTTAATCTGGATTCAAGGTGCACTCTATCTCCTCTAAGCCTTCATAGAAAGGTTACATTTTTATACCATTGTGTCTAATCCTGTAACTGTGTTTATTTGTGTATATATTTTTTGACAATTTTACACATTAAATTTTGTTAATGCTCTATTTCCACAGATGAGTGTGTCCTATTCCTTTGTATGAAGGATGCTTCTGTTAATACTGTGTTCTTTGAAGGTTAATTTAAAATAAAAAATGGTTTACAGTTCATGTTGCTTCATGTTCGCAGTTTAAGGACAAGCAACTTTTGTATTTAGACCACATACGCGCCATATAATTTCAGAGATTCTGTGTCCTTTTCTGTGAAAGCACTTGTATAGGTTTGCTATTAAATTTGACTTCTACAACTTTTCAAAAGTAAACATTCTGCCTTAAAGAAGACACAAGGTGCCTACTGTGGGCTTCATTAAAGTGATTGTAAAACCTCACATATACCCAGTGACGTAAACAGCCTCAGATGATACACAGAGATGAAACAAATAATCCTACATAGGTTTTACTTTATCTGCAGTCTTCTCCTCTCTATACCTCTGCAAAAGGGCAGATTGTGTTAAAACTATTTCCTCATCTGTCAGGAGTAGGGGGGTCGGTCAGAGAGACTGTAGTTAGTGTGAGAGCTGATTGGAGGAAAAGGAACACGCCCCCTTCACACACAGCAGGACGGTGTTCTGAATAGACGAGCTCCATTCTGAGCTCCCTCCCAACTCAAATTTTATCTAATGTGTCTGGAAATCTTCCCAGAAGTGACTCATGCTGATAATAGAGGAATGGAGCATCAGAATGAAATGACACTTGGAGAGAGATAAGTAAACACTACAGATATGTGCTTTGTTCAGATTCCATGACTGAGGTTTAAAACCACTTTGAAATCTAACTCCAGGCAATTCCCCCCTCAAATACAGTGGGGCTTTGCCCTCACTGCATGGGTCAGCTTCTTGTTTTTTGTAGGGGTGAGCACAAAGTTTATACTCGCCTAAACCACGGATCCTCTGGAAGACCACGCTCCCCCACAGTCCAGCGGTGGATTGCTCCCGTCTATGGAGCATGCTGATGCTGAGCAGTCCATTTTCAATATCGATGGAGCTTGGGGGTAAATAGCCTATTCCAAGAAAAGATTATTCTGTGCATTTCTCTGATTCAGCTTCACTTTTGACCGTGCCACAATAGCAATCATGTTAATCCATTAACTTGTCATCTGTGATTATGGATGTGCTCTCTTGCTAGCCAGGACCAGTAAGATCCTGTTCCTTTGCTGAGCATTCGCTAGGAGGTGAGTTTTGGCAGAGCTCTGTGTCAACAATTCCATACAGTTAAGTGGAAAACTTTGCTGGGTCATATGGCCCTGTCTTTCCGTGAATTGATGGCTATGCCCCACCAACTGGCATTGTACTGTCCATTAAGAGTGCCTTTTACCCGCTCGTGGAATGGCGACAAACTTTTACCCTTAAAAAATCTCCATAGGCGACGTTAAAAAAATTCTACAGGTTTCATGTTTTGAGTTACAGAGGAGGTCTAGGGCTAGAATTATTGCTCCCGTTCTATCAATAAGGGCGATACCTCATGTGTGGTTTGAACTCCAGTTTGCATATGCAGAAGCGTATGTGTTCGCTTCTGCACACGAGCTCGTCGGGACGGGGCACGTTTAAAAAAAATTATTTTATCATTTTTATTTTTACACATTTTTAAAAAAAAATTGTTACTTTTGTTCCTATTACAAGGAATGTAAACATTGCTTGTAATAGAAAAAAGCATGACAGGACCTCTTAAATATGAGATATATTGGGGTCAAAAAACCTCAGATCTCCTATTTACACTAAAAGGCAATTAGAAAAAAAAAATTGTCATTTAAAAAAATTAGGAAAAAAAAATGGCCCTTTTAAAAGCTGTGGGGGAAGTGACGTTTTGACGTTGCTTCCGCCCTGCAGTGTCATGGAGACGGTGGGGGCTATCTTCCCCCTCACTCGTCTCCATGCACAGCAAGTGACAAGATGCGATAGCCTCCGCCGCTGCCGACGGCTCCGGTAAGCGGCGGAGGGCACTGGATCGCGGCGGGAGGAGGGCCCCCCTCTCCCACCACCGATTAAAAGTGATCTCATGGTGAATCCGCTGCAGAGACCACTTTTATCTTGTAGCAGACCGCCCACTGAAGAGGAGGATCCTGGGGTTATGGCAGCTAGCTGCTGCCATAACGATATCCTCCTTCAAATAGCCGATGTAAAACTGCGGCAGGTGGTCTGTAAGTGGTTAACAGGGACATGAGGAATTAAATCATCTGAGCTCCCATAATATAGAGCAGTGTTTCTCAACTCCAGTCCTCAAGGCGCCCCAACAGTCATGTTTTCAGGATTTCCCTCAGATGAAATGGCTGTGGTAATTACTAAGGCAGTGAAACTGATCATATCACCTGTGCAAAATAATGGAAAGCCTGAAAACATGACCTGTTGGGGCGCCTTGAGGACTGGAGTTGAGAAACACTGATATAGAGAGTATCTGTGTTGTAACATAAACTTGTTATAAGAGTGACCATTACTAATGACATTGAAGGACACCGCTGAATATTTAAATCTTGATTGATTTGTACCTCGTGTCCTGGTAGTGACCAAACAAAAAAGCAACCCAGGGGTGGCCCTGCTGGCTCAAACCTCACATCTGCAACAACCAACTCATTTTTTTGTTTATACTTCGGATCTATGACCAAAGATGGCATCTTGGGTCCAGTTTTTTTTTTTTTTTCTTTCCCCTCTTCAAATTGATGGCTGGTTGACAAGCTGGATATATAGATCTTTTTAGCCCACCTCCAGTGCAGCCTATTAGCGCATGTAGTTGCCTGCACTATCTGCAGATTGGCTTATGAAGGGTGCATATTCTTTTTGGTTGCTCTTCCCACTCATCTGTTAAAAGCTGTTTTGTCACAGTGCCTTGACTTGGATTTTCAGGTTTCTCCATGAGACCCTTTACCCAGGCAGATTGCATGTTCTTTCTCCTCAGATGCCATTGAGTTAACTCTTCTAAGGTTAAACTCGCAGCCACTCTGGGTGGCAGCTGGATCCTCCGCCGCCATTGTTGATTTGGGCTCCTGCCCTTAACTCTAGCCTTTCTGACTGGTCAAATTCTTGGGGAGGCCAGTCCCTATGTCTACTAGAGAACTAAACAGTCAGGTGTTCTGGCTTCTGTGGGAGGTATCTTGGTTTTTATTGCTTTTGGTTAGTACCAACTTCCCTTGCCCTCCCTGGTGGCTTGTGGTGTTATCTGCAGCTTTCATTTCTGTTTTTAGGGTGTCTCTCCTTTCCACTGCCAGGCAGCAAGTGAGTTGTCTGACGCTGCATCCTAAAACTACTACATTTTCCCTGCCTGCATATTGGCCCCTTTTTTTACAGACCTTCATTGTATCCTCAGTCTCCTTGCATTAATCTTCTGGTGTCTCATGCACACTTGTAACTTTTTTCATATGGAGTACAGAGCACTCCACAGCAGAAGTGACACCATCTTGTGTTCGAAGTTATGTAAGAAAAGCTCCCTCTGCTGCTGCTGAAGATTCTGATGAGGAACCTGCTTCGTTGGCAGACTCTCTGATCCTTTGTCAAGACAGATTTTTGAACCTGATCTTTCAAGTAGTAAGGGTGAGGTCCTAATTGTGACTCTGGCTCAGGAGAAAAAGTTTGTATTGGATCTTAAGGCCTCAAGAGAAACATTTACAATTAAGTTGACTCTTCCTCTTCTAGTTCGGCACCCACAAGCGGTCTACTACTTTTCTTCCCTTATTTTTGGTTTGATGGTTTTATCTACAAAGACTGGACACATCCAGCAGTCATGATTTTTAAAAGCCTGCCACGGAAAAATAAAAAAGGTACAAAGGCTCATGGTCCTTCCTTTTCAGCCCATAAGTACATGGCCAAAGCACTTCAGACAAGGGCAAATCTGCAACGTCCCCATGGTACAAGGTGCCAGGCATCCCTAGCCAGTGGGTAAGCACTCTTTAGACCTGGAACTCAGTCTACCTCTAAGTTGATGTTAGGGCCGTCCTTGGCTGGAATACCAGGTCAGTGAAATGACTGGGTATAAAAAGAGCATCTTGGAGAGTCTCCGAAGTAAAGAGGGGCAGTGGTTTAACAGTCTGTGGAAAAACTGCATCTAAAAATTGTTTGAACAATTTTAGAATAATGTTCCTCAATGCAGAATTGCACAGATTGGTGAACATCTGCCCATCTTTACTTCTGAAACACTCTCACTCTGAGATTAAGCAAGAATGGGACAACATTCCTCCCCTCAGTTCCCACACATTGACAGAGTGATATTAAAAGAAGGGATGCTACACTGTGGTAACTATCCCTGCCCCAACTTTTTTGAGATGTTTCTGCCATCAATTTCAAAATTACCTTATTTTTTGTTCTTAAAAGGGTATATTTTATAAGTTTAAACATTTGACACGTTTTCTATTTTACATGAATGGTTTATGAGATTGCAAATCATTCTATTTGTTTTTATGTGAAATTTACACAGCAAAATTGATTAGTCTTGCTGTTCTGTCTTTAAAAATCTAATTCCCAGATCACTTAGCTAGCCTGCAACAAAACCGAATTGACCCTGTTTAACCACTTCAGCCCCGGAAGATTTGGATGACCGGGCCATTTTATGCGATTCGGTACTGCGTTGCTTTAACCACTTTACAACCGGCCCATAGCCGAATGACGGCTACAGGCCGGTTGCTTAACTCTGGGAGGGCGTCATATGACGTCCTCCCGGAATTCCCCTCTTGCGCGCCCCCGGGGGCGCGCACTCGAGTACATCCGTGATCGCCGGGTCCAGAGGACCCGGCGGATCACGGATCACGGTAAACGGCCGCTCATCGCGGCCGTTTACCACGTGATCGCTCCGTCAAATGACGGAGCGATCACATGTAAGCAAACCGGCGTCATTTGATGACGCCGGTTCCTATCCCCTCCTCTCTCTGTACCGATCGGTACAGTGTGAGAGGAGAGGGGGAGGGGATCGGTGGCAGCAGTGCTGTGGGCGGGATCTGTAGTGCCCACAGCCTGCTCTGCATGCCACCGATCCATCCATCCATGCTCAGCCATCCCTCCATACCCTGCAATACACAGCAATAGCCTGCAGTGTATTGCTGGGTATTGCAGGGTATGGAGGGATGGCTGAGCATGGATGGATGGATACCAAATCTGCCATACCCTCCTATACTGTGCCTTACCCTGCTATATTCTGCCATTCCCTGCGATACTCTGCCATTCCCTGCGATACTCTGCCATTCCCTGCGATACTCTGCCATACCCTGCGATACTCTGCCATACCCTACGATACTCTGCCATACCCTGCGATACTCTGCCATACCCTGCGATACTCTGCCATACCCTGCGATACTCTGCCATACCCTGCGATACTCTGCCATACCCTGCGATACTCTGCCATACCCTGCGATACTCTGCCATACCCTGCGATACTCTGCCATACCCTGCGATACTCTGCCATACCCTGCGATACTCTGCCATTCCCTGCCATGCCATACCCTGCCATACTCTGCCATTACCTGCGATACCCTGCCATACCCTGCAATAATACCCAGCGATACCCTGCCATACCCAGCGATACTCTGCCATACCCTGCGATACTCTGCCATACCCTGCGATACTCTGCCATACCCTGCGATACTCTGCCATACCCTGCGATACTCTGCCATACCCTGCGATACTCTGCCATACTCTGCCATTACCTGCCATACCCTGCCATACCCTGCCATACCCTGCCATGCCATACCCAGCCATATTCTGCGATACCCTGCGATACCCTGCGATACCCTGCAATGCTCGCTACGATCAAAGCCAGGATCGTTTTTTATTTTATTTCAGGCTTTCCAGCCTAGAGGTGAGATTTGGGGTCTTATTGACCCCATATCTCACTGTAAAGAGGACCTGTCATGCCATATTCCTATTACAAGGGATGTTTACATTCCTTGTAATAGGAATAAAAGTGATCAAAAAAATTTTTTGGGGGAAAAAAGTGTCAAACTAAAATAAATAAAGTAAAATGAACAATAAAAAAAATGTAAAGCGCCCCTGTCCCCGTGCGCTCGCATGCAGAAGCGAACGCATACGTAAGTCCCGCCCACATATGAAAACGGTGTTCAAACCACACATGTGAGGTATCGCTGTGAACGTTGGAGCGAGAACAATAATTTTGGCCCTAGACCTCCTCTGTAACTCAAAACATGTAACCAGTAAAAAGTTTTAAAGCGCCGCCTATGGGGATTTTTAAGTAGCGAAGTTTGGTGCCATTCCACGAGCGTGTGCAATTTTGAAGGGTGACATGTTAGGTATCTATTTACTCGGCGTAACTTCATCTTTCACATTATGCAAAAACATTGGGCTAAATTTACAGTTTTGTTTTTTTGTAAAGCACAAAACTTTTTTTTCCCACAAAAAATGCGGTCGAAAAATTGCTGCGCAAGTACCGTGCTAGATAAAAAGTTGCAACGACCGCCATTGTATTCTCTAGGGTCTTTTCTAAAAAAAACATATATAATGTTTTGGGGTTCTATGTAATTTTCTAGCAAATAAATGATGATTTTTACATGTAGGAGAGAAATGTCAGAATTGTCCCGGGTGCTCCAGAACACCTGATGGTGCTCCCTGCATGTTGGGCCTCTGTATGTGGCCACGCTGTGTAAAAGTCTCACACATGTGGTATCGCCGTACTCAGGAGTAATAGCAGAATGTGTTTTGGGGTGTAATTTGTGGTATGCATATGCTGTGTGTGAGAAATAACCTGCTAATATGACAATTTTGTGAAAAAAATAAAAATAAGAAAAAAATCTTGATTTTGCAAAGAATTGTGGGAAAAAATTACAACTTCAAAAAACTCACCATGCCTCTTTCCAAATACCTTGGAATGTCTTCTTTCCAAAAAGAGGTCATTTGGGGGGTATTTGTACTTTTCTGGCATGTTATGGACTCAAGAAATGAGATAGGCCATCAGTACTTTAGGTGTGATCAATTTTCAGATATTGGCACCATAGCTTGTGGACTCTAAAACTTTCACAACGACCAAATAATATATCCCAATTTGTACTTATTTTTACCAAGGATATGTAGCAGTATAAATTTTGGCCAAAATTTATCAAGAAAAATGACAAAATTTGCTAAATTTTATAACAGAAACGAAGAAAAATTCATTTTTTTACCGAATTTTCAGTCTTTTTTCTTTTATAGCGCAAAAAATAAAAAACTCAACGGTGATTAAATACCACCAAAAGAAAGCTCTATTTGTGTGAAAAAAAGGACAAAAATTTCATTTGGGTACAGTGTTGTATGACTGAGTAATTGTCATTCAAAATGTGAGGGCACCGAAAGCTGAAAATTGGTCTGGTTATTAAGGGTGTTTAAGTGCCCAGTGGTCAAGTGGTTAACTGATTATTGGCATCCTTTTTTTTCCCCACAATTAGAGCTTTCTTTTGGTGGTATTTGATAGCCTCCTGTTTTTTTTTTTTTTGCACTATAAACAAAAGAGCCCCAATTTTGAAAAAAAAAAACCCCACCATTTTATACTTTGCTATAATAAAATATCCCCATTTTTTTTTTTTTTTTTTTCAAAAAAAGATAATTTTTTCTCAGTTTAGGCCGCTATGTATTCTTATTCTTGGTAAAAAAAATCGCAATAAGCGCATATTGATTGGTTTGCGCAGAAGTAGCGTCTACAAAATAGGGGATAGATTTATAGCATTTTTATTTTTATTATTTTTTTTTACTAGTAATGGCGATCTGCGATTTTTTTTTTTTTTTTTTTTTTTTTTTTAAATCTGGACTGTGACATTATGGTGGACACATCAGACACATTTTTGGGACAATTGGCATTTATACAGCGATCAGTGCTATAAAAATGCACTTATTGTAAAAATTTCACTGGCAGGGAAGTGGCTGTGTGTGTATCTAACTGTAGGGGGAGAGGACTGAACTAGAGGAAATGACAGATGGTGGTTCCTAGCTATTAGGAAATTACAACCTGTCACTCCTCAAAGAATGGGGATCTGTGTGTTTACACAGACACGTGTGAACCACAGTGGCCAAGTCAAGGCACCCCAGTTTACTGAGTCTCCCAAATTGGAACACCTATATAGCAGTTGGATAAATTAAGGGCAGGTGTGCCTGGAGGGAGCCCACTCCTCAAAGGTATAGGGACACACAGGACACCCAGCAAGGACACGGCAGCTAAAGGAATCATGTGTGCCTGCACCAATCCACAAACTCTGCAAACAAATGGCAACCACCCCAACCTATAACTAGCCTTTACTGCTAAATCTAGTTATAGGTTGGGGTGGTTGACATTTGGTTGCACTGATGTTCTGTCTTTCTATCTCAGTTCTTGAGGCCCTAAAATGCCAAGACAGTAAATATAGCCCCTTTGATCACTTAATGGAAAATTTATAGGTGTCACATACAGTCTAGGCATATTTACAATTATACGCAAAACACATTCTGCTGCTACTCCCAGGTATGGGGTTACCACATCAATTCTCCTGACTATCAATTAAAATTTTGGAGGCCCTGGAACACCGGGAGAGCGCAAACTCTAACAAAATGATCACATTTTAGAAAGCAAACATCCCAAGGTATTGTCTTTAAGGTATAAGTCTTTTGACACAAATTGTTGGTTTGCTGTGAATTTAAAAGATATTTCTAACCAGCATAGGCTTACGTTTGAATCACTACTTTTACATACAAACAACAAACAACCCAGGCATGTATTAAGGGGGGGGTGCTGTAGGTGGAAATGGTGATGTCCACTTTTGTGCTATAAGCTTACGAGCCTGAATTAGGCTCCTTATTATTGATGCCGTGTATTCACTTGGGATTCCCAATTCATCCAGAATACCCAGAAGACCTCCCCCGGCTCTAGAGATAGCCCAGTCCCAAAAACATTGTTAATCATTGAAACCACTTCATGCCAGTAACGATGGAGTTTAGGACATCTCCTGCATATGTATTAAATTAGCGGGGCTCCCTTTACATCTGGGACATTGGTCTGTATGTCTACGTTTCCATTTAAATAATTTCTCTGGTGTATATTGAGCCCTGTGTAAAATGAATAATTGTGTTC
>CM053026.1:679665779-679693279 GCA_028564925.1 Lithobates sylvaticus | reverse complement strand
TATTTTTTTTTATATATAATGGCTTTGATTTTTATTTATTTTTTAAAAGTAAAAAACTTTTTTTTTTTTTTCTTAACCACATGCCGACCGGACAATAGCCGAAAGACGGCTACAGCGCGGTCGGCTTATCCTGAGTGGACGTCCTCCCAGAAACTTGCTCCCACGCGCCCCCTGGGGCGCGCACTCGGGAACATCCGTGACCGCCGGGTCCCGATGACCCGGCGCATCACGGTAAACAGCCGCTGATGGCGGCCGTTTACCACGTAATGGATGTGTAGTGCCCACAGTGCTGGTCAGTGCCTGCAATGCTCTGCCCCCACTGTGCAACGCTCTGCTACCACAATACTGTGCAACACTGCAATGCTCTGCCACCACAATACTGTGCAACACTGCAATGCTCTGCCACCACTGTGCAATGCTCTGCCACCACAATACTGTGCAACACTGCAATGCTCTGCCACCACAATACTGTGCAACACTGCAATGCTCTGCCACCACAATACTGTGCAACACTGCAATACTCTGCCACCACAATACCAGTGCCAACCATTGCCACCTGCCAGTGCCAACCATTGCCACCTGCCAATGCCAGTTAGTGCCACCTGCCAGTGCAATCCAATGCCACCTGCCAGTGCAATCCAGTGCCACTTTTCAGTGGCACCTCAGTGTTGCCTATTGGTGCCCAGTGCCACCTGTCAGTGCCCATCAGTTCCAACCTCAATGCCGCCCCATCAGTGCCACCTCATCGGTGCCCATTAGTGCAGCCTATCAGAACACATCAGTGAAGGAGAAAAAAAAAACGTAATTGCAAAATCTTATAACAAACAAAACTAAAGTTTGATATTCTTTTTATTTTTTTTAATATTTTTCTTTTTTTTGCTTGGCATCAGGCATGAGCAATTCTTATTGCCCGATGCCCCAGACATGCAGTTCTAGGCGCTGGGCAGAGGATTTAAATAACTGGCTCCTAACTTTTTCAGCTGGCTCCTAGATTCTAAGCAAATTTGTCAAGCCCTGGCATAATATAACATTTTTGACATCATATGTCTGTGAAAACATTTAAAAGCAATACATCACTGAATAGAGATGACGATATGAGAATTGAACAATGTCATACAATATTCACTGAAAGAGAAAGATAGAATCAAAAACTGTGAACACAAAATTAACACAACCAAATAAAGTAATATAAGAATGGACAACATGTAAAGAATGAGTGGGTGGAGCTAGTAAGCTCATAGGCTAACCTGTGTTCAGGTAGAAAATCACGCAATCCACAAATGCTGAATACATGGGGTTTATTGAGTGCGTCATAGAGAGGGAAATAGCAGCCAAATCTATATCAGTTTTGGAATCCATCTATTGGGTATATTAATAAAGATGCTTAGATTACTTTGAATTTGAAGGGAAATAGAAATAGATAGACAATCAAAAAGGACCCACCTAAAAAATCCTTGCTTGAAAACTTGTTTTGAGTATAATTAGGAGCATACAGAAAGATGACCATGACTGCCAGAAGAAGGAAGCCCAAATTTAAATCTAAGAAATATTTAAAGAAGGAATTTTTTAGTCCATCCGGGAAATACTGAAAAACTGAAAAAGATCACCAAGCCCCAAACATATGTTTACCTATGTTGGAGGTTTAAATCCACTCAAGATGCCAGCCAGGATAGAATCTATCCAAAAAGTAGGGAGGTCAGAGTGAGGTGCTTAAACCCCTTAAAAAGATAGAGTAAAGGAGGCATTTTAGTGATCAATTCCCAGAATGAAAAATGATAGATAATCTCTGAGAGTCTCTTACCTTTTCAAAGCGTCATTTTAGGAGGATACCTCCGCTGAGCTGCACATTTGAACAGCCCAAACACTTCCCCTTAAATAACCCTCTCCACCGCCGTTTTGGCACCAAACGGTCAGGTGAGGACAATAGCGTCACAGCAGGTGCGCCGACGCACAGGAAGTGACAGCGGCGAAACCGGAAGTGCTTCCTACAACAAGAAGCCCAAAAACTGACCTCTGTGCTGAAAACACTCAAGGAAACCCAGGATGTAATGCCAGAACCAGAAAAACTGTCAGCAGAGGGGCATAAGATTAAAGGCAAATGGACTGACAGGAAAATGTCAATTCAAAGCAGTCTTGGGGGAAGATTAAATCCCAAGAACTCATAAAGTCTGAAGATTCTCAGGGACGCCTCGGGTGTCCATATGAGGCACTCAAACCCCATTTCAAAGCATTTTATCTTCGAAAAAAAGTGTATAAAGCAGCAAATATTGCTCCTTAAAGGGACCGTCATCTAAATATGGCCACTGAAAAAATTGACACAATGAAGTTGTGGATATTGCAGTACAAATTCAAGCCGAACACATCAAAGGTCGACAAACACCACACTGACCTGATACATGATGAACATTTAGAAAAAATATTTTAATAATATCCAAAAACTATACAAAACAGAACACAATAATAATTACATTAATTTGAATGAGAAGAAAGTTCTGCTAATGTCTATTGTGATGCAGCGGTTCCACAGAAAGTCACTGCTCCCAATTTGACATCTGTGTGGGTTCAAGTGCACAGCCCCAAATGTGAGTTCAGGGACACACAGTATCCAACAGGGTACACATTGATAATCCCTGTGTGACTAAGTTCTTATGGTAACACTGTGACTGGTGTGGCGGTAATCATGGACACGATGACTGGCTGTGGTGCCACTGGTACTGGTGTGACAACGATCAGGAACACTGTTGCTGGCTTACACTGATCTAGTGATATTGGGACTTGTGTATTAGGGATCAGGAACACTGTTGCTGGCTTACACTGATCTAGTGATATTGGGACTTGTGTATTAGGGATCAGGAACACTGTTGCTTGCATACACTTGTCTGGTGTTGCTGCAAACAGGAACATGGTTGCTGGCTGTTCTGGTCACCAGAGCAGTTCAGTGTCACTATGGTGACATAGAGTGTCATCAGAGCAGCCAGCTTCTGTGATCACTAGCCACAGCAGTACAATGTCACCATAGTGCACTGCTCTGGTGATGGTTGTCTTTTTTTTTTTTAACACTCAGAGCGCTTACTGCACTCGCTGTGAGAAGAAACTGTTCAAAGGCTGCTCCATGCGCCTTTGTTTACAAGTATGATTGGTCACAGCGATCACAAGGTACAGGGTCAAATACATTGGCCCGGTACTCTGATCTGTCTGAAGGACAAAGTGATTACAGGACACACCCTAGAAGCCATGCATGAGCAGGAGGATGACATATGTGTATGTCCTCCCAAATCCAGTATTTCATATATTAATTTCAACACAATATAACAGTAGTGCGCAATAGTGCAACACAACATCCATGGCATTTATTTTGGTGCACTGTTTGAATAAAAAAAATTTAAAAAATTCAAGTGTGTTAAAGTGCACTGCCAGCCTATTCAAAATGAGTAGGGTACTTCAACACATGGTAATGCATTGTGTTACTGCAACACATAGGGATGTATTTGTAAAACTTTCATTGCAATAACGTCAGAGGCATTTGTGCAAGCTGAACGAAAAGGACCATATTTTTGATTAATGCTCTGATATTCATATAGTGACCAAAATGCAACATCATTTTCTCATCCAGTTATTTCAGACAACTATGCCACATTTTAACCACTAGGTGGAGCTGATGGTGAAAAAAAACTAACATGAATGCTTCTGACAATTGTGCAATGATTTTTTTATTTTTTATTTTTAGAAATAGACCCTTTTGATCTGTATAGGCTCAGGGGATTGAATGTGTTTATGTAGTGGTGTGCTCCATCCCTGCATCGTAAACGCACCATAACTACATTTATAGAGGCATTTTTATTATTTAGAAAGTCACTACATAATGTACATGCATCACTTTGTCCCATCTCCCGAGGTGGTCTCCATAGGTAACACTAGCTGCATTGTTGGACAGGACACACACACACACACACACACACACACACACACACACACACACACACACACACACACACACACACACACACACACACACACACACACACACACACACACACACACACACACACCACAGCTATCATGAATGCACATACTTTGCTCTGTAGTGCTTCTCTCCAGCTTCCAGCACTTGCAAGAAGACTGCAGAGGGAGGGACACTGGGTTATAATGCTGCCTGCAGAAGAGTTGGACACTGAACCCCCCCCCCCCCCCCAAAAAAAAAAGTTTGATATATTCCCTACCATTTCCCTCATGCTTTAGTTTTTCCTAATGTTCTAGAAGAACAAATGCCCTTTCTACTCAGAGGAAAACAAACCTGCTTTCTCAATTTCTTTTATCAAGATATTTTTTTTTTCACTCACTCAAGATTCTTCATTAGCTGCTGGGCCATTGGGGCTCATACAGTAGGGGAAATAATTATTTGATCCCCTGCAGATTTTGTAAGTTTGCCCACTTTTAAAGAAATTAAGGGTCTATAATTTTTATTATAGTAGTATTTTAAATGATGCAGACAGAATATTAACCAAAAATCCAGAAAAAAAAACACACACATAAAACAAATGCTATCAATTAAGTTGCAGTTCAGAGAGTAAAATAGGTATTTGATCCCCAAGCAAAACATGACTTGGTACTTGGTGGGGAAACCCTTGTTGGCAAGCACAGAGGTAAGATGTTTCTTGTAGTTGGTGACCAGGTTTGCACACATCTCAGGATGGATTTTGGTCCACTCTTCTCTAAATCCTTAAGGTTTCTTGGCAACTTGAAGTTTCAGCTCCCTCCATAAATTTTCTATAGGATTAAGGTCTGGAGACTGACTAGGCCACTCCATAACCTTCATGTGCTTCTTCTTGAGCCACTCCTTTACTGCCTTGGTGGTATGTTTTGGATCATTGTCGTGCTGGACGATCCATCTTCAGTGTTCTAGCAGAGGGAACAAGGTTCTCATCCACGATTTTACAATACATGGCCCCTCAATGCGGCAAAGTCGACCTGTACCTTTAGCAGAGAAACGCCCCCAAGGCATCACGTTTCCACCTCCTTGCTTGACTGTAGAGATGGTGTTCTTAGGGTCACAGTCAACATTTTTTTACTCCAACCATGGTGAGTCGAGTTACTGCCAAAGAGTTAAATTTTGGTATCATCTGACCAGAGTAAATTCTGCCAATCCTTCTCTGAATCATTTAGATGTTCATTGGCATGACTGTACATGTGCCTTCTTGAGGAGGGGAATTTGCCACATTTGGAGAAAGAAAAATGCTAAATATGACCCTAAGAACACCATCCCTACAGTCAAGCACAGAGGTGTAAATATTATGCTTTGTGACGGTTTTTCTGCTAAAGGTACAGACCGACTTTGCCACAATAAAGCAATAAAGGGCCAATGGACTGGGCCATGTATTGTAAAATCGCATTGTAAAATTGTATTGCACATTCAGCCTGTCCATACATGGTTTGAATCTCGGCCAGTTTAGCAGGGACTGGCTATGGCTGGCTTAAAGTGTTACTAAACCCTCAACAGTAATATCAGTCTGTATATGCAGTAAAGCATGCTTTTTCTACTCACTGTGGAACCTAAGGGGTTAATCCTCTGCATTGTGTTTGATCCTGTCTTTTCTGATCCTCCACTTGTTCCACAGTCCCCAAACCATCTCCTGAAAGAACAGAGCCTTGGGGCCACTCTGCACATGCTCAGTTTAGTGTGTCTTGCTAGAAAAGTTTATTTTTTTTTCTAGGGAGAGTGCATATGACCAGCACTGTCCAGACAGAGGGTCAGGGGTCCTGCAGCCTCATAGGTCAATCGGGAAAATGAAAACTCCCCCTACAAGCTTTAACCAGTGCTCTGCTGGACACACGAGTCACAGGACTGCTATATACTGCTGATGATGAAAGGTATTTAGCAGTTTATATTTACTAAAATAATTGCATTTCCATGTTCTATGTACTGTGAGAGGCCAGATATAGTGAATGCAGGGGCCTGGGTTTAGTAACACTTTAATACTGCATTGCCACCTTCTCCGGTTGAGGTGAGCTTTATGCCACAGTGCTCTTTGCAAGGTTTAGTCCTTGCTGCTGCCCAGCAGTGATGTAGTTGCAGCCAGTCTTATAACCTCCCCAGCTTCTGCAGCTGTTTTGTGAGTAGATTTACGTGGTTACACCATGTATGATCTTAGGCACAATGGGAGCGCTCCCACAGCTTTTTCTATGCTCAGAAACTGTCCCTGCAGGAGACCATCTCTCTACACAGTTGCTAGGTTACTGATTTGGAAACTTTTAGCTCAGCTCTCTCAATCCCAACAAATTTTGACAATTGACCACCTTCATCATGTACAGAAGAGATGAGAGCTTTAAATTCTTTTCATCCCTAAAGTGGTTAACCCTGTCCTATCCACTAGCCCCATTGGTTACCACGTCCCATCAACATTTTTTACTTAAATACTGTCCATAAAACCTTTTTTTTTTTAATTCTATATTTCAACAAAACTACATACCGAGAATTACCTTTTAAAAGTAAAAGCTTGTAAAAACAATTTGCGTTATTTTTTTCGAAGCTGTACATCTACTTGCCTATTTTCTATTCCACAAATTGATAATTTCACCCCCTCTCTACTTCACTTCACTTGTTGGATAGCTGCAAACTTTGAGGGACTAGGGTCAGATTTGCCTTTAATGATATTCAGAATATGCTCCTTTTTGTTCCTTCAATATATTGCAACAGACAAGTGCATTCCAAAAGGTATACAATATTTATGGAATCGCATGTTTTTTTTGTATGTTTTCCCTGCCAAATTACATTTGATGATGTCTATGTTTTTGCATTTATATGTGGTGTGTTTACACACAAAGCACCTTCTAAATCACTTTGCAGTGAACAAAAAGGTTCTTAGGATAGACCTTCTTGTTTACTAACAGTGGTGGCGGCTGCTTAATATATTGGAGGGGGGAGGCAGCAAAATAACACCAGCCACCCCCCCCCGCACCGGAGACAGCTGGCAATGCGATGGTCACAGGAACTGCTTCCTGATTGGCCGGGAGGAGAATCAGGAAGACAATAGCAAATAGGGATTTGCTATTGTCACACAAGTGGGTGCGCTCGGGGCGCAGTGCTCTGTGCCCCGAGCCCATTCTTTTTTTTTTTTTAAGCCAATTAGAGCCCCAGGCTCTAATCATGTTCTTTAAAAAAAGAAACATTAAAATCCATGTGTTCGGGATGCTTTGTGCAAAACGAGTAAGACATGTTTGTTAAAAAAAAAAAAAAAAAAACACTTTACAAACACTCTGGATAGATTAGGGGGCTTCTTAAACACACCTTAGATTTTGAAGGCAGTATAGATTTCAACACAGGGTCCATCCTCAAAAAAAGGCAGTATTTACTGATGCCTTGGTGATCCCCACATTTTTAACACCACCTGTTCCATAAAAAAAACGTGATTACTGCATTTCCACTGAAACCTCAGGAGCTGCCCTTTTGGATAGCCCTAATCCAAGGATTAAAGTGGCACATAGTCATTGGGACAAACTCCTCGTTAGTCTATCTGGTTCTTGAAGATTCTGGTGGTAATTTCAATTTTGTATATCCTAATAGTGAGGTCTAGAAAATTGACCTCTGGTCTGACTTCCTGTAAATGGATGAAATTACCTGGATTCAATCAGCGTTAAGGGTACTTATAAACTCTTGTAACCCAGTCCAGAGCCACCCCAGAAGAACAGGCAGTCATCTATATAGCACCCACAAAGGATCAACTCCTGAACGACCACAACATATAGGGATATACAATGTAATACTGACATATAATCACACACATAGGTTGGACTTGTGTCTTGTGGTTGGACTATGTTTTCAACTTCACCTACTATGTAATACTATGTAACTCTGTCGAGGGTGGATAAATATCTACTCCTATGTTCCCATAAAAAAAGTTGTGAGCTTGAACTAAAAGGTTCATACCTGCTGTCCTACACTATAGTGTGGATGGCCTTGTAAATATCATACATTTGATATTCTGAAAAAGTATCTTGTTCATTCATATGAGAACACTTAATGTGTTAATGTTTATCTAGTGCAAACAATTCTGAATGAATTACTAGAGGTCAGTAATGGCCTCCTTCCACCCACTAATGGCACTGTCTTTGCAGCACATACATATTGGCATGGATGGCACTGTCTCTGCAGCACATACATATTGGTATGGATGGCACTGTCTCTGCAGCACATACATATTAGAATTGGCATACATGCCACTGTCTCGAACTGCAGTACATGATGGCATTGACATATCCTGCTATAAGTCACTGATCGCCACCATTGCTAGTAAAAAAGCCACAAATCTATCCCCTATTTTGTAGATGCAATAACTTTTGGGATTTTTTTTTACCAAAAAACGTGTAGCAGAATACATATTAGCCTAAACTGATGAAGACATTTTATTTTGGAGAAAGATAAATATCACTTGAAGAAAAACCTGCACTTTGTTTCAAGGCGGGGTCTGGGGAGGGGCTGAAGGAGGGGCCAGGGGTGGGGCTAAAGGGGACCCCATCAGGTAGGCTGTACTGTGCCCCATGATTTCTATCAGCGGCCCTGGTTATATGCTATCCTAGCATCAGTGTAAAGCATGCCCACAAAGGAAAAACAAGGAACCGTGGCTCAGTGTGCTTTCTGACCCAGCAGTTGATGGGTACTAAGGGTCCAAAGCATGCATGTTTTGGGAGTACATTTCTCTAAAAAATGTGTTCCCTGTTTGTGTGTTCTAACTGTATGGGGGATGGGCTGCCTGAGACAACACACAGGTCTTCCTGCTTAGCAGAAAGACAGGATCTATGTGATCTCCCCTGTCAGAACGGATATTTGTCTTGTTTACACAGGCAGATCCCTATTCTATCACTGCGGGGAATGATCGCGGGTGCCCGGCGGAAATACAGTCCACTGGACCTGCTGATTGGCTCCCCTGCTGGCCAATGGGAGCATGCGCACCGCCGGAAGCGAGTTCCCGAGCTGACGTACAGCTACAGTGATTTGCAGGAACGAGCCAACCTGCTGCAGTATAATGACAGTTAAAGGAAGCTTGAAGATCAGAATAGGGCAGTGGAGTTTTGTTATGGAGATCAGGGAGAAAGCTATCATGCTAGAATGTATCATAAATGGGAAGGAGGAGAGGGAGGCAGAAGGAACAGATTGAAAGTAGGGGTTAGGGGGCGGGATGGAGTAGCAGGGAAAAGATCATGGCCATGGAGAATGGAAGTAGTGGCACTATATGATGGATAAAGGAGATTGGAGAGGAGAGACACCAAGCCATGTATGAATTGCTCTGCTCAGCCACAAAACTAGTATTTCAGGACGTGGAGATCAGCAATGGCACCCTACATATTTCCTTTGATCTTTATTATCCTTAATATATTTCATTGTGAGCAAAAGGCACATTCTGTCTGGGGTTATTTACTAAAGCTAGAGAAGGCAAACTTAGTCACATTTCTGCAGAGAAACCAATCATCTTCTAATCTCAGCCTGTTCAATTAAGCTTTGTCAATAAAACCTGGAAACTGATTGGTTTCTATGCAGAATTGTGACTAATTTTGGCCTTTCTAGCTTTAATAAATAAAACCCATTGCAATACCCTGATCTAGTATTTTAGTTCTGCATCTGAACCAGTGTTTAGTTCTGTAACATTGCCACTAGATGGCAGTGTTTAGATGCAAACCAACCAGCTGAATATTATATTAGAGTCATTAATCACTTTGGCAGTGTCATTTTCTGTGAAGTTTCTGTATAATTCAAAGGCACCAGATAAACAAGCTTCCCACAGTACTTTTTGGTTTTAATGTGTTAACTAATGCAGCCTCTACAGTGGTGTGCAGCAAGTGGGAGCATTGTCAGATAAAGAGCAATGTTTGAAGGTTACACAGGTGCCCACAATCACACGGATGTTGAAACAAGTTGAAAAAGCACAAATAGAGATATACTTCCAAGCACTGAGCAAGGACAAATAAAAGCAAATATGAGACAAAACCGTATTTGTTTCTTGGCAATGCCGAAAATAGCGGGTCATTGCTTCATGGGGTATGATGGGACTACCAGGACAAAGGTTAAGTGGATTTGCATTCATTTAGGCGAATGTTGTTGGGAAATATGCCCAAATATCAATATGTTTTAGAACCTTTAGATACCAATGTCATGAAACCACTGCAACTCCCTGATAAGTGTGTCGCTCGCTACAGTCCCTGTCCACGCACAATACTGCTTCATTTTAAAGGATTAGAAGTAGTTCAGTATGTTCCATGCAACAAGATATTAGTCTTAAGGTAAACCATAATTTAAAAAATATATATATCGGATCCATCCTTTAAATATTACTGCAGTTCCTGGGAGGGATAGGCTTTTCAGGGAAGCCTATCCCACACCAACCTCACAGCTGAACTTTTACTTTCTCCATCAATGCATCCCCACTTACTCTTCCCCTTACATTGTAAGCTCTTGTGAGCAGGGCCCTTCTAACCATCCGGTCTTGAATTGTATTGTGACTGTAATGTTTCCCTTTATTAACATCACAGCTTGTCTTTTAAAACTTACTTAAACAGCACTAGGGTTGTTGGTTCAAATCCCAACCACGGCTCTACCTGCTTGGAGTTTGTATGTTCTCCCTGTGGCTGCGTAGGTTTCCTCCTGACACTCTAAAGACATGCTGGTAGGTTATTTGGCTCCTGTCTAAATTGGCCCTAGTATGTGTATGTATAAATGTGAGTTAGGGACCTTTAGATTTTAAGCTCCTTTAGGGCAGGGACTGATATGAATGTACAATATATATGTAAATTGCTGCATAAGACCCCATTCACACTTGTGCAACTTGTCATGTGACTTTGGACATCAAAGTCGCATGACAAGTCGTACCCGATGCTTTCCAATGATAACCATTCATATATGTGCGACTACAAAGTAGTTAATGCACTATTTTTCATCCAACTTTCATGCAACTTGAAGGCCGTAGACTTCAATGTTAACCCTCAATAGTTGCATGAAAGTCATACCTGAATGTTTTACATGTAGGGACAACAAGTCACATCCAAGTTGCACCCATCCAAAGTTGCGTCAAGTGTGAATGGAGCCTGAATTTTAGGCGCTATATACTGTAAGTACCTGTAATAAATAAAAAAATAAATATAGTGAGCAAGTACACCTTGATAAATAACACTGTCGTATTGAAGCAGACTTCCAAAGTTGTCAATTACAGACTTTTCAAAGCTGCTATCTATACTGGTAGAAAGCTGTGACAGGGGAGAGGGGGCAATAAAGAGCTTGTAACAAACAAATGGCCCCGGCGCTCATAAATTCAGTAGCGTTAGGACTGCAAGCATACACAGGGTGTCGTGAAAAGGCCTTGCAGCTTATGCATGTGTTTGCAAATGCGTGCTAACTAAACCCCTGTTTTTTTTTTTTTTTTTAATTCTTTATTTCTTTAACAGGACTACAGATATATACAACTTAAGCGTAAAATAAAAAGATACGGCGTAGCCTTTACATATTGTATCACATTATCTTCATGTTACATACATGCTTCTACCTTTCTGTATTCTAAATCCGTAGACCTGTTTTTATTTTATTTTTCTTTCCCCTTTTTTACATTTCCCTCTTAATTACCCTACTTTATCTACTATCCTAAGACCCCCCCCCCCCCCCCAAAAAAAAAAAAAATTTGTTGAGCCACATGGATATCTGAGGTGTGCCTGGATTCTTCCAGCATGCAGTTATACAACTTTTAGCGGCATTCACCATGTGGCTCAAGAGTGAGTTTTTGTATCTCTCCAATGGGATTTGTGAGGATTGTAAGAGATAGAATGCCGGGTCCCAGGGAATCCGATATTCCGTGAATGGTTGCATAATTCTCTGAACTTCCTGCCAAAAGATTTTAATTGTTGGGCAAGTCCAAAAAATATGTACTATAGTACCTCTTTCTTGGCAGCCCCTCCAGCACCTGTCCGATGTCGTTTGGGAGAATTTATTCATTAATGAAGGTGTGTAATACCATTGCGTTAAAATTTTGTAGTTCAATTCCTGGATCTTAGTACATCTGGAAGAGTTTAAGGTTAGATGTATTATCTTCTGTTTATCTGTTGTGAAAATTTGTTCCAAGTCTCTCTCCCACTTTCCCAAACTTGACATCTTAAAGTGCTCTGGAGGGGCAGTCAACATTGCGTATATCTTAGAGATACCGTGGGAGAAAGGCCCTTTCTCCTCACAGTATCTCTCAAATTTTGTTCTTGGTCGGTTATAGCTTTCCTGGGGCCCCATAGTTTCCAGGAAGTGTCTAATCTGCCATGCTTGCCAAAGAGGTCATTTATACTGACCTCCCATATTCGTTAATAAATCTATTGTTGGCCAATTATTAAGGTTAAAGAAATGCGATGCTTGGAAGATACCTCTATCTTTCATTTTTTTTAAAACCCCTGGCTCAAGGCCCGGAGGAAAGTCCGGGTTCCCCAAAATAGGAAACGGGGGATTTCATTGAAGAGAATTTAGGATTCTGAATGAACTTTACTCCCGTCCGAAGTGTAGGCCCTATCAAGGGGTGTGTTTTTATTGCAGGGGGGATAGCAGCGCCGCACCATATTGCCCTATTAAGTGGGATCATACTAACATGTTGCTCGATATTGATCCACAGTTTACTCCCTTCATGTCGGCTCCAGTCTATTATTCTACCCAGTTGGGACGCTTGGTAGTATTTATATAGATCCGGCGCTGCTATTCCTCCCGCAGTTTGATAAAGTGAGCAGTTTTCTGTTTATCCTCGGACGCCTACTTGCCCAAATAAATTTTGTAAAAACGCCTCTAACTCGATTGAAGAAGGCCAGAGGGACGAACACAGGCAAAGCCTGGAAAAGATACAGGAACTTTGGTATAATACTCATTTTTAAAATATTACTTCTCCCAAACCAGGAATGTCGTGCTTTACTCCATTTTTCCAGTAGTACTGTTACTTCTTTAATTAAAGGTAGATAATTCAAAGCATAACTGTCTTTTAACTTCGGTGGGATATGAATTCCTAGATATTTTAGTGCACTTGATGTCCATCTAAACTTAAAACTATTTACTAAGTTCTTACATAGGGGGCGCTCCATGGACACCCACATCGCCTCCGACTTACTGTAGTTTATCTTGAAATTCGACTGGGCACCATATTCTTCCACCTCCTTTATAAGGTTTGGAAGTGATATCTGTGGGTTTGTAATTGAAAAAAGTAGGTCGTCCGCGTATGCGGAAACTTTATATTCATGTTTTCCAATACAAATACCTCTAATGTCAGGATTCTGACGAATTTTATTTAACAAGGGCTCCAAAGTCAAAACAAATAATAGAGGCGATAAGGGGCATCCCTGGCGCGTCCCGTTTGATATAGAAAAGTACTCTGAATGTACTCCGTTAGCCTTTACCAAGGCTTGTGGTATAGAATATATCCCTTCAATCCAGTGTAACATTCTGTCTCCGAAGTCCATGTGTTTTAACACTCCCCTCATAAAGGTCCAATTGACCCTATCAAAAGCCTTTTCGGCATCTGTGTTCACGAAGACACTTGACATCCCTTTCTGGTTTACATATTGGACCAAATTTAACACTTTAATAGTACTGTCTCTGGCTTCTCGTGTGGGGACAAACCCCACTTGATCCAAATGTATTAACTGTATCAAATACGGTTGTATAAGAGATGCAAGTATCTTCGTGAAAATTTTCATGTCCATATTTAATAGGGATATTGGACGGAAGCTACTGCACACTGACTGGTCCTTCCCTTCTTTAGGTATTACTACAATATGTGCCTTCAGCGCCTCTGCTGGTGGGGTTGATATTTAACCCCATATATTAAAGGTTTTAGCTAAATATGGGCTTAGTACTGGAGAAAAGCTTTTGAAATATTGCGAAGAAAACCCGTCCGGGCCGGGTGCCTTCCCACTTTTCATCGACTTTATTGCTAATATCACTTCCTCTGTTGTGATTGGCAACTCCATCTCCAGGCGAGCTGAAGATGACAGTCTGGTTAATTGTGAGGAGGTCAGGTATTCTTCCATCGACTGAGGGGGTACAGGAGGGATTGGTAGGTTATATAATGCCCTGTAAAATTCTCTGAATTCCTTTACAATATCTTTAGGCATATAAGTTTTTTGGCCTCCTTTTAGTTTTGATGCAAGGTATATACGACCTCCTCTGTTCTTTAAATTTTTTAGCTAAAACTCTTCCGCACTTATCTCCTGAATCGTATATTACGCTCTTCCCATGTTGCAGGGTGGCCCTAGCTTTATACCTGAGAAGATCTGATAATTGTCTTCTCAAATCTGCTAATTTAGTTCCTGTTTCCTTTTCCAATGTCTTTTTGTGTTTTTTCTCAGTTTCCTGTATCCTCTCCAGTAACCACATCATCCTCTCCTCCCTGGCTCTCTTCACTCGAGTACCGTGCTTAATTAAGATTCCCCTGATTACCGCCTTATGGGCTTCCCAGACTATTCCCACATCCGTCTCCCCATCATCATTTATTTGGAAATATGAATTAATTTCTGTATTTAGATCATCTCGAATCTCGGGGCACTGTAACAGACTTTCATTTAGTCGCCATCTCCATTCCATTTTTTGAGTCCCTCCCGTCAGGTTTATCCTCATTGTGATTGGTGCGTGATCTGACCAGGTAATATTCCCTATCTGAGTGTCCCGAACCTTCGAGAGTATCTGTTGTGGGATTAAAAAAAGATCAATTCTCGAGTATAACTGATGTGGGTTAGAGAAGAAAGTAAAGTCCTTCTCTTCTGCATGAAAGGCCCTCCAAACATCTACTAATTGGCAATCTTCAAACTTTCTGGTTATATTTTTTCTAATTCCAATCGATATTGAGGAGGTTCCCTTAGATGTATCTAATTTGGGATCAAGAGGGATATTAAAATCACCCCCTGTTATCAGAATTCCATCCTTAAATCCCATTAATTTGGATAGAGCCTTTTTCAAAAAGCTATCTTGGTGTAAGTTCGGGGCGTATATAGTAGCTAAGGTCACTTTTACTGAACCTATGTACCCCTTAAGAAAGATGTATCTTCCTCCTTAATCCTGACATTTCTCCTCAAATGACCAAGCAATTCTATTGGAAATTAAAATAGCTACTCCTTTTGTTTTAGCTTCTTGATTACAAGCATGATATACATTAGGGAAATGTCTATTTTGAAGATATAGAAAGGCCCCTGCTTTCAGGTGCGTTTCTTGCACCATCCCCACATCTGTTTTTAGGCGCTTAAACTCATTCAATAACATTTTTCGTTTTTCGGGAGTATTTAATCCTTTAGCATTCAATGAGGTTACACTTATCCCGTCCATTATCCTCCTGGCCTGGGGGTACCCAGCAGGGGGAGAGAGAGAGAGGAAAGGAGAGATAAAAGAAAAGAGAAAAAAAAAAGCCCCCCCCCCTAAACTAAATTTCCCAACACCTACCTATGGGTACTTTAGTTTCCCGTAGGTGATGGATACGGGGGGTGACTAGCAAATGCCTGAGTGGGTCAGGCCCGGACCTCTATCCCTCCAACCCTTCCCATTATATTTTGAACCCTCCTGGTTAGGCTCCTCATAGTATCTCCCTTCTTCTCCCTCTCTCCTCTCTCACTACCCTTCCTCCCCTTAGCTTTTTCACGTTATTACACATTCCTCGCCATCCCATCTCCTTCCCTCCTCCCTCCTCCCCAAACGCCCCTTCCCCTTCCTTAAACCATCCTAAGCCTCCATTACATACATACATATTATCCCCCCACAAAATGCAGAGAGTGCAATTTAGAAGTAAAATGGAATGGTATGGGGGGGAGAGAAAAATAAATAAATAAATAAATAAAAAAAATAGAAAAAAAAGAAGAGGGGGAGAAACCTTATTGCCGTGGGCCGTGTCCAGAGAGGCAGCTCTTGCCGTATACCCTAGTGTGTATATTTCCCATGTACTTCCCCCATCACCTAGTGCTCATTATTCATTTCTTGAGTCTTAGTGTGTAGAATTATTTCTATATTGTTAATTTATTTATATCTTATTTAACCCCACTTTCTACCCGTCTCGCCCTCCCCCCCTCCCTCTCTTCCCCTTTATCCCTCTCGTTCAACCTATCTCAATAACCTTTTTTATTGTGAACTATTTATGTGTTCTATTCATTTCTACCCCCCCCAACACCCCCCCCCCCTACTCAATCCCTCCTTCATTCACTGCAATGTGTGCACTTGTGTCACCTTCTATTCCTGTGTTCCAATGTCTTCCCCTCCCCCAACCATCTTATCTATCCTCCCCCCCCCCCAACCCTCCACCTCTCTCCTCTATTGACTGCATCTCCAGGAACCTGCCCGCGGCAGCAAAGCCTGTCCCCACATCCCCTTATTCTATTCATTATATGGGTCACCCCTTTTCTGCCATAGCCAAACCTTAAATGTGAAAACAAAATAAAGACAAAAATCCAATCTAAGCAGGTGATAAAAAAAAAAAAAGGGAAAAACAACAATCCCATAGCCAAGAGGGTAACATTTCCCTTTTAAATTCAAGACCAGCTTAGGAGCTCTCCTCCTCTCGTGCTTGCTGTATTTGCTGCGCTTCTGCTCGATTTGGGGATATTGATACAGCGGTCCTTGGGACCCCCCCTCTATGTAATCTTTTCCTAATTGGCAAAAGCCAATTTGGGACCTCGCAACTCTCAACTCCCAGGAACAAAAATAGCGCCGGAAGGTCTGCTGGTGATTGTAATAGGAAAGACCCTTTTTCCATCCTAATTGTCAGAGATATCGGATACCCCCAATGATAGGTCCCCCCAGCAGATTTTATCTTGTCTAATAGTGGACGCAATTGTGCTCTCCTTTGAAGTGTAGCTCGGGATAAATCTGGGAGTATATTAATCCTGTCCCCTTCATATGTTGCCGGGCCTTTCTCCCATGCTTTCCTGCTAATCAACTCTCTGTGGGAGAATCTATGTAAGCGTCCAATTACATCACGGGGCCTTGTCAAATCTGTCTATCGGGGTCCCGGGGCTCTGTGCAGTCTGTCAAATTCGATCTCCCTGGGGGTGGTGTTTACCCCTAAATCCTGGCAGATCTTAACAATGGTTTGGTAAAGTTGTTCTTCTCCAATGTTCTCAGGAATACCTCGGAATCTTAAATTATTCCTCCTACTTCGGTCCTCGGCCTCTTCCATTATTAATTGAAAATTGGAGTCTTGAACTGACTGTTCCTTTTCTAATTTTAGTACACGTGACTCCAGTCTTTCTATAGCAGACCCTTCCTCATTTACTCTATCTGTTAAGGTCTGAACCTCCGTACGAACGGACTACATTTCCCGTGTATGACCCTCTTCAAGACGGGAAACCAATGCTTCCATTAACTTCCAATGAGCATCCATCTCCTGCCTAGTGGGGAGAGCTTGTAGAATAGCCCTCAGGTCCCCTGCTATATCAGTCACTTCTTCCCCCTTTTTCACATCTCTCACCTCATGAGCTTGCGCTATACCCCTGTTTTTAATGCAAACTGTTGGACAGGTTAACTGCCTACCGACCGGCGCACACACATATACGTCGGCAGAATGGCATGGACAGGCATAAGGGCATACAGGCACGTCCCTTTGAATATGCCGCCGTGCCATTGCATGCGCACCGCCGGCGGCGTGGTCGCGCTGGTAGGGACCCCCATGAGTCTGGTCGCGGGTCCCGCGGACTCGATCGCTGTGGGGAGGACGAACGGGGAGATGTGGAAGTAAACAGCATCTCCACGTTCTGCCTAGCAACAGGTGACACTGATCTCTGCTCCCTGTGATTGGAGCAGAGATCAGTGACTGTCACACACAGCCACGCCCCCCACAGTTAGCAACACGCCCCTAGGACACACTTAACCCCTACACTGCCACCCCCTGGTTAACCCCTTCACTGCCAGTGTCATTTACACAGTAATCAGTGCATTTGTAGAGCACTGACTTCTGTATAAATGACAATGGTCACAAAAATGTGTCAAAAATGTCCGATGTATCCTATGTCGCAGTCACACCGCCATTACTAGTAAAAAAAAAAAATTATTAATAAAAATGCTATAAAACTATCCCCTATTTTGTAAACGCTATAACTTTAGCGCAAACCTATCAAAAAAAAAAAAAAAAAAAAAACGCAGGGGTGATCAAATACCACCAAAAGAAAGCTCTATTTGTGGGAAAAAAAGGACGTCAATTTTGTTTGGGAGCCACGTCGCACGACCGCGCAATTGTGTGTTAAAGCGACGCAGTGCCAAATCTCAAAAAGTGCTCTGGTCTTAAGCCAGCAAAATGGTCTGGTCTGAAAGTGGTTAATTTGGTTGGTCAGCAGACTGGTTGGTGAGTTAAGCTATGGCATGTTCTCTGGTTTTGTCTTTTATGTGTTTGCCCTTCCATGTGCTCCTTGCTGTGAAGGCCAGTTATAGGTGGGGGCAGGGGACATTTGTTTGTTACTGGTGCAAATATGGTCAGGGGACACACTGGGCAGCTTTGCTGCCATTGTGCTATATGCTGGGTGTCCAGTGTGCTGTTCCTTTAAGGGGGATTGGGCTACCTCCAGGCCCACCTGCCCCTCATCTATCCATTAGAATGCATGTGCTCCCACTGTGGAGACGCTCATAACCTCTGTAGCATTAGAAATGCAAGCAATACATAGGGTGCCGTGAAGAGGCCTTGCAGCTTATGCATGCATTTGCAAATGTGTACTAACTAAACCCCTGTTTTTAACACAGACTGTTGGACAGGTTAATTCGGTTGGTCAGCAGACTGGTTTGTGAGTTGAGCTATGGAATGTTCTCTGGCAATAAAGAGCTTGCAACAGACACCATGGATTGGTCCTGTTAGATGGTATAGAACCCCCCCTCCAAAAAATATTATATACACACACACACACACACACACACACACACACAAATGTTTGCATACCCTGGCAGAAATTGTGAAATTTTGGCATTAATATTGAAAATATGATTGATCGTGGCAAAAAACTGTTTTTTTTTTAAGGATAGCAATCACATGAAGCCATTTATTATCACATCGTTTTTTGGATCCTTTTTAAATCATAATGATAACAGAAATCACCCAAATGGCCCTGGTAAAAAGTTTACATACCCTGGAATGTTTGGCCTTGGTACAGACACAGAAGGTGGCACACACAGGTTAAAATGGCAATTAAATGTTAATTTCCCACATTTGGGGCTTTTTAATTCACAATTAGTGTTTGTGTATAAATAGTCAATGAGTTTGTTAGCGCTCACATGGATGCGCTAAGCAGGCTAGACACCAAGCCATGAGGAGGTAGAAAAGATCAAAAGACCTGCGTAACAAGGTAATGAAACTTTACAAAGATGGAAAAGGATATAAAAAGATATCTAAAGCCTTGAATATGCCAGTCAGTACTGTTTAATCACTTATTAAGAAGTGGAAAATTAGGGGCTCTTTTCATACCAAGGCAAGGTCAGGTATACCAAGAAAGATTGCAGCCACAACTGGCAGAAGAATTGCTCAGGATACAATGAAAAACCCACAGGTAACCCCAGGAGAAATAAGGTAACGCAGAAACAAGAAATGGGGGTGGAACAATACTTATTAAGAAAGATGCAAGTAAATGATCTCTTAGTGGGTCTGCAAACAACTGACTTGAGGGTTGGAGCAAACATTCCTCTTCTGATGCTGGCTAGGTCAGTATGGAAGGAGGCAAAAAAAAAAAACGGATGGGATTTATTGATATCCCGCCAGAAACTGCTTTGTGGAATAATCCAACATTTGAACAGTTAGAGGCATATGAGGATAGTAAATTTTGGGAACAGAAAAAGGTAACAACAATTGGACAGATAGATGATAAAAATAGAACGCGACCATATGAGAACTCGTGTAAACAATATAACCTTTTGAGTAGACAGTTCTATAAGTATTTGCAGCTTCGACATGTATTACAGGCACAGTTTGGAAGGGAGGAATTTAAAATATCCCCTTATAGGGATCCTGAAAACACAGGGACCAAAAGGGATTAATATCTAAATTATATTCACATCTATTACAAAGTAAAATATGTGGTGAACCTGTGAGGGCAAGGGATAAATGGCAGGTAGCCATTCCAGATATCACCGATCAGGAGTGGCATGAAATCTGCTCCTCTCATATGAAAGTATCCCCAGCAATGAATAACAGGATAATTCAGCTAAATATAACACATCCGACTTACCGTACCTTGGTCCAAAAAGGTTGTATAAAATGAAGAGAATGTCTGCCCCAAACTGTACACAATGTGGGCAGGAGGGTGCAGATTTTCTCCACCTAATGTGGTACTGAGGTAGTATAAGGGGATACTGGCAACAAGTTGTCAGTAAACTGGAAAAAGTTATAAATAGACCCATTACGGACACAATTGAAGTATGTTTACTGGGATTATTACAAGAGGAGAGATTGCCCAGATACACCAAGATATTTTTGCAAGAGGCGTTATTTTTGGCACGAAAACAGTGGAAAATGGATCCAGCCGATACCACCGATACTTAGCCAATGGATTAGAGCAGTAAATCCGGTCCTACCACATGAGAGAATAATGTATGAACAAAGGGGAAATGTGCAAAAATATGAAAATATATGGGCAAAGTGGAGTAGATCATATTTAACTACGGATATAGGAGTATATGAAAATACTGTATAGTGTGAATAATAGGTGGAAGAAAATGGTGACCATAGTATGGATGTGAGGGAATGGTATGAGAGTTAAGAATGGGTAAAGATGAAATAGAAAGTATATGTAAATGTCGAGATATTAAAACAAAACAAAATGAAAAATTATGTAAATTAATATATAAGAAAAATTTGTAATAAAGAGTATTGGGAAAAAAAATAAATGTGTGGTGCAGTATCGATTTTCTTTTCTCCTAAAGAAGGACTAAAAGCAAACTTTTTTTAGTTTTGGATAGAGTGCACAGGTAATAGGGCACCTGGGTTTTTATTGTGGTGTGTTCCTCTATTAGGGAGATTCACTCATCTTATCTTTTTGTCTTGTTTACCATTACCACCAAGAGTAAAAGTAAAGAAAATCCCAAATGTTGGGTTGTCACCAGAACAGGAATAGTTGGGAAACCTTTAATGGGGACACTAGTTATGGTGACACCCTGGAATTATCTCACTTTGGAGGGGTTTCCACTCACTTCCTGTTTTGGCTATGGGACAGGAAGTGAAGGGAAATCTCCCCAATGTAACAAAGATAGAAAAAAAGGCTGATAGAACTTATAACCCTCCCTTGCTCTATATAAGATAAAAAAAAATGTTTTTAATTCAACCTTTAAGCAAACCTGTCACAAATCTGGAGTATCCCCTGTGAGCAAAAAGCATAAGCAGAGTTTACCTTAATTGAAAAACACATAGCTAAACAATCAAAATATCCAAAGAAGTTGAATAAATTAAAAAAAAAATCTCAACTTTTCTTGTAAAAAGAATTTGAGCTGCATTTATCTCCAGATTTAATGACCATTTTGCTGTTTTCAATAAAGGTCTAATCCTCTGCTTAGCATGCTGGAATCATATACACAGTATGACTTGTCTGCCGTTCCTTATTGAAATCTTCCATAAAATCAAAGCACGCTATAGGAGCACAAATACAACAGCTGGGTATAGAAGGAGACTGTGACTGAGAGCAGATCAAGACTGAACAAGGAAGCTATTTAGACTGGAGATAGAGATTAGCAAAGCAGAAATGTGACAAGTAAGGCAGAGGAAAGTGAGAAGCAATACAAATCCGCACCTAGGATATAAATCCTGAATACAATGCTGTAGTGACACACCAGTGAGAAGCAGCAATGCATTCACTTCTGGCTTTAAGTGATAATTATTACCGAAGGGGAAATATGGAGGCTGCCGTCAATACTTCCCTGACCCTGATCAGACATGGAGCTTAGACAGACAGAATGCAATCAGAATGCCTGATCTGCATATTTGTCCTAGGTCAGTGCCACTGAAAGTATTGAGGTACTTGGAATAAAACAGGATTTTCGAAGTTAGCAATATTAGCTTTCATATTCTCTCAGAACAGTGTATTGATAGCCAAACCTTTTTTTTTTTCTAACTTCGGGCTAAAGAAGGTAGGGGTAAAACTGTGGTTTCCAACCTCAGACCTCAAGTACCCCCAATAGGTCATATTTTCAGGGTTTTCTTCACCTTGCACAGGTACTTTAAATCAATGTCAATAGCTTGGTATTTATCATAACTATTGTATCTAATGCCGCGTACACACGATCGGAATTCCGGCCAGAAAAAGACAGATGAGAGCTTTTCATCTGAAAATGCGACCGTGTGTAGGCTCCATCGGAATTTTGCTGGCCGAATTTCCGACAGCAAAGAATTGAGAGCATGTTCTCAATTTTTCCGACGGAAAAGGTTTCTATCGGAAATTCCAATCGTCTGTAGCAATCCTGACGCGCAAAATTCCTACGCATGCTCAGAAACAATCGACACATGCTTGGAAGCATTGAACTCGGCTCATTGTAGTGTTGTATGTCACTGTGTTCTTGACGGTCGGAATTTGTGTGACCGTGTGTAGGCAAGACAGTTTGAGCTTTTTCCGACGAGAATTCCGATCGTGTGTATGCGGCATAAGGAATATTCCCAAAACATGGCTTATTGAGGGTACTTGAGGAATGAGGTTGGGAAACATGGCGTTAATGGATTACTTGTTGCTGCCTGTGTCCTGCTAGGGGGATTTCTCTTCACATTGTGTCTTCCTGGAGCCACAACAGGAGGAAATCTTCCCTATAGTGGAGGGAATTCCCATCAAAGACAGTTATCACCAGAAGAGGTTTACCCATTGGGAGATTTCTCTTTTTTCTTGTTCTCATAACAACTCAAAAACATAGGATTTCATCTTACTGTTTGTCTCAGTGAAAATGATAACCAGTACAAAGAGAGGGAAGAATCTTCCCAACAGGGACACAGCAACAACAAGTTGGCAAAGGGTCTATCCCTTTCCCACCCTAAAACTAAAAGATATACATTTACAGTATATCTTTACATACACTTTAAAGGACAATCTTAACTTTCATTATCCTTTTGTTTTGTTTTTTATTGCTCCCCCACCTCTTTGAGTGCTACCCACCTGGTAATTATTGCTACCTTCAACCTTAATCCAGCAATGTTCACTGCCGGACCCTACTCTGAGTTACAAAGCTTTTTTAACAAAAATGATTGCAACTGCGTATACATGCTACAACCCATACCCATTGGTGTCAGTAGGAAAACTGTACTCAAAGCGTCTGCTGAAATCCACCATGATTACAGTTTTGAGTAGTGTACGGAATTATGATGTATACAGTGGGGAAAATAATTATTTGATCCCCTGCAGATTTAAGGGTCTATAATTTTTATGATAGGTGTATTTTAAATGATAGAGACAGAATATCAACCAAAAATTCAGAAAAAACACATGAAACATATGCTATAAATTAAGTAGCAGTTCAGTGAGTAAAATAAATATTTGATCCCCCAAGCATAACATGACTTAGTACTTGATGATGAAATTGTAGAGGTAAATGCCCCAGGGATTGTGCGGGCAAGGGAGGGTGAACCAGACTTTAAAGGAGTAACATTGTATAAAACAGTATGAAATGTACTGGGTATAAGTATACATGAAGTTGATACACAATTATATACACCTAAAAACAATTGGTGGATACAAACAATAAACAGCAACTACATTCTGGAACACACCGATGATCACCAACGAGATCAATTGGATTGTGTGGTCACAAAAGTCCCAACATGTTTCGGAATATGGGTGTAAATACTCAATTCCTTCCTCAGGGGTTAAATTGAAGCAAGTTGTTTGTTCTATCAACAGAAAAATATGTGTAAGAAATACAAAATGATGAAGGATAAACAAATAAATATGTAGAAATACGGTAGTTGAACAGCAAGGCATATAGTGACAGGCAATAGAGATGATTGGTACTCACAAAGTTTGTGTCCTTTAAAATATAATGCATCCCAGTAGGAGGGGCTTTCATCTCTAGACCTGCTCAGTTGCGCAGAAAATTGAGCTCTGGGGTTCATACGTGAGGCTTATAGGTATAACATAGCATATAAAGTGTAATATATATATGGTTGGAACATGCAGTGTCCCTGTCGCCAAAAAAACACATCAAAGCTCACAAGGATCAACCAAACAGACGGGAAGCCGAGGACATTATATGACGGCCGCCCAGGATAAGAGAGCCACCTTGCGTCATATTACTATACGATGGAGGGGAAGAGGTTAAACTATATTTCCAAGAGAGGAGATTGCCAGGAGGAGGGGAGAGAGCTGCATTTTCCCATGCTGTACAGGACCCAGCTTCCTCTTGTCATAGGGGGAGACACATTGCTGTTCAGTGTGCACCATCACTACTGCACATCAGCGGCATGAGCAGGATCTGGAGCATTGAGTTTTGGGGTGCTGACAGCCAGAGTCCCCTGGGTACAGAGCAGAGAGTGGACTAACTGCTGTGTGTGACTGGATGGTGAGCTGCAACAGAGGCGGCTCTCTAATTAGGCAAATTAGGCGGTCGCCTAAGGCCCAGCGATCAGGGGGGCCTCGCGACCGCCTAGTTTACCTTATAACAGAGTCACCTCTTCTAGCGGCAGAGATCCCCGCCACAAGCACAGCGCCGAATCCTCCCAGTGGCACAGAGAAAATCGGCCACGAGCGGGAGAGATCAGCGGTGATCGGAGCTCACTGAGAGCTCCAGATAGATAGCTGGGCGTATCACAGCCAGCTCTGACACTTCTCCCCTCCCCCTGCTGCTCGCACAGCCAGTCAGAGGAAAGAGCTGCCTCTACTCCTCCCCCTCCTCCCATCCTCTCCTCCTCTGTCTGCCCCGCCCACTCTCCCCGACAAACACTGTTCTGCTGCCTGAGAGAAGGGGATGTGGGCGGGAAGATTCAAGCTAAAGCCCAGCAAATGGAGTCTGATCCATCCATCCATCCAGCCAGTGAGTACACTGATGTAGGCAGAGGCGGCTCTAGGCTTTGTGAGGACTTAGGCAAAACTAAGACATGAGGCCCTACTCACGCCCATAATGGTAAAAGTAATAAAGGCGATCAATAAAAATGAATTAGTAGGGTACAGTATAGGGGGAGGGTAGGTGGACAGTACATGGGTCAGGAAGGTACAGTGCAGGGGGTAGGAGGATACAGTACAGGGGTAGGAAAATACAGTACAGGTGGTAGGAGGATACAGTAAAGGGGGGCAGGAGGGCACAGTACAGAGGGTAGGTAAGTGGACACAGTACAGGGGCAGTAATAAATATTAAAGATATGGTCTCCTCAAGCAGAGCTGCGTAGGGAAGCTGCTCTCACAGATCCCACCTATTCTGGCCGGCTGTCACTGGGCTAAATGACAACTCCCCCTTTACCTTCCTCTCCAGAGTTTTTTGCTCTCTTGCGGCACTTTGCAGGGTTAAGGAAGGACCCCAAGTTGGAACATCTTATTACTGCTGCTGCTTGTGTGGGTGGGATGTGTCCTGCACCAATCAGATGGGATGAATAGGAGAGGAGGGTCAGCAGGGATTGGTGCAGCACACATCACACCCACACAAACAGCAGCACTAGTAAGATGCTCTGCCTCAGGGTTCTTTCTTAGCCCCTGAAAAAATATGAGTCAGGATGGAGCTGGGAACCATGGGGGAGGGGAGAAGGAGGCAGGTTGAAAAAAGGGGGAGGGGGTAGGAGATGGGGAATGTATAGAGGAGAACTGGAGTGGTTAGTGGAGAAAGAAAGAAAGATGGAAGGAAGGAAAGAAATAAAAAAAAATAAAATGAAAGAAAGAAAGAAAGAAAGAAAAAGAGTAGGATGAAGGGAGAAAGAAAGAAAAAAATATGAAGGGACAAAGAGAAAGAAAGAAAGAAAGAAAGAAGGGAGAAAGAGAAAAAAAGAGAGAAAGAAGGGATGAAGGGAGAAAGATAGATAGAGATAGAAAAAAGAAAGATAAATAGATAGATAGATAGATAGATGGATAGACAGAGGGAGAAAGATAGATAGATAGAGGGAGAAAGATAGATAAAAAAAAGAAAGGTAGGTAGATAAAGGGAGAGAGATAGATAGATAGATAGAAAAAAAAAGATAGATAGATAGAGGGAGAAAGAAAGATAAATAGATAGATAGATAGATAGATAGATAGATAGATAGATAGAAAAAAAATAAAGATGGATAGATAGATAGATAGAAAAAAAAAGATAGATAGACAGAGGGAGAAAGATAGATAGATAGATAGATGGAGATAGATAGATACAAAAAGAAAGATAGGTAGATAAAGGGAGAGAAAAAGAAAAAGTAGATAGAGGGAGAAAGATAGATAAAAAAAGAAAGGTAGATAGATAAAGGGAGAGAGAAAGATAAATAGAAAGATAGATAGATAGATAGATAGAAAAAATAAAGATAGATAGATAGAAAAAAAGATAGATAGATAGAGGGAGAAAGAAAGATAAATAGATAGATAGATAGATAAAAAAGAAAGATAGGTAGATAAAGGGAGAGAGAAAGAAAAAGTAGATAGAGGGAGACAGATAGATAGATAGATAAAACAAGAAAGGTAGGTAGATAAAGGGAGAGAGATAGATAGATAGATAGATAGATAGACAGACAGAGGGAGAAAGATAGATAGATAGATAGATAAAAGAAAGGTAGGTAGATAAAAGGGAGAGAGAAAGATAGATAGATAGAAAAAAAGATAGAAAGATAAATAGAAAGAAAGATAGATAGATAGATAGAAAAAAGATAGATAGACAGAGGGAGAAAGATAGATAGATAGAGGGAGAAAGATAGATAGATAGATAGATAGATAGATAGATAGATGGAGATAGATAGATACAAAAAGAAAGATAGGTAGATAAAGGGAGAGAAAAAGAAAAAGTAGATAGAGGGAGAAAGATAGATAAAAAAAGAAAGGTAGATAGATAGAAAAAAAGATAGATAGATAGAGGGAGAAAGAAAGATAAATAGAAAGATAGATAGATAGATAGATAGATAGATAGATAAAAAAAGAAAGATAGGTAGATAAAGGGAGAGAGAAAGAAAAAGTAGATAGAGGGAGACAGATAGATAGAAAGATAGATAGATAGATAAAAAAAGAAAGGTAGATAGATAAAGGGAGAGAGATAGATAGATAGATAGATAGATAGATAGATAGATAGATAGATAGATAGATAGATAGATAGATAGATAGATAGAGGGAGAAAGAAAGATAAATAGAAAGAAAGAAAGATAGATAGATAGATAGATAGAAAAAAATAAAGATGGATAGATAGATATAGATAGAAAAAAGATAGATAGACAGAGGGAGAAAGATAGATAGATAGATGGAGATAGATAGATAGATAGATACAAAAAGAAAGATAGGTAGATAAAGGGAGAGAAAAAGAAAAAGTAGATAGAGGGAGAAAGATAGATAAAAAAAGAAAGGTAGATAGATAAAGGGAGAGAGAAAGATAGATAGATAGAGGGAGAAAGAAAGATAAATAGATAGATAGATAGATAGATAGATAG
>CM053026.1:679525779-679660779 GCA_028564925.1 Lithobates sylvaticus | reverse complement strand
TCTATCTATCTTTATTTTTTTTTTTCTATCTATCTATCTTTCTATCTATCTATCTTTCTCCCTCTGTCTATCTATCTTTTTTCTATCTATCTATCTTTATTTTTTTTCTATCTATCTATCTATCTATCTATCTATCTATCTATCTATCTATCTATCTTTCTTTCTATTTATCTTTCTTTCTCCCTTTATCGATCTACCTTTCTTTTTTCATCTATCTATCTATCTTTCTCCCTCTATCTACTTTTTCTTTTTCTCTCCCTTTATCTACCTATCTTTCTTTATCTATCTATCTATCTATCTATCTATCTATCTATCTATCTATCTATTTATCTTTCTTTCTCCCTCTATCTATCTATCTTTCTCTCTCCCTTTATCTATCTACCTTTCTTTTTTTATCTATCTTTCTCCCTCTATCTACTTTTTCTTTTTCTTTTTCTCTCCCTTTATCTACCTATCTTTCTTTTTGTATCTATCTATCTATCTATCTCCATCTATCTATCTATCTTTCTCCCTCTGTCTATCTATCTTTTTTCTATCTATATCTATCTATCCATCTTTATTTTTTTCTATCTATCTATCTATCTATCTTTCTTTCTTTCTATTTATCATTCTTTCTCCCTCTATCTATCTATCTATCTATCTATCTATCTATCTATCTATCTATCTCTCTCCCTTTATCTATCTACCTTTCTTTTTTTATCTATCTATCTATCTTTCTATCTATCTGTCTCCCTCTATCTACTTTTTCTTTCTCTCTCCCTTTATCTACCTATCTTTCTTTTTTTTATCTATCTATCTATCTATCTATCTATCTTTCTATTTATCTTTCTTTCTCCCTCTATCTATCTATCTTTTTTTCTATCTATCTACCTTTCTTTTTTTATCTATCTTTCTCCCTCTATCTACTTTTTCTTTTTCTCTCCCTTTATCTACCTATCTTTCTTTTTGTATCTATCTATCTCCATCTATCTATCTATCTATCTATCTATCTATCTATCTATCTATCTATCTATCTTTCTCCCTCTATCTATCTATCTTTCTCCCTCTGTCTATCTATCTTTTTTCTATCTATCTATCTATCTTTCTTTCTATTTATCTTTCTATCTTTTTTTCTATCTATCTATCTTTCTCTCTCCCTTTTATCTACCTACCTTTCTTTTATCTATCTATCTATCTATCTTTCTCCCTCTGTCTGTCTATCTATCTATCTATCTATCTATCTATCTATCTATCTCTCTCCCTTTATCTACCTACCTTTCTTGTTTTATCTATCTATCTATCTGTCTCCCTCTATCTACTTTTTCTTTCTCTCTCCCTTTATCTACCTATCTTTCTTTTTTATCTATCTATCTATCTATTTATCTTTCTTTCTCCCTCTATCTATCTATCTTTTTTTTCTATCTATCTATCTTTATTTTTTTCTATCTATCTATCTATCTTTCTATTTATCTTTCTCTCTCCCTTTATCTATCTACCTTTCTTTTTTTATCTATCTTTCTCCCTCTATCTACTTTTTCTTTTTCTCTCCCTTTATCTACCTATCTTTCTTTTTGTATCTATCTATCTCCATCTATCTATCTATCTATCTTTCTCCCTCTGTCTATCTATCTTTTTTCTATCTATCTATCTATCCATCTTTATTTTTTTTCTATCTATCTATCTATCTATCTATCTATCTATCTATTTATCTTTCTTTCTCCCTCTATCTATCTATCTTTTTTTTCTATCTATCTATCTATCTCTCTCCCTTTATCTACCTACCTTTCTTTTTTTATCTATCTTTCTCCCTCTATCTATCTATCTTTCTCCCTCTGTCTATCCATCTATCTATCTATCTATTTATCTTTCTTTTTTCTATCTCTATCTATCTTTCTCCCTTCATCCTTTCTTTCTCTCTTTTTTTCTCTTTCTCCCTTCTTTCTTTCTTTCTTTCTTTCTTTCTCTTTGTCCCTTCATATTTTTTTCTTTCTTTCTCCCTTCATCCTACTCTTTTTCTTTCTTTCTTTCTTTCTTTCATTTTATTTTTTTATTTCTTTCCTTCCTTCCATCTTTCTTTCTTTCTCCACTAACCACTCCAGTTCTCCTCTATACATTCCCCATCTCCTACCCCCTCCCCCTTTTTTCAACCTGCCTCCTTCTCCCCTCCCCCATGGTTCCCAGCTCCATCCTGACTCATATTTTTTCAGGGGCTAAGAAAGAACCCTGAGGCAGAGCATCTTACTAGTGCTGCTGTTTGTGTGGGTGTGATGTGTGCTGCACCAATCCCTGCTGACCCTCCTCTCCTATTCATCCCATCTGATTGGTGCAGGACACATCCCACCCACACAAGCAGCAGCAGTAATAAGATGTTCCAACTTGGGGTCCTTCCTTAACCCTGCAAAGTGCCGCAAGAGAGCAAAAAACTCTGGAGAGGAAGGTAAAGGGGGAGTTGTCATTTAGCCCAGTGACAGCCGGCCAGAATAGGTGGGATCTGTGAGAGCAGCTTCCCTACGCAGCTCTGCTTGAGGAGACCATATCTTTAATATTTATTACTGCCCCTGTACTGTGTCCACTTACCTACCCTCTGTACTGTGCCCTCCTGCCCCCCTTTACTGTATCCTCCTACCACCTGTACTGTATTTTCCTACCCCTGTACTGTATCCTCCTACCCCCTGCACTGTACCTTCCTGACCCATGTACTGTCCACCTACCCTCCCCCTATACTGTACCCTACTAATTCATTTTTATTGATCGCCTTTATTACTTTTACCATTATGGGCGTGAGTAGGGCCTCATGTCTTAGTTTTGCCTAAGTCCTCACAAAGCCTAGAGCCGCCTCTGAGCTGCAATATCACTGGGACTGGTGAGCTGCTGCTGTGGGGATTTACTATCCGCTGCTAGGCTGAGCCCTTTAGAATCTGACCATACAGCCACCTTGTAGCCTTATTGCTGCCTGCAGGTTTGACTGGGACTATTCTGGTGTACACCAATGGTACAACTGGACCCCAATGCTGGCTGAAGAGTTAGGACTAAAGACTGTCTCTTTACAGCTGCTACACAGAGACTTTTACCTATTGCTTATGCGAAGAGGGACATTGCACTATATCTTAGCCATTCTCCTAGAGTTCACTGTAGATTAGTTAAAGTATTATTATTCACATTGCAGTTAATCCACTGTTTATTGCTGCATTGCTGATTCATAAGTTAATCCAAGGCTAGTGGTACACAACTCTATTCTAATGCCGGGTACACACGAGCGGACTTTTCAGCGGACTTGGTTCGGCGGACTATTCGACGGACTTTGCAGCGGAGGCCTGCCAGACTTTCAAATGAACGGACTTGCCCACACACAATCACTCCAAAAGTCCAACGGATTTGAACGTGATGACGTAGGACCAGACTAGAATAAGGAAGTTCATAGCCAGTAGCAAATAGCTGCCCTAGCGTCGGTTTTAGTCCGTTGGACTAGCACACAGACGATCGGACTCGAGTCCGTCGGAAAGATTTGAAACATGTTTGATTTCTAAGTCCATCTGACTTTTGGGAAAGAAAAGTCAGCCGGAGCCCACACACGATCGAATTGTCCAACGGATTCCGGTCCGCCGAAAAATCATATAGTGTGTACGCGGCATAAGTTACCTTGTCATATTGATTATTATTGTCTAGTGGATTGTTTCTGAACCAATCTTCCATATGCTCATTTATGCTTAAAGCACCATTTATTCTGACCTGTACCAATACTGTACATTAAGTTAATTTACCACTAAATTATCTTGTGTCTATTTCCTGGTGCTAATTCTAAGCTGACTTAAATGTATCTATATTTGTGTTCCTATAAGTGCTTGCAGTAACTTTGATTCAACCAGGTGTGTCAGAGGGGCTGAGGTTGTTCTTGGAGTCGAGGCGCGGAAGAGATAATCCAAATTATCAAGCGGCTTCTGTGGGGGTAGTGCTACACCAGAATGTAGCATTACTTGAAGACTCCATCTTGGAGGCATGAATGCTAACAGAAAATAAATGGAAACCAGCAGAAGTTTTATGAAGCCTCTATCAGAATTAACTCATCCCAGTAATCATACAGTATCTCACAAAAGTGAGTACGCCCCTTACATTTTTGTAAATATTTTATTATATCTTTTCATGTGACAACACTGAAGAAATTACACTTTGCTACAATGTAAAGTAGCGAGTGTACAGCTTGTATAACAGTGTAACTTTGCTGTAAAAAAAGAAGAAAGAGATAAATCTCCTGCAGATATAGTGGGATTTTTAATTGAGACCAAGTTGTCTGTAAATAAGGTGAGCACCAGAGAGAACAAATCGATAAGAAAAATATAAATTTATTAATAATATAAAGAGTAAAAACACGCAGTCATATTACACATTTGAATAGACCATACAATGATACTTGACATATAAAGTCAGATGCGTTAACAAGCAGGGAAAGCAACATGTTTCATAGGATGCTTAATCAGGGTTTTTGCATATGTAAATTATTTCATCTGGTCTTTCAAGTAATTAAGCACCTACATACACCTCTAACCGAGTGTCAGAACATCATATAGTAAAACAATCCCCGGCTAATTCCCGATAGGAGCCAGACCCTAACGGGGTAGCCAGTGAAGAGATTGAATCGTGCCCGATCGCCAATTTATATATAGCACCAGTAGTCTGATGGCATTACATTCCAGATATAAAAAGGTCCTAAGCTGGCAAAACGACAGCTGCAGTGAATGGTGGTATGCTGCAACACGGACATCCAGTCACATGCATCACAGGGCATTATTCCATCATGATAACGACCCCAAACACACCTCCAAGACGACCACTGCCTTGCTAAAGAATCTGAGAGTAAAGGTGATGGCCGGGCCAAGCATGTCTCCAGACCTAAACCCTATTAAGCATCTGTGGGGCATCATCAAATGGAAGGTGGAGGAGTGCAAGGTCTCTAACATCCACCAGCTCCATGATGTCATCATGTAGGAGTGGAAGAGGACTCCAGTGGCAACCTGTGAAGCTCTGGTGAACTCCAGCCCAAGAGGGTTAAGGCAGTGCTGGAAAATAATGGTGGCCACACAAAATATTGACACTTTGGGCCCAATTTGGACATTTTCACTTAGGGGTGTACTCACTTTTGTTGCCAACGGTTTAGGCATTAATGGCTGTGTGCTGAGTTATTTTGAGGGGACCACAAATTTTCACCGTTATACAAGCTGTACACTCACTACTTTACATTGTAGCAAAGTGTAATTTCTTCAGTGTTGTCACATGAAAAGATATAATACAATATTTACAAAAATGTGAGGGGTGTACTCACTTTTGTGAGATACTGTATGTCATACAGCTTCTAAGTCATCCAGTTGGTTTACAGCAGTGTACTCCAAGCAGATAGCATTTAGACCCCTTTCACACTGGGGTGGTTCAGGCTTTAGCGCTAGAATTAGCCTCTGCAAAGCACCTGAAAACTGCCTACCATTCGTTCCAGTGTGACTTTCACACTGGGGCGTTGCGCTTGCGGGACGTTCTGAAAAGTTCAGCATCTTTGGGGCGGGTTGGGAGCGCTGTATTTAGAGCTCCCAAAATGCCCTGCTCATTGGAATGAATGGGCAGCGCTTTCAAAGCACCTTAAAAGGGCCCTCAAAGTGGCTTGAAAGCGCTGCAAAATGGGAGCCGCTTAAATAGTGCTAAAGCACAGCTAAACTGGCGGGTGCTGTCAGTGTGAAAGTAGCCTTAAAGAAACCTGCTGCACATATGGAATATCTTTTGTCTCGATAAGGGCGGCTAAAATAGCTGATTTTTTTTTCTTTTTTTTAAAAAGCACTGTACTAAATTGTGCTTCATTGTAATTTATTTATAGTCCTGCCATTATCATGATAGTATTCAAAAGCTAGTATTTAAGATCCATTCTGTGTATGCAGTTAATCTTTTCCTCTATACAGTCTTGAGTAATTTCTTTAACCAAGGTTTCAGTGTCTCCTAATGTACTGGTTAAATAGAATTTATACATTTCAGAGCACCTGCAAACCCCATAGTGAGACAGAACAAAAGGGGAGTGACAAAAAAATTCTCCAAAAAAGGGGGATGAAAAAGAATGGCAAATTAAGAGAGAGCAGGGAGGATGAAAACCTACACTGGGGAAATATCACCTCTTATGACTATTTGTGCTCTGCATATTTGTCCTGAACACTGGAAGACATTTTTATGCAACTTATTGCAACTGAGGAGATGCAGTTTGGATCTCATCAAGTTCTGAATCCCTGTTGTTGGGGTATCCCCACTGTAAGGACACAGTGCCTAATTTTATTAAGTTACACACAGCTAACAATGACACAGGTTATAACAATGTAATCATATGATGGAAAAAAATATAAAATATTGGTGTGCATAAACCCATATCAGCCATTCATGGTTACAAATATACTAGAATTTAAGTCATAGTAAAAATATAGGATATGGACCTCTGACTAGACCTCCTTTCAATCTTAATTCAATACCCTTGCTCTACACAATATAAGTTGATACACACTTTATAGTAGAATACCAGCCCAAACCTAACTAGTCCTAAAAATGCCCCCGCCCCTTAACATTTATGCTGACTAAACTGTGTAAGAAATATACCTGTATATACTTTCTTTTTTTGAGCCAACTACAGTCTGGTCACATGATTTCCTATGTCAGCCAGTGGGGGCTGCAGGGTAGAGGAGACAGCAGCTGGGAATGCCTTGGAGCGGTGACGTCATCCATAGGCTTCCATTCTCCAGTCAATGTTGGCACTCCCTCCTCCTATATACATCTTTCCAGCATAGGTGTTAGGAGGGGGAGGGGACATTTTTAAGACTAGTGAGGTTACATGTCTATCAACTTACATGTGTTTCTCAACCTTTTTTGATCAAGGCACCCTTTAAAATTATGCACAATCTTAGGGGAACCCCATTATAAAATGTAAAAAAATTAACTAATAGTTTTACATGATGTAGCAACATTCACACATGTAGGACACCCAATGTTAGACATGATTTTTTCTTCGGAAGAAAATACTACTTTGCACACTGGTATTGACTAGAGTTCCAGTGTTTCTCTTCTCCCTCAGTTTCCCTCCCTAATTCAGATAATGTGACCCCAGTGTTGATGTAATTGGTTGTTGGGACACCAGGGGCTAGAAGGTTGTAATGGTGTACAATGAAAACATGTGGCTTTATGTAAGGCAGGCTTGATTCACCCATTGGCTTGTATACAATTTTTGAGGAATTGTAGGCATTTTGCCAAAGCACCCCTGAAGAATCCTGAAAGCACCCCGGTTAAAAAAGGCTGGTGTAGAGCAAAGAAATTGAATTAAAATAAAAGGAGGTCTAGTCAGTAAAAATGTTTTCCAGTAGAGGTCCATATCTTAAGTTTATACTATGATTCACATGATTCACATTCTAGTATTTGTGTAGGCATTTTTGTCTATCAATAACTAAGCAGTGTACAATTTCTTGCAATTTCTAGTATTTCATTATTTATTGCAAATTTTCAGTTTGCTCCCCTACATCAGGTGTCCCCATACCTTTTAGCCCCAGGAAAGCAGAGTGCTGGAGACAGAAGGTGGAACAGGCTACAGGTCTGAGTGGAGAAAGTTCAATTTCCACCTCGTGTGAAGTGGGGGGGTTGGGCACGCACGTGACATCATTGGGTGTTAGGACGATGCACGGTTCTAAGAAGAAATCACAGCAGAGGGGGGTGGGGAACCTGCATTGGGGACTGATAAACTATCCCTAGGTATGGGTTTGGACTGTGGTCCACAATTTAGTGATGCCTGGTGTAGAGTTTTGAAAGCGGACATTTTGCCTGGGTTAAAGCACAGCGTTGTTCTGTGTGTTCATAGTTCATATTCCCCACTAAGTTTTTATAGAGCAAACTCATAATACTTGGGGCAGAAATACATGTTGAGACATCACTTTGTGCAAGACAAAGCTGAGACATTAAGCAACAAAAATCCAATTGCTTGCTAATTGAGGCTCAGTGTTGGAATATTTCCTGTAATCCATAAACAGTTATTGAAATAATAATTCATTGCTAAGCATCTTTGCCTTTCAGATCTTATAATGTTAAGCAGGTGTACAGCAAACACAATGCAATACAGGCAATATATAAAACATAATGGTAACAAATCTTAGGATGCTTACAGAATATATTACGATCCAATTAAAAATTAAGAATTGCCATCATATATATGACAGTATTAGGAATCATTATTCTTTTTTTATGTTTCTTTCTTCATTATGTAGACAAAAGCTTTGGTAATTATAAAAAAAAAAAATGTTTTTCATACTTTAGTTCACCTCTACGTTTTCCTTTCTCATCAGTCCATTACCATGTGACATCATGGGTGCTTGTATTGAAATGCAAAACCCAAAGCCCTAAACCTTCCAGTCCTTATGACCTTGACTACAAAAAAAAAACAGACTTCATTTCCATCTGCCACCATATACATATAAAAGCTGATGAGTTTTTCATATTTTAAAAAAGCTTGTCAGAAAGCAATTAAAACCAAACATAAGCAGAGGTTACTTTCAGTGAAATCTATATGTCAGAATAGTCAATAGATTCAGAGACAAATGCAGCAGCCGTTAATTGCATATCTTGACTTTCCATGTAAAGAATTATGAGCTAAAAGCAAATACCCCTTGAGGTTTAATATCTCCATATTGTGTAAAATTAATTTTCCTGAATGGTAAAACCAATCACAGAACGCAGAAAGGGGTAAATAGCTATCTAAATGTTTCCTCTGGCTATTTTCAGCTTTGCTAGCTAAAAAAACAAATAGCTACGTAATTTAACCCTAATGGGATATCTAAATACCAACAACCCTTTCTAGGAAGATGAAAAAATAACAGACGTTCGCCCGTTGAAGAGTTTATAACAAATGGGACATGTGGGTGACCACTGTTACTACTCATCCTAAATATTGAATAAGCTTGACTCATGAATAAAAAGCATTACCTATGAACCAACAAGTATGTGTTTTTTACACATAATAAGTCAGCCATAATGATGCAATAGCAAAGGTAGGTATAGACACGGTGGGGGTTATTTACGAAAGGCAAATCCACTTTGCACTGAAAGTGTACTTGGAAGTGCAGTCGCTGTAGATCTGAGGGGAAGATCTGAAATGAGGGGAAGCTCTGCTGATTTTATCATCCAATCATGTGCAAGCTCAAATATTTTCCTTGCATGTACCCCTCGGATCTACAGCGACTGCACCTCCAAGTGCACTTGTAGTGCAAAGTGGATTTGCCTTTCGTAAATAACCCCCGGTGTGGCTCAGGCTTATTGCCAATGATCTTAAAGCAGCCCTTTCACTAGGATAAAAAAAAAAATCCCCCGCTGGGCATTGTTTTTCCTCCTGTCAGCTGTTATGTCAATATTATATCCTGTAGTGCCCAGCGGAAGAGACCACAGGGTGTAGCGGGGAGCATGCTAACTGATGCACCTGGAAGTGTCAGACAGGAGCGGTACTCTTACTTCTGAGAGTGAAGATTGGACTCACAACCTATTAGGGCAGGTAAGTTATTAAATACCCTCTACTATAGAGGGTTGCTGCTTGAAATGTTTTCTATCATAGCAAGGGGTTGCTTTAAATCAGTCCTTCTCCCCTCCTCCATCCTAATAACAGACAACATCAATTTAATATTCAATGAATCAAGTTATTCAAAGTTACTTGCCTTTTGTTTTGTCCAGTGTCTGTGGTCTGGGCTCCTTCCAGTGGGTCACTTAAAAAAAAAAAAGAAAAGAAAAAAAAAAAAGACATAATTGACAACTGGCTTTTTCTTCCTTGTGCTCTGTGGGCTCTCTGGTGATGTCTGTGCCCCGTCCTGTGCATGCACTGTACCTTGTTACACACATCTATGACGAAAAAAAATTGTTTCCCCCTGAGCTCTCAGTCAAAGATCTTGCAAGACTGGGTTCCAACAGATAAGTGTAATGTGGTACAGTACATGCATGAGATGAGGCACATGCTATCTATGCCTCATCTCATCAGGGTTGCCAACCTTCCGCAGCATTTTTTACTGCCAAAACATGGACAATTTACTGGCGGAGCACATTTTTTTACTGACAACTTGAGAAATTACAGAACTCCTACTGAAAATGAACACAGTGAATATTTAAACAGTATAAACATGATATGAAAACACTGACAAACCTGACAACTTTTTGAAGATTATTGTAGAGATGAGGGAGTTTTACCTCAAGTACTATCCAAAACATATGAGCTACTCAACTCCCAAGCGGACCAACCCGACCTGACATTCATACAGAAATGGGAAACTGACCCAAATTCAAACGATTATCAGATTCTCCTTTAAAACATCCATATGCACAAAGATACAGGAACTTAACTATAAGATCCTGACCAGATGGTACTACACGCCTCAAAGGCTACACAAATATTTCCCTGCCACCACAGACAAATGCTGGAGATGTCAGAAGGACAAAGGGACACTCCTCTATATCATCTGGTCTTGCCCTCTGCTTCTCCATTTCTGGACGACAGTCCGGACGATCACTCAAAAATTCATGGATTACACGATAAGTGATGATCCTGCTTTCATCCTGCTCCATGCCACTACAATCTCGGCATGGAGCTACAAAAAGTCGATAACACGACACCTATTGAATGCAGCTAAATCTTGCATCCCACTTATGTGGAAGAAAAGCTCAACACCAACTACCCTGTTTCCCCGAAAATAAGACCTAGCGTGATTGTCGGTGATGGCTGCAATATAAGCCCTACCCCCCAAATAAGCCCTACCATGTTTCCCCGAAAATAAGCCCTACCCTGAAAACAAGACCTACAAGGACTTTAAATAGGGCTTATTTGGGGGGGTAGGGCTTATATTGCAGCCATCGCCGACAATCACGCTAGGTCTTATTTTCGGGGAAACAGGGTATTGGGTTGTGGCTATGCAGAGTGGAAGAGATTAAGAAAATGGAGGACTTAGTCCTGACAGCTAGGGATGAGCCGAACCCCCCCCCGGTAAGCAACACGTTGTCCAGGACCAGGAATTTGTAACCTCCCAGTCTCTGGGAATGCGTTGCACAGACCTTTCTCCAAGGCCTCCCGAAGATGTTTCATCCTCTGCTCCCTCTGCGACGGCAAGATAAGGTCCGCAACCTTACCCTTGTAACGTGTATCAAGGAGGGTTGCCAGCCAGTAATGATCCCGATGAATACGAGGATCCTTCCGCAGGCTTTGCAGGATCAGGGAGGCTATGCAGCGTAGGTTAGCTGAGGCATTCGGTCCGAAGTCCGATGGGTCACTAAGGATGACATGATCCGCAGCCACCTCCTCCCAGCCACGTACAAGTCCATGGGTTTCTTGGGACTGTAAATGATCCCTTAAAGACTGCTGCTGATGCTGAGTGCTAGGCTCCACCTCCATGCTGACACAATCCTCCTCCTCCACGTCCTCCTTGTCCTCCTCATCCTCTTCCTGTGTAATCGGCAGGCCAGCAGGAACACTGTCTGGATAAAGGGGGCCTTGAGAGGTAAGGAAGTCCTCCTCTTCCTGCCTCTGTTCTGCCTCAAGTGCCCTGTCCATTATTCCACGCAGCGTGTGCTCCAACAGGTGGACGAGAGGGACAGTGTCACTTTTGCATGCACTGTCACTGCTCACCATCCTCGTGGCCTCCTCAAATGGTGACAGGACAGTGCATGCATCCCTGATCATGGCCCACTGGCATGGGGAAAAAAACAAGCTCCCCTGACCCTGTCCTGGTGCCATAGTCGCACAGGTACTCATTGATGGCCCTCTGCTGCACGTGCAGCCGCTGTAGCTTGGCCAACATTGAGTTCCACCTGGTGGGCATGTCACAGATTAGGCGGTTCTTGGGCAGGTTAAATTCCTTTTGGAGGTCAGCCAGCTGAGCACTGGCATTATATGACTGGCGGAAATGCACACAGACTTTCCTGGCCTGACACAGGACATCCTGTAAGCCCGGGTACCTGCCCAAGAACTGCTGCACCACCAAGTTAAGGACGTGAGCCAAACAGGGCACATGGGTCAGTTGTCCCTGTCGGAGGGAGGAGAGGAGGTTGGTGCCATTGTCGCAAACCAGTCCTGGCTTAAGCTGGCGTGGCATCAACCACCTCTTAGCCTGCCCCTGTAGAGCTGACACAATCTCTGCCCCAGTGTGGCTCCTGTCCCCCAAGCACACCAGCGCAAGCACCGCATGGCATCTTTTTGCCTGCGTACTTGCGTAGCCCCTTGAATGCCTATGGAGCACTGCGGGTTCCGAGGACAAAGCACAGGAAGAGGCCATGGAGGAAGTAGAAGAGGAGGGGGTGGAGGAGAGAGGTGTGTCAGAATCACCAGTAGTAGCATTTTGGAGGCGTGGTGGCGGAACAACCTCCAATACTACTGCACCTTGTCCTGCATCCTTCCCAGCTGCCAGCAGAGTCACCCAATGCACCGTGAAAGATAGGTAACATCCCTGTCCATGCCTGCTGGACCATGAGTCAGCGGTAATATGCACCTTACCGCTGACCGCCCTGTCCAGCGAGGCCAGGACATTGCCTTCCACATGCCGGTAGAGAGCCGGAATCGCCTTCTGTGAGAAAAAGTGGCGTTTGGGAACTGCCACTGAGGAACCGCACATACCACAAACTCACGGAAGGGAGCATAGTCTACCAACTGAAAAGGCAGCAGTTGAAGTGCTAGCAATTTAGCCAAGCTAGCATTCAACCGCTGGGCATGTGGATGGCTGGGAGTGAACTTCTTTCGGCAGTGCAGCAGCTGGGGCAGGGAAATTTGCCTGGTACAATCTGACGTCGGTGTACCGATAGCAGATTGCCCGCAAGTACTTGGCTGTGACACACCTAATTCTACACCTTCATTCCTCTCAGTGCAGGTTTCAGAGAGGACTGAAGGTATAGTGGGGTTGGAGATCCCAGCTGATGAGGAGCAAGGAGAGGTCCGCTTTGTTCTTTGGTGTGGGTCTTTTAGGTACGCTTGCCAACGAACTGCATGGCAGGTCAACATATGTCTGGTCAAGCATGTGGTGCCCAAGCAGCTGATGTTTTGGCCACGCGAGATACGCTTGAGACATATGTTGCAAATAGCAGCGGTGCGATCTGATGCACTCGTCTCAAAAAAGGCCCACACCAAAGAACTTTTGGAATAACGCGCAGAGACAGCAGCGTCCTGCACATGCGGAGCTCTGCGGTGTGATGCAGTCGGTGTGCTGCCCTTAAGCTGGACCCTGGAGGGCATCCTGCCTCGTTGGAGATGTACCTCCTCCTCCTCTCTCCTATCAGGCACCCACGTGGAGTCAGTGACCTCATCATCCCCTCCCTCTTCATCACTGAAGCAAACCTGGCAGTATACTGCAGCTGGGGGAACATAACTGCCATATTGCTGTCCTTCTTGGGCACCCCCTCTCTCTGGGCTCACGTTACTGCCTTCCTCTAGCTGGATACCATCATCAGAGCCTTCAAAACGCTGGGCATCCTTCTGGAGCATGTACCCAACACTGTGGTCAGACAGTTCGGGGGAATTGAAGTGACTGATGCCATTGAGCCGAGGGAAGAGGCCGCATTAGCAGCTGCTTTGCCAGACAAAGTATCCTGAGCCTGGGTGAGAGGGGATGAGGAGGATGAGGACGGCTTGGTTATCCACTCTACCATGTCTTCGGCATGTTGCGGCTCAACGCGGCCAGCTGCCTAAAAAAAGGACAAGCGTGTTCCACGGCCACGTGCTGATGAGGATGCACCGTGTCCACGACTAGCACTGTTGCCTCTAGACACAGAGCCTTCTTGCCCTCTTTTATTGGCTCGTGACTGTCTGCCTCTCCTTGTTGGCCTTCCAGACATACTAATGGCCTGCAGGGAGATGTAGCTGCACAAAGCTGGGACGTGTATATATATATATATATATATATATATATATATATATATATACACTGATTATACTGCAGCTAGCAGAGTCTGCCTGTAGCATTATTAGTATGAGAACACAGGCAATTGTATTCAGGTAAAGCTTTAGGTGCACACTGTAAAAAGGACACTAAAACAAAATACTGCAGCTCCCTGCCTGTATTTGTATGAGAACACCGGCAATTGTATTCAGGTAAAGCTTTAGATGCACACTGTGCAAAGGACACTAAAACAAAATACTGCAGCTCCCTGCCTGTATTTGTATGAGAACACCGGCAATTGTATTCAGGTAAAGCTTTAGGTGCACACTATGCAAAGGACACTAAAAAAAAATACTGCAGCTCCATGCCTGTATTTGTATGAGAACACCGGCAATTGTATTCAGGTAAAGCTTTAGGTGCACACTGTGCAAAGGACACTAAATCAAAATACTGCAGCTCCCTGCCTATATTTGTATAAGAACACCGGCAATTGTATTCAGGTAAAGCTTTAGGTGCACACTGTGCAAAGGACACTAAATCAAACTACTGCAGCTCCCTGCCTGTATTTGTATGAGAACGCCGGCAATTGTGTTCAGGTAAAGCTTTAGGTGCACACTGTGCAAAGGACACTAAAACAAAATACTGCAGCTCCCTGCCTGTATTTGTATAAGAACGCCGGCAATTGTATTCAGGTAAAGCTTTAGGTGCACACTGTGCAAAGGACACTAAAACAAAATACTGCAGCTCCCTGCCTGTATTTGTATGAGAAAACCGGCAATTGTATTCAGGTAAAGCTTTAGGTGCACACTGTGCAAGGGACACAGTACACCAAGTGAAAATAGTGCAGCTCCCTGCCTGTCAGTATATTATGAAGAGAAGAACAGGAACGGATCTAGCTAAACTGAATACAGTGTATAAATATATATATACAACACACCTGGGATGCATATATATCCTCTACACACTGTAACTGAAGCTAACTGACTTGCCTGCCTACTCTTACTCAAATTAAATGACACTGTCTCTCTCTCTATGTCTGCCTTTAACCACCACCGCAACACACAACACAGGGCTGCCACGCAGGTGGCCTTATATAGTGTGGGGCGTGTACTAAACCCCCTGAGACATAATTGGCCAAAGCCACCCTGGCTTTGGCTAATCATGGCTCTCCATTTTTTCTGCACTGTGATTGCCCAAAGCATGCGTGTCATAGTGCATGCTTGGCCAATCAGCAGCCAGCAATGCACTGCGATGCCGCAGTGAATTATGGGCCGTGACGCGCCACTCGAATTTGGTGCGAACGGCCCATAACGTTTGCAATTCGGCGAACGGCCAAACAGACGATGTTCGAGTCGAACATGGGTTCGACTCGAACACAAAGCTCATCCGTACTGACAGCACAAAATAAACAAGAACAACACTCCACAGCATGGATGCACTGGTATTTGTTTATATTTTCCGATGAGGGTGTGGCTATGTTGGCCACATGAACAATAAAAAACTACAGGCCAGAAGATAATATGCTCTCCTCACCCGGGCCAATTTCCCTCCCTCCCTCCCCCTTCCTCCCTTTCCCCTCTTCCCTCCCTGACTCTTGCCACCCCCCCCCCCCCTTATCCAGTCTCGCTGGAACCTTTATGTCCCCCTATTTCTAGTTTCTGTGGTTTTCCTTTTTTCATCTCTCTCGCTCTCTCTCCTTTTTACAGTTTTATGAGGTTTTTGTACTCAGAGATTGAGCAGTACAACCAGACCTACAAATACGAAGACGTGGTGAAATTCCTCACCCATTACACTTGTTTTCTATTTATATAGCAGATGGGAAGTGTGGGAAGTGCGGGTGATGAATGCCCCACCACAATTACTGATATCACCGTTATGAATGTTACATGTACTTACCTGTGAACACCAGATGTTATGGCTGGCATTGTACTGTACCTTCTGTTTTCGCTTTGTTTTTTTTCAGTTTTTTTTTTCTCTTGGAAAATAATAAAAAAATTTATATTTGAAAAAAAAAAAAGAAAGAAAACACTGACAATACCTATAACAAAGTAATTTGCTTGATTTACACTTAAAAAGACAACACAGCATGAAATTATCAGCCCCTGATATTTACTGGCAGTTGTAAAAAAATCACAGATATTTTACAAACTGTCAGTAAATTTACTGGCGGTTGGCCAATCAGCAGCCAGCAATGCACTGCGATGCCGCAGTGAATTATGGGCCGTGAAAACGATCGCTTGGTGCGATGAGCAATAGTAAGCAGTCGGCGGCCGATCGTCTCAAAGAATTTGCTCGAACGGATAAGCAAGACGGTGGACGCAGTCCCCCACAGACACGGAGCGGCGGACCATCAGCGCTAGAAATCCAGAAGCTCAACACAACCCAGCCGCAGCCCGGGAAAGCAGCAGAAAAACAAGAGAAACATCCTAAACTGACCCTGGAACAGATGAACTCCCAGATAATGGAGGCCATCCAATCGAGCAATGCAGCCTTAACAGGTAAAATGGATGAAATTATAAATGACATAGGACTGATCAGGCATGATATGCAGAGTATAAGAGAGAGAATGATGGAAATGGAAAATAGGACTGCTTTATTGGAAGACACTATTACCCCTATGCCTAAAAAGATAGCTTCGATAGAAAAACAGATTACCCTGTGGCATCAAAAATCTGATGATTTTGAGAACCGTATGCGTCGCAATAACTTAAGAATAGTCGGTTTACCAGAAAAGGCAGAAGGGTTTAATCCTGGTGACTTTATAGAAAAATGGCTGAAAAATGTGTTCCCAGATATGGAGGTATCAGCAGCATATGCAGTGGAGAGAGCGCATAGGATCCCGGCAGTAACACCTAAACCAGGGTTTCCCCCTAGACCCCTGTTAGCACGACTACTAAATTGCAGAGACAGAGACACAATTCTGCGGAAAGCAAGACAAAAAGGAGAGATTCGCTATGAAAATAGCAAAATATCAATATTTCCAGACTTCTCTCTGGAGCTGCAAAAACAACGGGCAACATTTTATGAAATAAAACGAAAAATGAGAGAGGCAGGAATTGAATATTCTATGGCATACCCAGCACGATTGAGAGTGGAGGAAGGGGGAAAGACTTTGTTTTTCAGTACACCTGAACAAGCTAAAGACTGGCTGGGAATAACTAAGCCTATGCCTCGATAGGAGAAACAGAGAAGCCCTGAAAGGATAAGAGACACCAAGAAGATCAGGACTTTGGAGAGGGGGGGCGGAGGAGGGGGGATGAGAGGGACACTCTCCCTACTTTATATTTATTTTTATTTCCCCTTTTTTTTTTTGGGTTAAAGGAAGAAGTTTTAATAATTTATGGATGTGGTTTTCTTTCTTTCTTGGTGTGTTTTGGTTTCTTTTTTTTCATATGTTTCTTTTCTCTCGTTTTTTTTTTTTTTTCTTGCGCTTTGCCCTTTTCGTCGTTTTCTTCCTCCCCCTTTCCCTTTTTTTTTTTTTTTTTGTGGGGAAAGGTAAAATGTAAATGTTTATTTGTGTGTTTATTTGATAGGGGAGCGGGAGGGATGGGGAGGAGGGGGGTAAATGGAGGGTGATGGGGTGTGTATTAATAGGAAAATGGAGCTAAAATCACAGCGAAACACATTGAAATAAGCACTAGTTATAAGGGATGAGAGGGAAGAGTGAGAGGGAATCTCTCTCCTTCCCCTTTTCCCCCTTTTTTTTTTTTCCCCCAAAAACACAATCAGGGAAGGTGAGGGCAAGGTGAAGAGACACGTTATAAACACTATAAACACAAATAGAGGGGGGAAGGGGGAGGGATGGGGAGTGAATAGATAAAATAGAGCTGTGCACAAGGAAGGAGGAAGGGAGGGGAGGAGGGAGGGAGGAGGGGGAGGGGAGAGAACAGGAAAAAAAACTTTTTTTATTTATTTTTTTTTTTATTGCGTGGTGTTTCCCCCTTTTCTTTTTTTTTTGCGTTGTTTTCCTTTTTTGCGTTGTTTTCCTTTTTTTTTTTTTTTTTTTGCGTTGTTTTCCTTTTTTGCGTTGTTTTCCTTTTTTTTATATTTTTGCGTTGTTTTCCCCTTTTTTTTAAAAAGGGAGGGAGAGGGTGAAAGGAGGGGATGCCTTCTCCCCTCCCCTCCTTGGCGGCCCCCCCCTCGTCCCTTATATTCCCGATTAAGCGGGAAAAGGGTAGGAGCAGACAGGCTGAAATCGAAATAAATTACCTATATAAGAGCAAAAATGCAATATGTTGGTAATGCCCTAAAAAAAAATGTTATGGATGAATGGAATGGAATGGATGAATGAGAGGAGAGAGGTAAAAAAGAGAATGGTCACGGAAAGGAAAAAGGGACATAGGATTTATTTTTCCTCTTCTTCTATTTTTCATGGCATGCACCTGGGAGAGGGCGCATGTCTAGAATAGATATGGTAATGGGGAACGAAAAGATCCTGCCAATGGTTCGGTCTGTGGCGTACAGTGGTGTGAAAAAGTGTTTGCCCCCTTCCTCATTTCTGTTCCTTTGCATGTTTGTCACACGTGTTTCGGAACATCAAACCAATTTAAACAATAGTCAAGGACAACACAAGTAAACACAAAATGCAATGAAGGTGTTTATTATTAAAGGTGAAAAAAAATCCAAACCATCATGGCCCTGTGTGAAAAAGTGATTGCCCCCCTTGTTAAAACATACTATAACTGTGGTTGTCCACACCTGAGTTCAATTTCTCTAGCCACACCCAGGCCTGATTATTGCCACACCTGTTCACAATCAAGGCATCACTTAAATAGGAGCTGCTTGACACAGTAAGGTCCACCAGAAGATCCTTAAAAGCTACACATCATGCCGAGACCCAAAGAAATTCAGGAACAATTGAGAAAGAAAGTAATTGAGATCTATCAGTCTGGAAAGGGTTATAAAGCCATTTCCAAAGCTTTGGGAATCCAGCGAACAACAGTGAGAGCCATTATCCACAAATGGCGAAGACATGGAACAGTGGTGAACCTTCCAGGAGTGGCCGGCCGCCCAAAATTACCCCAAGAGCGCAGCGACGACTCATCCAAGAGGTCACAAAAGACCCCACAACAACGTCCAAGGAACTGCAGGCCTCACTTGCCTCAGTTAAGGTCAGCGTTCATGCCTCCACCATCAGGAAAAGACTGGGCAAAAATGGCCTGCATGGCAGAGTTCCAAGGAGAAAACCACTGCTGAGCAAAAAGAACATCAAAGCTCGTCTCAATTTCTCCACAACACATCTTGATGATCCCCAAGACTTTTGGGACAACACATTCTGTGGACCGATGAGACAAAAGTGGAACTCTTTGGAAGGTGTGTGTCCAAGTATATCTGGCGTAGAAGGAACACTGCATTTCAGAAAAAGAACATTATACCAACAGTAAAATATGGTGGTGGTAGTGTGATGGTCTGGGGCTGTTTTGCTGCTTCAGGACCTGGAAGACTTGCCGTGATAAAAGGAACTATGAATTCTGCTGTCTACCAAGAGATCCTGAAGGAGAATGTCCGACCATCTGTTCGTGTACTCAAGCTGAAACGAACTTGGGTTCTGCAGCAGGACAATGATCCTAAACACACCAGCAAGTCCACCACCGAATGGCTGAAGAAAAACAAAATGAAGACTTTGGAGTGGCCTAGCCAAAGTCCTGACCTGAATCCTATTGAGATGTTGTGGTATGACCTTAAAAAGGCCGTTCATGCTCGAAAACCCTCTAATGTAACTGAATTAGGACAATTCTGCAAAGATGAGTGGGCCAAAATTCCTCCAGGACGCTGTAAAAGCCTCATTGCACGTTATCGCAAACGCTTGGTTGCAGTTGTTGCTGCTAAGGGTGGCCCACCAGTTATTAGGTTTAGGGGGCAATCACTTTTTCACACAGGGCCATGATGGTTTGGATTTTTTTTCACCTTTAATAATAAACACCTTCATTTACAAATTGCATTTTGTGTTTACTTGTGTTGTCCTTGACTATTGTTTAAATTGGTTTGATGTTCCGAAACACTTAAGTGTGACAAACATGCAAAGGAACAGGAAATGAGGAAGGGGGCAAACACTTTTTCACACCACTGTATATGACAAGAGGGGTGTCTGACCATTCTGGATTAACCTTTGAGCTAAAAATAGGCCCAAAAAGAATAAGACCGGGTTATAGGATACAGGCTCAATGGTTAACCCAGATAGGATTAAATGATAGAATTCCAGAGCAAATGGGAATGTTCCTGGAAGCACATGGTAACAGGAAAATAGATGGAGTACTCTGGGACACATTTAAGGCATACTTGAGGGGGATAACAAGATCAACAATATCATACATTAAACGTACTAATAGACAGGAAGAAGAGGAAATGGAACAATTATGCGCACAGGCAGAAAATAGGTTTATAGGGGACCCCTCAAATATAAACCAAATAAGATGGGCAGCCTCATCACGGCAATATAAGAACCAACTAATAATTAACGCAAAGCGAAAGAAACTCCAATATGCACAAAAAAACTTTGAACAAGGACAACAATCTAATAAGATACTGAACTTTATGATAAAACGACAAACACCATCACTAGCAATATCAGAAGTGAAAAATGAAAAAAGAGAGATGGTAAACACATTAGATGAGATACTTGAGACATTCCAAAAATACTATATTAATATGTATACATCAACACTGACCTGTACACGAGAAGATATAGAGGAATATCTGAAGGATTTGAACTTCCTTAAATTAACAGAGGAACAAAAGGAGGAGTTAGAGAGGGACATAGAGGAAGAGGAAGTACGAGAAGCTATCTTCTCTCTGGAAAGGGTAAGTCCCCAGGACCAGATGGCATACCACTGGAAATGTACCAGCGATATGCAGAAATTATGGTACCAGTTATGACCAAAATGTATGGAGAGGCGTTCCAAAGGGGAGAAATGCCTGTTTCCATGTATGATGCTACAGTCATATTGATACCAAAACCAGACAAAGACAGAACGGAGTGTGGGTCGTACAGGCCAATATCATTATTAAATATAGATTACAAAGTATTGGCAAAAGTGCTCGCCAAAAGGCTCAACCAGGTAATCTTGTCTATAATAGCGGAGGATCAAACTGGCTTTATGCTAGGGAAATCCACATCAATTTACATTAGAAGATGCCTTGGCATCGTGGGATACAGCCAAGGCATTTGACGCAGTGAATTAAATAGATTCAGACAATCAGATAAATATAAAGGGATTAAAGTAGGGGAAAAAATTGAACACATGAGAATAATAGAAACATACGGGAGGTTCTCAGGGTTAAAAATAAATTGTAAATATTACGCTGAAACATGAAGACGAGATGGAAGCTAATATACTCCCACTAGTAGAACATGTGAAGAGAAAATTGGAAATATGGATAAAGCTACCAATATCAATGGCAGGCAGAATACACCTGATAAAATCTATTATATTACCCAAGTGTTTATATGTATTTGCACACTCCCCAGTAAAAATACCAAAACAGATATTTAAAAAATTAAACTCGCAGATGACTCGTTTCATTTGGGCATATGGAAGATGTAAATTAAAATTTAATAAACTACAAAGACCAAAGACAGAAGCTGGACTGGCCATCCCGGATTTATATTTATACTAAAATGCAAATAGATGATTTAATGACGGGATTAGAATTAAAAGATTTGAGGAGAGTGGGAGTAAAAATTCCCCTTTTGAAAGTGGCAAGGACAGTATGGAGAGAGGCTAAGAAACTGACGGGATTTGTTGGAATCCCAACAGAAACTGCGCTCTGGAACAACCCAAAATTTGAACAACTAGAAGCTTTTGAGGATAGTAAATTTTGGAAGCAGAATAAGATAACAACTTTTGGTCAGCTATATGACAAAAATTTGTTTAGTAAATTTTCAGCTGAGGCAGGTGCTACAGACACAGTTTAGGAGAGAGGAATTAAAAATATCTAAATATCCCCTTATAGGTATCCTGAGATCACAGGGACCTAAGGGACTGATAGCAAAGATTTACACACACCTGTTACAGAAGAAAATAGAAAGTGAACCATTGAAAATAAGGGATAAGTGGCAGGAGGCTATCCCAGACATGAGCGATCATGAATGGGATGAAGCCTGCAATTCCCACTGGAAGGCATCCCCTGCAATGAATAACAGGATAATACAGATGAATATAATACATCAGACGTACTTGGCTCCAAATAGATTGCACAAAATGGGGAGGATGACTGAACCAAGATGTACTAGATGTGGGCAGGGGGGAGCAGACTTCCTTCATGTAATGTGGTACTGTGGTAAAATAGGAAAATATTGGCAACAAGTAGCTAGGAAAATAGTCCTGAATAAACCTTTTATAGCTACGATGGAATTATGTTTGCTGGGGATATTGAGGGAAGAGAGAGATAATATAGATAATAATACCTTCTTAAGGGAGGTACAGTTTCTGGCAAGAAAACAAATAATAGAAAAATGGATTCAGCCATATCCCCCGATAGTGACCCAGTGGGTGAGAGCAGTAAACCAGGTCCTACCCTATGAAAAAATAATGTATGAACAAAGGGGAAACGGGCGAAGGTATGAAAAAATATGGGCAAACTGGAATAGAACATGGCTAACAGTGGATAGAGGAATATCTGAAAACATAGTATTAAGTGACCACAGAGGGTGAGAGAGGAAGGAATGAAAGGAAGAGTAAATGTAATTATAATCTGTATTATATAAAGAAATGTAAAAGTATATAAAAATGTATAATGGAAATTATTATGTAATGAAAAATTTGGCATAAAGAGTTTTGAAAAAAAAAAAACACTAATGGAAACACTCACAAACAAAGCAATAACAAACAGCATGGTTATCAATATCATCCGTGCCATCCCAGGGATTGCCTGGTGCCTGGTGTCGCTGGCTGGAACATCTGTATGGCTGTCTTGTTTTCGGTTACACTGGTGTAGCCCAGAACTCCCGGAAAGCTGGGACAGGGATCAGAGTTGCACAGGAACCACGGCAAGGTGTCGTCACTTCCGGGGTATGGGGTCAGCGGGGAGGTGCACGCGTTCGGAGCATGCGTTCGGAGCATGCGTGCACCTTCCTCAGGCTCTGGTTGGGGGCCATCTTTGAGGGTTTCTTATACATACACACCCACATATCTAGACTCAGTACTAATTGGCTAGCTAAACCAAGTGACTATGGAAACATGTAGACACTGAGGCAGACAACAATTCCGTAGACTGTTTAAACACAATTTCATATGACTAAAATTACAAATAACTGATAGATTTATGGAGTTCAAACATTACTTAAAATACATACTATTAAAAATCTATACTTTTTTTTAAAATAATTAAAAAATATATATAATTAAAAAATTACACATTTAAGATATTCAAGAATTGATAAACTTAGACTAATAAACTAATAAACAAAAATACTTCCTGGAAATGACCAATGAGTCCTGAGATCTATAATTTTATATCTAAAAGGAATAAATGAATTGTTTATATGTGTATTTGGATTGTTGTATTGACATTACTATATTAGCTATATATAGGATATACATTATATGCTCAAGAATCAGAGGATCAAGGAAATCATATCATATCATATATATATATATATATATATATATATATATATATAAAATTACAAAAATGGAACGGCCATGAAAATGTAATTATACTATATAAAAATGGTATTTATTGATTATGGGTACTATATATTATTATTTTTATTTTCTATTCTTTCTTATTTGATGGGGAAATAAAGGTATATATGTGTATCTATACGTACATGGAACATGCTAAACATAAAGGGATGAGAGAGATACATAGATGTATACACACATATATCTCTCTCTGTGCATATGTGTGTACATGCACATACACACACATACATGACATATACAAGAGCATAGGTACATATACACGCGCACAATATGGACCAATGGGGACAGATATGGTCATAATAGAATATTAATTTCAATGCCCTCATTAAGGCCCCAGGTGATAAACTATCTAAGGTATAGATCCAGTCATTTTTCCCTCTCACATAGCCATTTATAGCGTTCTGCTTTGAGGCAATGTTTGGATATGGCCTCTATGACCCAAACGCGGAGCCCCAAAGATGACTGCTTGTGGAACTCTTAAGTGCCTCGGGACACTATATTTATCCACACCCTTTTCAACAGAGTTAGGGCTCTTTCACACGGGGCGGATCAGTGCAGATCCGCCCCGTGGATAGCCGCTTGCTCAGCGGGGATCACCGGAGCGATCTCCGCTGAGCACACTGTGCAGGGACGGACCTGTCAGAGTGCCGCTCTCCCCTATGGGAGATCGGGTGACGACGGACCGTAGAGTCCGTCGTCATCCGATCCGCTCTGCAGATGGATGAAAAAATTGGGTTTTCCTCCGTCTGCAGAAACGGAGCATAGCAGGCACGGACGAGAGCGGGTGCCAGCGGATGCTCATCCGCTGACACCCGCTATCCCATAGGGATACATGTATGTCCGTTTTTCATCCGAAAACGGATGGATGAAAAACGGACATACGGTCCGTCCGTGTGAAAGAGCCCTTACGGTGATCACCAAACCTTTTACTGAGAGTACGAATATTGCGGCCACATAAAGTAGGCCGCATGGGCACGTCAAGCAGTATATGACATAAACGGATGAACATGTAAAGAAGTGAGATATGGTGTACAGCTTTCCTTTACATGTGAAATCTTTTTGTCTATGTGTCACATGTTTGCACGTGAGGCATATTGTTTTTTTTACACTGATACATTCCTTAATATTCAAAGAATGTCAGGGAAGCACTAGCGATTGGTCGTAATGGTTTTATTTTACTTGGAGCTATTTGGGCTCTGAGGTTTTTAGCTCTTCTATAAGTTACTAAAGATTGATCGGTTAATGTAGATTTTAGATGGGGATCCTCGCCCAATATCGACCAATGTTTAGAGAAGATCCTTTCTATCTTGCTGAATTGAATACAAATATAACCAGCCCTTAAGAGCAAGCATAATGCTGATGTGACCCACGATTAAATTGAGTTTGACACCCCTGCTTTAGATCATTGGCACTTGTTACCCCAAGGCAAAATATATGATCTGCATATGGTTATTCCTTGTTTCTGGTGGCAAACCTGCAATCTTGTTGATCCAAACTTTGCAGTGAATTTTGGAGATTCACCCGAATCTAGACCGTATTGGTGATGCTTTGGTGTTGACCTTCAAGACTTAAAGTGGAGCTCCACCCTAAAGTGGAACTTCCGCTTATCGGATTCCTCCCCCCCTCCGGTGCCACAATTGGCACCTTTTAGGGGGAGGGGGGTTCAGATACCTGTATAATACAGGTATCTGCACCCACTTCCGGGACTAGCTAGCCAAAGCTGGCCCACCCATATCCGAAAATGCCCCGATGTCTTACCAAAATAGAGACGCGACTCGCGCATGCGCAGTAGGGAACTGAGCAGTGAAGCCGCAAGCTTCACTTCCTGATTCCCTGACAGAGGATGGCGGCGGGGGCAGCCGAGAGACGAGCGATCGCTCGTCATGTTCTGCCGACATCGCTGGACCCTGGAACAGGTAAGTGTCTATTTATTAAAAGTCAACAGCTGCAGTATTTGTAGCTGCTGACTTTTAAAAAAAATAATTTCAGGTGGACCTCCTCTTTAACCGCTTCCCGACCGCCTCACGCCGATATACGTCGGCAGAATGGCATGGCTAGGCAAAACCACGTACAGGTACGTGGACCTTTAAAAGCCTAGCCGTGGGTCATGCGCTCCGTGACCACGGCCGCGGGACCAGCGGACCCGATCGCCGCTGGTGTCCCGCGATCGGGTCACAGAGCTGAATAACAGGGAGAGGTATGTGTAAACAAACCTCTCCCTGCGCTTCCTACACTGCCTGTCATTGATCGGCTGTTCCCTGTCATCGGGAAAGCCGATCAATGATGTCAGACGTCAGCCCCGCCCCCTAATGTAAAAAAAAAACACACGTCACACACCATAACCCCTCCCCGCCCCCTAGTGGTTAACTCTTTCACTGCCAGTGTCATTTATACAGGAATCAATGCATTTAAATAGCATTGATTGCTGTATAAATGACAATGGTCCCAAAAATGTGTCAAAAATGTCCGATGTGTCCGCCATAATGTCGCAGTCACAATAAAAATCGCTGATCGCCGCCATTACTAGTAAAAAAAAAATATTAATAAAAATGCTATAAAACTATCCCCTATATTGTAAACGCTATAACTTTTGCGCAAACCAATCAATAATCGCTAATTGCGATTTTTTTTACCAAAAATATGTAGAAGAATACGCATCGGCCTAAACTGAGGAAAAAAAAACGTTTTTTTTATATATTTTTTGGGTATATTTATTATAGCAAAAAGTAAAAAATATTGCATTTTTTTCAAAATTGTTGCTCTATTTTTGTTTATATCGCAAAAAATAAAAACCGCAGGGGCGATCAAATACCACCAAAAGAAAGCTCATCTCTATTTGTGGGGAAAAAAGGACGCCAATTTTGTTTGGGAGCCACGTCGCACGACTGCGCAATTGTCAGTTAAAGCGACGCAGTGCCGAATCGCAAAAAGGGACCTGGTCCTTTGGCTGCAAATTGGGCTAAAGTGGTTAAGACAAATATAATCCCAACAGTATATACTGTAATGCAGTGGCCCATAGTCACATAATTTATGTCACAACATTATATTATTTACCCTATGACTATGCCCCCAGTGGGCAGGGCAAATGCATCAGGGTGTATGGTTTGGTGGAGACATGTAGCCTGAGGCCGCTCCTTATCGTTTATTTACCTGGGCTGGCCAGGAGTAGCGGCGATCCTTCTCTCTTAAGATTTATTATTTGTCTAAATATGCATCTGCCATTCAAACACAATAAAACTTTATTACAGAACTTAGAGAATGACATATAAAGTGGCACAAGCCTTGGTATTTACAAGCACATGCATATGCTGCTTATCGGAATAAGCCAATGAACAAACACAGTATTACTTCATACACAACCAAGAAAATCTGTTTAAAAAAATATGCATAGAAAATAATCTTCACAAATTCTGTACATAGATAAATCCTGTAGTAAGTGAGGTCTTGTCCATGGTACTGACGATGGAGCTCTATGAAATAATGCTGACTTTCTGTAAATGTCAGTCTCAGCAAATAATTCAACAGAATTTAGTTTCAGCAACAATCAGTGTTTTTTCTTCTTTTTTTTTTTAAATTATTTATTTCTTTACAGGAAAACAGAAATATTCAACTTAAGCATAAAAGAAAGATACAGCGCAGCGTTTGCATATTATGTCACATTATCTTCATGTTACATACATGCTTCTACCTTTCTGTATTCTAAATCTGTAGACCTGTTATTTTTTTTTTTTACATTTCCCTCTTAATTACCCCCAACTTTCCCTACTATACTAAAGCCCCCCCCAAAAAAAATGGGAAGGTGTCTCTCCCCCCCCCCCTCATGGTAGCCCCCCCCCCCCCCCCGGCCTGATAGGGCCGCTTTACATATACCCCTTTTCTCCTCATTTTACTAATCCTATCTAGATTAATCCCAGCATTCCTCTCCGATCTGTCTCTTACCTTCCTCTGTTTGCAAAAAGAGCTCCCATGGGGCCCATATTTGAGATATTTGTTCTTTTTTGCTCATAGACGTAGGTATCAAGTTTTCCATAATCCCTATATTTCTCACTTTATTGAGCCACATGGATATCTGAGGTGCTCTTGGGTTCTTCCAACATGAGGTTATGCAGCTTTTAGCGGCATTCACCATGTGGCTCAACAGTGAGTTTTTATATCTCTCCGTTGGAATCTGTGAAGATTGCAAAAGAAAGAATGCCGGGTCCCAGGGGATCCGATATTCCGTAAATAATTGCGTGGTTCTCTGGACTTCCTGCCAGAAGCATTTGATTATTGGACATGTCCAAAAAATATGTGCTATAGTGCCTCTCTCTTCGCAGCCCCTCCAGCACCAGTCCGATGCTGTTTGGGAGAATTTATTAATTAATGAGGGCGTATAAATACCATCGCGTTAATAATTTGTAATTCAATTCCTGAATCTTGGTGCATCTGGAAGAGTTTAAAGTTAGATGTATTATTTTCTGTTGTTGGTCTATTGTGAAAATTTGTTCCAAGTCTCTCTCGCACTTTCCCAAACTTAACATCCTAAAGTGCTCCGGAGGGGCAGTCAACAAGGCGTAAATCTTAGAGATACCGTGGAAGAAAGGCCCCTTCTCCTCATAGTATCTCTCCAATTTTGTTCTTGGGCGACTATAGCTTTCTTGTGACCCCAGAGTTTCCAAGAAATTTCTAATCTGCCGTGCCTGCCAAAAGGGTAATTCAAACTGACCTCCTATATTCGTAAGTAGATCTATTGTTGGCCAGTTGTTGAGGTTAATAAAGTACGAGGCTTGGAAAATACCTTTATCTTTAAATTTTTTAAATACACCTGGCTCAAGGCCCGGAGGAAAATCCGGGTTCCCCAGAATAGGAAACAGGGGGGATTTCATTGAAGAGAATTTAGGGTTCTGGATGGTCTTTACTCCCATCCAAAGTGTGGGCCCTATCAGAGGATGTATTTTTACTGCAGGAGGAATAGCAGCGTAGCACCATATTGCTCTATTAAGTGGGATTGTGCTAACATGTTGCTCAATGGTAATCCATAATTTACTCCCTTCATGTCGACACCAATCTATTATTCTACCCAATTGAGACGCTTGGTAATATTTGTATAGATCCGGCGCTGCTATTCCTCCTGCAGTTTTCGATAGAGTCAACAGTTTTCTGTTTATCCTCGGGCGCCTAATCGCCCAGATAAATTTTGTGAAAACACCTCTAACTTGACTAAAGAAAGCCAGAGGGACGGACACAGGCAGTGCCTGGAAAAGATACAGGAATTTTGGTACAATGTTCATTTTTAGAATGTTACTTCTCCCGAACCAGGAGTGTCTAGCTTTGCTCCATTTTTCCAATAATACTGTTGCTTCTTTGATTAAAGGTAGATAATTCAGAGCATAAATATCTGTTAACTTCGGTGGGATATAGATTCCTAAATATTTTAGTGCGCTTGATGTCCATCTAAGCTTGAAACTATTTTCTAAGTTCTTTTGTAGGGGGCGCTCCAGGGACACCCCCATCGCCTCGGACTTGCTGTAGTTTATCTTAAAATTCGACAGGGCACCATAGTTTTCCACCTCCTTTATAAGGTTTGGGAGTGATATTTGTGGGTTTATAACTGAAAAAAGTAAGTCGTCCGCATATATGCGGAAACTTTATACTCATGTTTTCCCATACAGATACCTCTAATATTAGGGTTCTGACGAATTTTGTTTAACAAGGGCTCCAGAGTCAAGGCAAATAATAGAGGCGATAGGGGGCATCCCTGGCGCATCCCATTTGATATAGGGAAATACTCTGAATATACTCCATTAGCCCTTACCAAGGCTTGTGGTGTAGAATATATCCCTTCAATCCAATGTAACATTCTGTCTCCAAAACCCATATGTTTTAACACTCCCCTCATAAAGGTCCAATTGACCCTATCAAAGGCCTTTACCCTACCAAAGTGTTTTTTCTTCTGTATAAAATGTGTTTATTTATAAAGTGATGTATAGTGATTATGCAAATTTCCAACTCCAAATGTTTGCTCCACAAAGGTTCATGCCAGTGAAAAGATGTGGCTGCAGCCGCCAGTTGTTTATTTAGATGATAAATTCCACGATTGGAAGTCCTTTACACGTGACTATATTCTACTGGTTCAACATAATGATGATCTTCCAACCAACACTTGGGCTGGGTTCACACCTATGCGAATTGGATGCAGGTTTCACTGCATCCAATTCGCATAGCAGGAGAATGTGACCTATGTTACATATCTCCGTGGTGGCTGCAGAGCGCACTGCACAGTGTGTCTTTGGCTCCGTTTCAGGGCTGAATTTAGGCAAAGATTCGGCCCTAAATCTTCCCTGAAACGGAGAACAGGGACGCACAGCTTTCCTGTGCGATCCACAGCCGGTTTAGGTTTAGGTGTGAACCGAGCCTCAGGCTGTGTGTTATCCTTTATCCTCAGACTGTAATCCGCCAAGTAACACACATGACTGGTGTATTGCAAACTTACCGGCTGCCATGACCACTTACCCTTCTTAGCCATCTAAATAATAACCACGCTAGACTTCTTTGGGTTTGAAATGGCCGTAGCAGCCTTTTATTAACAAAATAACAGAAAAAATTGAACAGTTATATTTGTGAGGTGACCATGGTCTACCAAAGAAAATTCTGCTGTATCAGCTAGCTTTTCTATATCACGGCCCTCAGCCGCGAATACGCCGGCTCGAGGACAATTTTAATGCCTTTCTACGCTGATACAGCCTCAATACCCATTTCGTCTTAATGAAGTCACTCAATTTGGGAAGGTACCCATACCAAAACTGAGCCCCTCCCACCATACTCCACTTCAAATATTTAGACCATGCCCACCCTCAAAAATCTGAGACCCCTGCTACAACTAAGACATCACACCAAACCCCCCCCCCCCAAAACATTAAACACCAAAACGACATACAACCCCCCTTTCCAACTCATCCTCCAATCGCGAACCTAAAAAAGGGGAGGGCGGGAGGGAAATTCTCTCGTTCTGCCTATCTCCAACTGACCCCAAGACTCCTATTACACTGCCTACCCCTTCTTTTGACTCCACCCTGACCTGACCTACTCCACCCTGCCACACCTCGCTCTGTACCAATAGCTGTTGACCCTTAGTAATAAGTATTACTTTATTACATTTTAAAATCTGCCCAACTACAGCCTGCCCTGCCCCCCCCCCCCCAGTCATGCAGGCCTTTCGTTCTATATGCTACGCATCCCCACTACATGGCCTGATTCTTGACTGGTGTATTGCAGACTTACCGGCTGCCATGACCACTTACCCTTCTTAGCCATCTAAATAATAACCACGCTAGACTTCTTTGGGTTTGAAATGGCCGTAGCAGCCTTTTATTAACAAAATAACAGAAAAAATTGAACAGTTATATTTTTGAGGTGAGCATGGTCTACCAAAGAAAATTCTGCTGTATCAGCTAGCTTTTCTATATCACGGCCCTCAGCCGCGAATACGCCGGCTCGAGGAAAATTTTAATGCCTTTCTACGCTGATACAGCCTCAATACCCATTTCGTCTTAATGACGTCACTCAATTTGGGAAGGTACCCATACCAAAACTGAGCCCCTCCCACCATACTCCACTTCAAATATTTAGACCATGCCCACCCTCAAAACTCTGAGACCCCTGCCAACGACGAGCAAGTGTGAAACCTCACACTTGAGCGGCCCGCCACACGCCCAACGCTCTCTGGATACCATCCTGTAGGCCCATGCACCACATGTCTATCCCAACAGCGTTCAGGTGTACCCCGTCCCCACGCAGGTAGAGCCAGTTGTCACCCTCTAGTTCCGTATGGCGCACAACAAGGCCCCCATTCCGGACAAAAAAGCGAGCCACCTCCTTGTTAAGTTTGACCCTTGCTTTGTTTAGCCTCTCTACAGAGCGAGCGAGATGCCAGGAGGCCCTACCTATCATGTCTGACCAGACCAGAATAACGTCTGGGAAAAACGACCGCAGACGTAAAAAGTCAAATTTGATATCCCGAATTAATTCCCTGGCGGAACGGAGCCCCAGATCATTGCCCCCAGCATGTATAACTAAGACGCCCGGGGGGATATCCAATCTAGTATATCTGTGTACTTCGGGCAACACTCTGGACCAGAGCATGCCCGGGACCCCTATCCACCGCACTCTAGCTACGTGCCTCGGGAAACCCAATTGTCGGCCATCCGGTCTGACTGCAGCCCTCCTCGCACCCCAGGACACGTAGGAGTGCCCGATGATCCAAATCAAACATGCTCTGTCTGAAAAACATAAAATAACAAAACCCAGATACAATGCACCCAACTCAACCAGAAACTCCAAAACAACACATACGACAGACCACAACCATCACAGGGACTGGGGAACACAACATACAACACATCTAAAGAAGATGTGGGCGTACATATAAATTGAAACGCCTAGATTCCCAACGACCAATCCGCTGCAGGATCTGGTCGTCTAACCCCCACCTGGCCGCTTCCGTGGCGGCCCCAATGCGAAAAGAATGGGAAGCATAAGCCCCCGGATCCACACCAGCAGCCCGCAAGCATTTCCGGAAAACTGAACTAAATTGGAAACGGGACAATGCGGAACCATCTGCGTGTGTCAACAAAGGTCCCGGCCCCGAAACCCGGACGCCTAACCAAGCTGACACCGTAGCAACCGGGCAGGCCGGTGAATTAGGAACTCTGCTGAGTACCACTGTAGCCCCACGGCCCAACTGGTCCGTTTTAGATTTCCTAATATACAAGGACAATTTGTCCCCTAGAACTGCGACCTCGGACACCCCAAGCCCACCCCCAACTTTAGCGGACGGGCTAACCAACTCCCCTATGCGCAGCGCCCCGAAAAAAGCCAGAACAAAGGCTGTCTTGAATAGTAACGTTTCGAAGGGGTCCGCACAGACATTTGGCAAACGCTCCAACAGTGCTAGCAGTAAATCAAAAGAAACTGGACGGCGGGAATCGGGTACCCGCCTCCCTTTTTTCCTCCTGTAACCCCGCAAAGCTTTCTTGACCATAAACGCTTTAGTGACATCCTCAAAACCAGATAGCTGGAAAAAGAACGCCAAACCCGCCATCTTCCTATTTAAAGAGGCAACAGAAACGCCTTCTTCAAAACTCCTGCCAATGTAGTACAGAAGGATGGACAAGTTATCCACCTCCCGCCCAGAACCCCCTACCGAACTCACCAGCCTACGCCACTCTTCCCACACCCGCTCATAAGCCGTCCAGGTAGAAGGGCAAACTGACCGCCGTATCAAATCAGCTACTGTGGCAAAACGACTTCCCACAAGTGGTCCGGACACGGGATTCCGAGCTGCTCGGCCTCCGGTGCCAACTCCCGAAACTTCTGCCACTGTTGACGAGAAAGGGCATCCGCCACTGTGTTATCTACCCCCGGCAAGTGAACAGCAAATATAAATGCATTCAAAGTCAAGCATTGCAACACCAAATGCCGAAGAAGACATACAACCGGCGGGGAGGAAGAAGTAACGGAATTAATCGCTTGCACGACCCCTAAATTGTCGCAGTAGGAATTCCTGTCCCCAAATTTCCACCGCCATCACTATTGGAAACAGCTCCAGTAGCGCCATGTTACGGATGAAATTCAAAACCCTCCACGACTCAGGCCAACACCCCGCACTCCACCTACCACCAAAATACGCTGCGTACCCAATCGAACCTGCCGCATCAGTATACAAGTCCAAATCAAAATCGGACACTGTTGCATCCATCCATAAGGACCTACCATTGTACCGAGCCAGAAACGTCCTCCAAACCTGTAAGTCCTCACGATGTGTTTTCGTAATCCGCACGTAATGATGCGGAGCCTTCACCCCTGCGATGGCAGCCGCCAACCGCCTGCAAAAAACCCGACCCATAGGCATTATACGGCAAGTAAAATTAAGTTTTCCTAGCAGCGACTGCAGGGACCTTAATTGCAATTTCTTGCAACCATGAGCAAGTTCAACCGTGACGCGCATATCTTCCAACTTATCTTCGGGAAGCCTGCATTCCATTCGTATCGTATCAATAATGATACCTAGAAACTTCAATTCCTCAAGCGGACCCTCCGTCTTTTCAGGAGCCAATGGCACCCCAAAAAGCTGGAACACATGTTGCACCGTAGACAACAGAATCTGGCAAATCCGGGCCCCGGGAGGACCTATCACCAAAAAATCGTCCAAATAGTGGACGACGGATTGCCACCCAGAAACCTCCCGTACCACCCAGTCCAAAAAGGAACTGAAAGTCTCAAAAAACTAACAAGAAATGGCGCAACCCATGGGCAAGCAGCGGTCCACGAAATACTGTCCCTCCCAAACGCAACCCAAGAACCTAAAACTCAGCGGGTGAACGGGCAGTAAGCGAAAAGCCGACTCAATGTCAGTTTTCGCCAACAGCGCACCCTTCCCAAACTTCCGCACCCATTTAATGGCATCATCAAACGAGGCGTAAGACACCGCACACAACCGCGGGTCAATAGCGTCATTGACCGAACCACCCCGAGGATGAGACAGGTGGTGTATCAGTCTGAATTTGTTAGGTTCCTTCTTGGGGACCACCCCCAGCGGCGAAACCACCAAATCAGCCAGAGGAGGGAAAGAAAACGGCCCCGCCATCCTGCCCATGGACACTTCCTTGGACAACTTGGCCGAAACCACCGCCGGATGCAGTTTTGCCAAACGCAAGTTTTCCCCCACAGCCGGAACGGTGGATAATGTACACGGAATAACAAAACCCTCATTAAACCCCCGGAAAAGAAACTGCGCCGCAGTCCTATCGGGATACCTATTGAGGAAGGTGTTGTAATGTGTTGGCCGATTTATGTGGGACTTTATGTATTATATATATATGTATTGGATATATATATTCCACACACAGTATTAGTGACCAGGCCAGATATAAGTTGACAATGTTATCTGTTACCCTTTGATGTGTAAATCTTATGCAAGTTGTGTGTGTGTGAGGAATAGCCTTTTAACCTAGATGAACATTTCAAAGGGAGTATTTACTGATGGTAATTAGAATTGAGGGGGGTATTCATGGTAAACATTTGGTTGACCCCCACCCAGTGTCAGACTAGTATATGAGAAGACAGTCAGGATGTGAGGCAGTCTAGAAGATATATCTCTGAGAGAAGGGTCAGGAAGCACGGGTCTAGGAGAAGATATTCCTTGTCATGTACTCTGTTGGATTTTTGTCATCTGTAAGAATATTCTGTTTTGGAAGTCAATAAAATTGTCTCTCTCTGGAGAACGGGTTTTGCTGCGGAGACAATACTTTTAATAACTATATTCCATCTACGAGGAACTATAAGATTAGATCACTACATTGGTGCCGTGACCCGGATTTTTTTATTTTATTATGTTTTATTTCTTGAACTTTATCTTAAAACCAGAGTGAAACATTTAAACCGAAAATGATTTTAATGTTACATTACATGTTGCATATTACATATTGATCAATATATTTGATATCTAAGGTGAGATGCTGCACAATGGCTTGGCATAGCATAAATTATAGTATGTTGGGTGGTTTTCCTAAATTTATAAGAGGGGTGAGTGAAATTCATCACTCCAGTCATGATTTGAAACTTTGTTGAATCAGTCATTGATAATATGCTAAAGGCTATGACATATATGGATGAAAAAGACATAACTTTACTGGCAAGATTTTCCACTGCTGCTTTGTCTGGATAGAAGATCTGATAAAACGCTGATGTCAAGCTGATTCTATCTGAAAGTGGGGGATTATATATGGATTATATGGATATATGGATTATAGATTGGTATATAGCTTGGTATACCATTCAGGTGGAATTATGGACTGAATGATTCAAGTAACTGCTCTATTGTGGAGGCAATGAGGAGTCGGCCTACAGCAAATTACAAAGTACAGCAATAGCAGTTTTTTTCTGCCGTATCCAAACCTTTTGAACTTGAAAGTGAGCGCTGGTACATTGATGGTTCTTCTTACTATAAAGATGGAAGTAGAATTTCGGGATTTGCTGGTGTTTGTGCAAAAGCATCTTTAAAAAAAAATGAAAACCTTGAGCCTGGAGATGAGGATCCTGGATTTATGTGGATCGGAGCTCCCAGCACACCAAGTTTACTTTCAATGAGAGATGTGATGAAGTTGAAGTTGAAAATTGAAGAATGGACTGTGACATCGGCTCGTTTTTGTGCAATATTAAAGATCTTGATGTGATATAATAAGGCCTAACAGCTATATGGGCCAAGGATGTTTACCAAACCCTTTTCAAGTCATGGTCTAAAGCTATATTATCTAATGACTTTTTCATGGGGATATTTTAGAGGCTGGTGAAGAGAGATGTAACCAGTTTCAACTTTATATTTCATATGAGCCATTGTGAAGCATTCAGTACCTCAAGTCATAATGATATGTTTGTTGCTTGATTTATGGGTCAGTTCTAGTAGTTAGAACGACCCAAGTGGGGGTATATGTTGTAATGTGTTGGCCGATTTATGTGGGACTTTATGTATTATATATATATGTATTGGATATATATATTCCACACACAGTATTAGTGACCAGGCCAGATATAAGTTGACAATGTTATCTGTTACCCTTTGATGTGTAAATCTTATGCAAGTTGTGTGTGTTTGATGTGTAAATCTTATGCAAGTTGTGTGGTCTCTCTCTGGACCATTTTTTCCACCGTCAGGAACTGGAAGTCAATAAAATTGTCTCTCTCTGGAGAACGGGTTTTGCTGCGGAGGCAATACTTTTAATAACTATATTCCATCTACGAGGAACTATAAGATTAGATCACTACAGAAGGGGACCATTTTTTCCACCTTCACCGGTGTTCTGCCTCTTTCCAGCGTCGGCCGTCTTCGTTTTGCTTTGCTTGAAGCACTTTGCCAATGGATGGGAACCTCCGCATCCGGAGCATTCCTGACGAAACCGACACAAACCCCCAAATTTGCACGTGCTATCGTTGAAACGCCAGCAGTAGCCCTTACGGTTTGCGGCCGTTGATGGTGTGGCGCTGGCACCCCCGGCCCCCCCCCCTGAAAGGGCTGCGAAAATATTCTCACCTGAGTCATCAATTTCATCCACAAACCTATATCTTTGTGGTCCCATCTCAGGGAGGGCCTCACCGCCTTGCGCTGACGAAATTGTTCGTCATAGGGTAGCCACGCTACGCCCCCATAAACCCTTTGGGCCTCACTAATAGAGTCCAAATAACAGAAAAGCGCCGAACAGCACTCCGGCGTCTTCTCCCCGATTACACTGGCCAGAATGCTAAATGCCTGAAGCCAGTTCCCGAACGTCCGAGGAATCAAGCGATACCGACGCTTTTCCTCCTCTTCCCTCTTGCTGTCGTCCGGTTTAACCTTGTCAAGGTTAAACTTTTCAAGAGGCAAAAGAGCAAAAAGCTCTACGTATGCCCCTCTCCAAATCCTGTCCTTCACCTCAGCTTTTAAATGGGCACCCAATGGGCCCTCAAAGCAAACATACACCTCCCCCTTTGCAGAGTCGGCCAACCTCACTCTGTCCGCAGGACCTTCCGACGGCTTGGGATCCATCGCAGTCTGCTCCATACGCACGCCAGGAACCATCACCGGGGCTGACACTGCCGACGACACCGGGGCACCCACCACCTGTACACTTCCCGCGACAGGCTGACGTCTATGCTGCCACTGGCGACACCCCAGCCGCAGCCGAACCCCCTAGTGTGCCTGTCAGCAAATCCCTACACCCCACCAACCAGGTCTGCAACAGACGTTCCACCACCCCCTCCTGTCCCGCAGCCTGAACAACATCGCCTCCAGCCAATGCAACACGCCTGTCACTGCCCCCTTCAATTACCCCTGAAGACAGACCCTGTGACAGGTGCCCAGGATAGGGGACAACGGTGGGGGACAACACAGGGGGAGGAGCCACAGCAGAGGGGGCACAGGGAGAGGAGAAAACAGCAGGCAAATCTAAAGCATGAGCAGACACAGACACAGATGGGGAAATAGCAGTCAAGAACGCTGGACGCACAGGCACAGGCACAGATAAAGACATGACATTTTCAGGTAAAGACATATTGTACTTACCAGGCTGTCCCGGAGCCTGAAGCCGCACAGCCGCATCTCCCGCTCCCTGCTGTCTCCTCCACTCTTCCCCGGCAGCCTCCTCGGACGGCGTCCTCTCCTCCTCTTCAGACGCTGTGAGCTCACCCTCCGATCGGTCATCCATCGTGCCTCGCTCCATGCCCGGGGAAGGATCGTTGGAGCCGCCCCCGACAGGGCGCCCGCTGGTGACGTCATCGGCCGCTCGACGGCCCGACCGTCCCGCGTCACGGCTCCTCCCCCGCTGAGCGCTCTGCCTGGACACAGACGCCGCTCTCCTCTCCTGCACAGGGGGCGGTGATGCTGAAGCTTGGCGCCGGGTCCCTCTCCTTCTTTCCGTGGGGGTCCCGGCCGCACCAGGGGACAGGCCCGCACCCGCTGCCACTGCTCTCCCACGCCGAGCCTCGCGAGCGGGAGGGGGGTTGGGGCCCCCCCCCTGCCCCGCGGCCATCACGTCCTGTAGCATGGTAGAAGTGAGGTGGGAGCTAGATGTATTAGCAGAGCTCCCGCCGGGGTCCCGCCTTAGCAGAGGATTCCTCCCAGCCCCGCAGGCCGCAGAGGTAGTCTTTCTCTTGGCCTTGGGTGCTGAAGGGTCCCGTCTGCCGGGGCTCCTAGTGCGGCGGCAGACCCTGGGGGTCAATTCCGGGCTAAGGCGCTCCGGAGGGTGAGACCTCCTAGCACGTGTTGGTCGGGGGGCAGGAGAAGCATGAACCTGCCCCGACCCCTGGACTAAAACTGACAGCTGCCTCTCTAACCACTGTGGCCCATTAACAGCCGCAGCCGCCCTAAGCTGGGCAAATAAGCCCTCAATATAAGCCATGTCAGATGTCAAGATTTAAGTTCACCTAAATTCTAACTGTCCAAAATGTAAGCTCACCTAAATTCTCTCGTTCTGCCTATCTCCAACTGACCCCAAGACTCCTATTACACTGCCTACCCCTTCTTTTGACTCCACCCTGACCTGACCCACCCTGCCACACCTCGCTCTGTACCAATAGCTGTTGACCCTTAGTAATAAGTATTACTTTATTACATTTTAAAATCTGCCCAACTACAGCCTGCCCTGCCCCCCCCCCCCCCCCCCCCCAGTCATGCAGGCCTTTCGTTCTATATGCTACGCATCCCCACTATATGGCCTGATTCTAACTGTGAAACCTGTGCAAAAACCTAGTGATCACCAATATAGATTTTTTTCCCTGTAAATTATGAGCTGTTGATTTCCAACCATCCTTTATTTTTAAGTAGGAATATATGTGTAGCACTACCCCTGTAGGAGCCGCTGGATAGGAGGGGTCCTCTGCTCTTTACCTTGATCTTCTGAAGAACCTCAGCCCCTCTGACACACCAAGTTGAGCGTACAAACATACAATATTACAGGATTTCACGGAAAGTAACACTTATTACCCAATAGTAGTGCTATATCAAAGAAAAGAGGCACCAAACCAGGTAATAAAGGCAAACGTATTATATTGTGACCCAATGTGGTTGGTAACTATACAAGCATAGTGTCATGGTTATGCAGTAATCTTTCCCTGGTTGCTTACCTCTCCTCATGTGTTCAGACTAAGAGGCCAGCCACTCTCAGCTGGTGGTTTTTATAACCTCTCCTCTAAGCATGGCTCCACCGCAGGCCCTATCAGGGAACCCTATATTAACCTGTGCACTGCAAGCCAGTGGTGCTGATCAACCATTGTGTATCCATGGTGTGTTCGGCTTCCTGGGTCCTGCTTGCTGTGTGCTCTATGTTTGTCTCTGTTACCGACCTTGGCGTGTTCTCAACGATTCCTGTCTGCTTGTGACCTTGACCCTTTGGCATGTCCCTGACCATCCCTGTCTGCCTGTGACCCTGAACCTTTGGCAGGGCCATCTTAAGAGCATTATAGGCCCCCGGGCAATACAGTGCACTAGGGCCCTGTCTACACGATCACGCACGAGAATAAAAATGCAAATGATCAATAAGGCTATATTTATTGGTACTTCTAACAAAATCAGTGTTTAAACATTAACACGTTAAACAATTAAAACGTTTGGACAATATAACACGAGTTTGGTGGGCACAGTGGCAGCGCTTTAAGGGCACAGCGGCAGCGTTTGATGGGCATAGTGGCTGCATTTAATGGGCACAGTGGTAGCTTTTGATGGGCACAGTGGCAGTTTTGATGGGCACAGTGGCTGTGTTTGATGGGCACAGTGGCAGCTTTGATGGGCAAAGTGGCTGTTTTATGGGCACAGTGGCTGTTTAAAGGGCACAGTGGCAGCTTTTGAGGGGCACAGACAGTGGCTGCGTTTGATGCACAACCTGAACTTACCTAAGTAGACATTGTTAGACTTACTTGAGGCCGCCGGCCTGGTGCAGTACAGTGTGTCACTCACAGCAGCAAGGCAGCGCCAGCTATCAAGGGCCGTCTTTCCGCTCCCTCTCCATGTTGTCTGAAGAACATGGCAGAGGTGGGCGGAGCCTGTTCACTAGCCACTGGGGCAGCCACGGTGCGCTATCAATGCTGGGGCAGCCGCGGCCTCTGATTGACGTCACTGGTTGCTAGCTATATGCCAGCCGGTGAAGTGAGCAACCAGTGCAGTCAGTCAATTTAAGCAGCAGATTGCAGCGCTGAGGATCAGCCCTGGATGGGGCCCCCCCAGACAAGTGGGGCCCCCGGGCAACTGCCCAGCATGCCCAGTGGAAAAAACGGCCCTGACGAGACCCTGGGGGCCACGACCTGGAGCCAGACTGCAGCGAAGTCCATCCTCACCACTAGAGGCTCTGGCGAACACCTGCTGGCTCTTAGACTCCGCGCCCTGGGGAATCTATGCTCTAGCTCCCACTGGGATCTGTGTTAGTGATCCAGTAGACCTGTGTCCTGAATCTTCCTGGGTACAATCCGCAGCAGTCAGTCCTAAGGTCCACTACCTAGCGGTGCACTTCTGACTCCTACAGAGTGCACCTGTCACCTGGTCTCAGGTGACCTGACACATAGCATGGATTAACCAATGGTAATAACATAATTTAGCATACAATATGATTAACAGTAAGGACTAGGCATAAGATGACATTTGGCAACCAGATCAGCATAAAAAGTAGCAAGGCCACCTCAAGTGCAGCAGTAATGTTTAATCTACCGAGTGCTGGAACTATACTGCCAGAGCGCATTTATGGTGCCAATGCTAGTCCTAGAATGCCATTGCCTGGGTATGCACTATCCCCCCAAAAAAGGAGGATGGTAGCAGAGGGGGCAGGGGAATGAGGGGGGCTTGCAGAGTTATTATTATGGGATGGGCAGTCTTTGGCTTCTTAGGCTGGGTTCACGTATATGCGATGTTGGATGTGTTTTTAACAGTATCCAATTTGCATAACATGTGAGTGTGACCAGTTCACACATGTCCGGGTGGCTGCGGTGCATTTTTGGATCCAGTTCATGTGCATTAAGATAAAAAGCCTTCTGTGTGCAGCAGCCCCCTCAGCCCTCCTAATACTTTCCTGAGCCCCATCTCTGTTCAGCGATGTCCACGAATGCCTCAGCCTTCCGGGACTCTCTCTCCTGATTGGCTGATGTTTTTGTCTTTTACAATGTTATTATTTAGTATGACCCACTACAGACCCACTACAGATTTTTTTATCCTTGTCTTGTTGTATTGGTAAACTTAAAATTTTTATGAAGGGGACACAGATTCCTGAAATGCAGTGACTCACCTTATGCTCCAGTTTAGGCTGGTGCAATGGGGAGACTGCCGCTCCAGGTTTTCCATTTCAGGGTGACTCCTTTTTTTTTGCAGCATCCTATGTAGTCACCCTTGTATGTAAGGACTAAAGTGGTGTCTCCCTACACTGTGTGCATCAATAGAAACACACTGATCCAAACCTTAGGACAGCAAGGCACTCTCTTGCCTCTCCTTCCTTCCATCCTCTCTTCTCCTAATTAAAAGATTGTCTGGAAGGGGGGCGTGGCTTGATGGTGGAGAGAGTGGTCATATAGTCTCACAGCTCTGGCTCTCAACTACCATCCTTACCTTATCCTGGGTCCTATCTCCTCGCCAAAGGCACCGATCTGTTCCCCACAGCTGTGGGCATCTATCAGGCTGACCGACATGGTGAAATACGGGCCACCCTGGCCCCCATCCGCAGCGGAACAACTGGCGCGGTTCCGGAGACAAGATGGTGCCGAGACACAGGCTGAGCAAGCAGACACACTGCAGGCCCCCTTCTCTGCAGACCGGAGCTCAGCTACAGGGGTGAGTGCTTCAATCCCAGCCATCTTCCACATACAAACAGACTCCCTGCTATAACAAGATTCTGAGCAGGTTGATGAGAGCAATAAGGTTGTGGATTCCCCCCCCTGCTGAACCCACACTGTCCACCATTATGCTGGCTATTCAAGACTGCAAGGCCTCCCTCTCCACACAGATAGCCTCTATCCGTATGGACTTTTCATTATTAAAACAAGATGTCCAAAACCTCTGTGACAGAACCGGAGACGCAGAGGAACGTATTAGTACTCTGGAGGACACTGTAAATCCCCTGGCAGTCACCATGCGTAATACCACTACTGAGATGATGGCACTCCGCGCCAAAATTGATGATTTGGAAAATAGTTACCGTAGGAACAACCTTAGATTTGTGGAGTTCCCGGAACGTTCAGAGGGCCCCCACCCTGAAAAAATCTTTTACTCCTGGCTGCATGACATTTTTGGTTCTGATGCGCCCTCATTTTCCCATGTTGTAGAACGAGCTCACCACACACCCCCTCGCCCCCCTCCTGAGGGGGCCCCACCACGCTTTAATATGGCATCCTCAACTTCCAGGATAAAGTCGCTATTCTGCGTCTTGCACGAGAAAAAGGCCCGCTTAAATACAATGGCAACACTATATCAGTCTATCCTGACTTTTCTGCTGAAGTTCAACGCCAACGTATCTCCTTCTCGAGAGTAAAAACCTGCCTGCGTACAAAAGGCCTATCCTATACAATGCTCTTTCCTGCTAAACTATGCATCATCTATGATGGTAAGGCTAATTTTTACACCAGCCCTAAGGAGGTCATGGCGTGGCTGAATGACCACTATGGCACTACTCGCAGGCAAAGAAGGAACTGACGACACCACTGATCCAAGAATCCACCTGCTGGCTGCCTCACTACCGGACTCCTTGTGCACACCTGAATGTATCCTGTGCCTCTACGGTAATCTACAACGCTTGCCATTTCCTCTCCTCATCACCGTATCCCTTTAGACGGGTTACACCCCTAGCCTGAGGAGCAGACTGCCGTGACTTACTTAGTTACCCCTTTAAGTTCCACTTTTAAACTTTGCTTTTCACCTGGCATAACTTGCCATCCTGCACTGTTCGGAAAGGAGGCCACCAGATCCTGCATCTCCCCCTACGGCTAACAAGGCCATGCGTCCTACATCAGGACATGCTTTTATACCCCTAAAACATGGGTTGAGAGCCCCCCACCCCCACAAGATCCCACACTACCCCCCACACCAGCAAATGGCGTGGCCACGGGACAGTTCTTGTTTTTTTTTTCTTTTTTCTGACCTCCCCTGACCTACAGTCAGGACGGTCTATCGGTTTGGGATCCAAGGCTTGCTATGTTTGGGATGGCCGAGCGGGGAGGGGGGCTACAGGATTTTGCTGATGCTTTTTTCTTTTCTTTTTCCCGCTTGGGTTTTTCTTTTCTCTTCATCTTCATTGTTAAAGTTTTTCCTTAATTGAACTTTGGCTCACACTCTCCTAATGGCAGATCCACGCACTTTTTTGTTCATGTGCTTGTATGTGCTTCAAGGGACACAGCCCTTCTGGTCATTTACACACTGGTTTTCATGCTCATCCGTGTTTGTTTATTACTGTATAATTTGTCATGGCAAAACCTTTAAGGATAGGCTCATGGAACACTAGGGGTCTGAATGCACCCCAAAAGAGATCCCTGGTTTTCTCTGTGCTGAAAAATGTTGCCCCCATATTATTTGCCTCCAGGAGACTCACCTTACAGGCTCCAAAACAAGGGCCCTAAAATGCCCGTGGTTGTCTAACGCCTACCATGCTACCCAGATGCTGAGATGATAAAACTGACCCTGAAGGGCTCTTACTTTACAAATATCCACTGTGACCTTTACTCTGGTGAACGTGTATATCCCCCCTCCGTTCTCAGCGGAAGTACTCTCCAGGTTGTCACTTCAGTTATTGAATAGACCCCCTGGCCCCCTACTATTTGTGGGGGATTTTAATGCTATCTTAGATCCAGCATTGGACCGCCTGGGGGATGGAGGTAGGCCCTTCCCCTCCTTTGTAGACTGGATCCAGGTCCAGGGCCTTACAGAAGTATGGCGCTGGAAACACCCAGATGTACGCCACTTTTCCTGCCACTCTTTCCACACCATGTCCAGGCTAGACATGGCGTTTGCCCCAGCTGAGACCCTTCCAGTGGTCTCCGCAGTATCATATTTGCCCAGAGGGTTTTCTGATCACGCCCCTCTCTCTATGGACCTCCTCCTCCTCCCAGGTTCGGGACCCGCAGTCTGGCACCTGAACCCTTACTGGCTGGAGGACGAAATAGTGCAGGGAGAATGCCAGAAGGGCATTGCCGGTTACTGGAGGGACAATTTGGACAAGGTGGACCCTTCCACCGAATGGGAAGCATTTAAGACAACTCTGAGGGGCACCTTTATGTCCATCACAGGGGTTATACACAAAAACAATCAGATGCTTACAAACGAACTTGAGACTGCTATGGTTCATGCAGAATCTGCCTATGCTTCTAACCCTGCCTCTGATACAAGAGAGGCATGGCTACAGAGCCGCAGGGAGTATGAACTCCGTCTGCTAGACCTCATGGCCCAGGGCACCATCAGTGACAACCCAGGGGATATCCTGCACTCCTTTTTATGTTTTTACAAAGATCTGTACACATCTAGGGTTGACTATGATGAATCCCAACTGAATGACTACTTGTCTGACGTATCCCTCCCTTCCTTATCAGATGAGGGGCGCGATGCGTTGGAGGTGCCTATTACGACTGAGGAAATAACTGAGGCCATTTCCCAAATGCCTGCACATAAGACACCCGGCCTGGATGGTTTCCTGACCGAATGGTATACACAATTTAAAGACCTTGTGTCCCCTTTTCTCTTGCGGACTTATAAGAAAGCCTTAGATGTTGGAGCCCTCCCCCCAACGATACGGGAGGCTCTGATTATACTTCTATTAAAACCCCATAAGGACCCACTCAAATGCAAATCTTACCGTCCAATTTTGCTCATTAATGTGGACGTTAAGATTCTGGCCAAAATGTTTGCCAATCGTCTAAACAATGTAGTTGCATCTCTGGTCAACAGTGACCAAGGGGGCTTTATTCCTGATAGGTCCACCAGGATGAATATCTGCAGGCTGTTTCACAACCTGCAATACCCATATGACTGCCCCCCTACCCGTGCCATTGTGTCCATGGACACTTGCAAGGCATTTGACAGTGTGGAAGGGCCATACCTCTTTCGGGTGCTACAAATGTATGGCTTCAGTCCTCGTATTGTAGCATGGATAAAACTCCTTTACACCTCTCCAGTAGCTCGGGTCTGAGTCAATTCCACTATCACCGACCCCTTTCCAATCACTAGGGGCACACGACAGGGGTGCCTGCTGTCACCCCTCTTGTTTGCCCTGGCCATGGAACCGCTTGCAGTTCGCATCCGTTCCTCCCATCTAATTAAGGGACTCCCAATTGCTAATATAGAAGAGCGCATTTCACTTTATGCGGATGACACGTTGGTATACCTGGCCAACACTGACGAGTCACTGCGAGCCCTGTTAGAAGAGGTCACTAACTTTGGGGACTATTCAGGCTTTCGGGTGAATTGGGATAAGTCCAGCCTCTTCCCCTTGGACGCGACTGTTCCCTCCCAGATACACCCTGAATCCAAGCTCCAAGTGGTGTCCTCATTTAGGTACCTTGGGGTGCTGGTACAAACCCCTTTATCCTCATAAGTCGCCAACAGTTTAGATCCCCTCTTGGCTCGCCTCCAGAAGAAAACCAGGCAATGGATGGACCTGCCCCTGGACGTCATGGGGAGGGCCAATGTTCTTAAAATGATATACTTACCGAGACTTCTCTACATCCTTGCTAACTCCCCATGCAGAATACCTAAACCTATTTTTAAACGAATAGACACGATATGTACTACTGTCCTGTGAAAGGGTGGTTCCCCAAAAGTGGCACTTGAGACGCTACGACTGCCAGCACACCTGGCGGGCCTGACATTTCCTAACTTTTTTCTATATTATCTGGCATCCCAGCTGGTGCACATCCACCATTGGTTGTGCCCGGTCTCGGCTAATGCCTGCACCTCCGCATCTTCCCTGGAAACCATATATAATATTATATACAGAGGCCAGGTCCCTGACCGCCCCGGAACCTCTGTACTTGACACCTCTCTTTCAGTATTCCGCTATATTGTTACTAAGATATCCAAACACACATGGCTACCCCCAACATCCCCCTGTGGTTTAACCCCAACCTACAGGAATTGTTCTCCCTTCCTGACCCCAACCGCTGGTACTCTAAGGGGGTTAAATACTTATGCCAACTGTACAACACCCAGGGCTTTAAAACTTTTTCCCAACTACGCCTAGACTTTGACCTACCAAGATCATACCTATTTTATTACTACCAGCTCAGGCATGCTATCCACGCCCAGTTAGGCACACTGGACGACCCCATGGACCTGCCCCCGTTGGAACAACTACTATGCCAACCAGACCCCACTAAATTAGTCTCCACATACTATGCAGCCCTAATGTCTGACTTTAACCATGGGCATCCCTAGACATTTCTTTGATAGACGAAGACTGGTCAGAATTTAGTGACACATATAAAACATCTGTTATTGCCTCCAGGGACCGTATTATACAGATAAAGATTTTTCACCAGACCCAGGATTTCTGGAAGTAAGTGGGAGCTTTTACCTCATCAGCATTGGGCCTCCCAAATATACTTCACCGCAAGAACTGCCTACTAGGAGTTTTTGGTGATTTATCCATATCGTCCCATGCCAAGAGACTGCTCTTTATACTCTATTTTTATGCAAAAAAAAGATTCTAATGTCGTGGAAGGGTGCGCAGACCTCGCTGAAATCCCTCTGGATAAAACGAATTAATGACTCTATCCCACTGTACAAACTCACTTTTGAACTCAGGAAACGGAACAAAACCTTTCACAAAATATGGGGTAGATGGTTAGCTAGCCCGTTAACCCTATCTCAGCACTAATTGACCACCCTTGATTGTCCACAGACGGGCTGTGCCCCAGAGATCTCTAGTTTCTGGGCATACGCTATTACCATGACCTGATAGCATACTTGCACTTTATACCACTGTGCCTACTTTGTACCTCTTGTAATGATATCTATGTTATTCTCTGTGATTGAGCATACTGTCTAATGTTGTATACCCCTGTATAACCAGACTGCCTGGTATTACTGCTGTTTTTTCTTTTTTTTTGTTGTTTGTGTTTTTTATGTTTGTTGGTTTGTCTAAACCTAATAAAAATATCTTTAAAAAAAAAAAAAAAAGATTGTCTGGAAACAGTGCATTGTTAACTTTTTCCTGTGAATAATGGACGTTTATGGAAGCAGTACTAAGAGAGCAGGAATAGACTGCAATGCATGTTGTAAAATGCAAGTGCTGGGGTAAATATCTTACATAAATAGTTTACCAGGAATTATTATTTTTTGTATCTTACATAAATAGTTTACCAGGAATTATTATTTTTTGTTCTCAATGTGTACTACTTTAAATAGCTCACTGAAGACAGCTTACCCACAAGGCAGTGACAATGGAGGTGGTCTATGGTGGCCTTCTTCTGTAACGGTAAAATAAAAGTCAATTGCAAAGGACTCATTGGTGGTGTTTTCACTCCTTACATACACAGTTATATGGGCTCAGTCACACCCGTCTACCATTTAAAATATGATTTTCTATTTAACCCCTTCCTGCTCTGCCTATTGTAATATGACAGGAGCCCTATTATCCTGGGAGGACATCAGGTGACGTCCTCCCAGAATCGCGCCTCTGTCACCCTGCGAACACGGTTGATGACAGATCACTGTACTGGTCCGCTGCCGGTACCATGTGATCGCTGTGGCCAATCACAGCAGATCATATGACAATTGTACACTCTGAGGTTGATTTACTAAAACTGGAGAATGCAAAATCTGGTGCAGCTGTGCATGGTAGCCAATCAGCTTCTAACTTCAACTTGCTCAATTAAGTTTTATCAATAAAACCTGGGAGCCAATTGGTTTCTATGCAGAGCTGCACTAGATTTTGTACTTTCCAGTTTTAGTAAATCAACCCCAATTTGTTTCATGCCATTAATTTATACTATTGTGATAAGCTCTGTGATAGGTCACAGTGATCACATGGTACAGACAGGGCCAATCACAGCCCATCTGTACCATGTGATTAGCTGTGGCCAATCACAGCTAATCACAATAGTAAACACTGAATTAATAGTTTTCATTCAGAAAAAATGGTTGCTTATAACTGTAAAATTTACAGTTATAAGCAAAGCGTGTAAAAAAAAATAATAATAACAATAATCCTCATCACCTCCCCAGAGTAGTACAGTGTTACTGTGATAACACTCTATTGCTCTGGTCACCAGTCGGATGATGATGCTGTACTGGACTGATGACAGTATGTAAAAAATCTTTAAAAAATAATTTTGTTTAATTTGTTAATTTTCTAAAAAAATCGAGACAAAAAAATTACAACTTTGAAAAACTCGCTATGCCTCTTACAAAATACCATGGACTGTCTACCCTCCAAAAAGGGGGATATTTGTACTATCCTGGCATTTTCAGGTCTGAAGAAATGAGAGAGTCAGTACATCAGGACTGATTGATTTTCTGATATACAGTGGTGTGAAAAAGTGTTTGCCCCCTTCCTCATTTCCTGTTCCTTTGCATGTTTGTCACACTTAAGTGTTTCGGAACATCAAACCAATTTAAACAATAGTCAAGGACAACACAAGTAAACACAAAATGCAATTTGTAAATGAAGGTGTTTATTATTAAAGGTGAAAAAAAATCCAAACCATCATGGCCCTGTGTGAAAAAGTGATTGCCCCCTAAACCTAATAACTGGTTGGGCCACCCTTAGCAGCAACAACTGCAACCAAGCGTTTGCGATAACGTGCAATGAGGCTTTTACAGCGTCCTGGAGGAATTTTGGCCCACTTATCTTTGCAGAATTGTCCTAATTCAGTTACATTAGAGGGTTTTCGAGCATGAACGGCCTTTTTAAGGTCATACCACAACATCTCAATAGGATTCAGGTCAGGACTTTGGCTAGGCCACTCCAAAGTCTTCATTTTGTTTTTCTTCAGCCATTCGGTGGTGGACTTGCTGGTGTGTTTAGGATCATTGTCCTGCTGCAGAACCCAAGTTCGTTTCAGCTTGAGTACACGAACAGATGGTCGGACATTCTCCTTCAGGATCTCTTGGTAGACAGCAGAATTCATAGTTCCTTTTATCACGGCAAGTCTTCCAGGTCCTGAAGCAGCAAAACAGCCCCAGACCATCACACTACCACCACCATATTTTACTGTTGGTATAATGTTCTTTTTCTGAAATGCAGTGTTCCTTCTACGCCAGATATACTTGGACACACACCTTCCAAAGAGTTCCACTTTTGTCTCATCGGTCCACAGAATGTTGTCCCAAAAGTCTTGGGGATCATCAAGATGTGTTGTGGAGAAATTGAGACGAGCTTTGATGTTCTTTTTGCTCAGCAGTGGTTTTCTCCTTGGAACTCTGCCATGCAGGCCATTTTTGCCCAGTCTTTTCCTGATGGTGGAGGCATGAACGCTGACCTTAACTGAGGCAAGTGAGGCCTGCAGTTCCTTGGACGTTGTTGTGGGGTCTTTTGTGACCTCTTGGATGAGTCGTCGCTGCGCTCTTGGGGTAATTTTGGGCGGCCGGCCACTCCTGGGAAGGTTCACCACTGTTCCATGTCTTCGCCATTTGTGGATAATGGCTCTCACTGTTGTTCGCTGGATTCCCAAAGCTTTGGAAATGGCTTTATAACCCTTTCCAGACTGATAGATCTCAATTACTTTCTTTCTCAATTGTTCCTGAATTTCTTTGGGTCTCGGCATGATGTGTAGCTTTTAAGGATCTTCTGATGGACCTTACTGTGTCAAGCAGCTCCTATTTAAGTGATGCCTTGATTGTGAACAGGTGTGGCAATAATCAGGCCTGGGTGTGGCTAGAGAAATTGAACTCAGGTGTGGACAACCACAGTTATAGTATGTTTTAACAAGGGGGGCAATCACTTTTTCACACAGGGCCATGATGGTTTGGATTTTTTTTCACCTTTAATAATAAACACCTTCATTTACAAATTGCATTTTGTGTTTACTTGTGTTGTCCTTGACTATTGTTTAAATTGGTTTGATGTTCCGAAACACTTAAGTGTGACAAACATGCAAAGGAACAGGAAATGAGGAAGGGGGCAAACACTTTTTCACACCACTGTATATATATATATATATATATCATAGTTTGTGGACTAACTTTCCTACAGACTAAATAATATACACCAATGTGGGTTATTTTCATCAAAGAAATATAGCAGTATACATTTTGACCTAAATGTATGAAGAAAGATTTTTTATTTGCAAAATGTTTTAACAGAAAGAAAGAAAATTTAGTTTTTTTCAAAATGTATAGTCTTTTTTAGTTTACTTAGCAAAAAAGAAAAAACCCAGTGGTAATTAAATGCCACTGAAAGAAAGCTTTATTTGTTTGGAAAAAATTATAAAAATGTCATATGGGTACAGTGTTGAATGACCGCACAATTGTCATTGAAAGTGTGATGGCGTTGAAAGCTGAAATCTGGCCTGGGCAGGAAGGGGGTAAAAGTGTCCGGTATTGAAGCGGTTAAGAACATTTTTCACATATATGGTGGGTTTTTAGTTCAATCTAATTTTATTAGTTTTATAAATGTCAAAGAGGTCATCCATCAGAATTTGAAGAAAGTCTTAAAACACCACACAACAGGTATGAGGACATAGAGTTACAGTGCTTTGAAGAGTTCTAGCAACTTATATCAGAACACATTCAATAAAGTATGTAACATCAAGAGATAAGAACTATAAGCAATAAAAATCCCATGTGCCAAGTGTAAGTCTCAAACAGTAAAGGGAAGAATGGGCAGTACATAGAGCAAAAAGAAAAAAGGGGCAGAAAAAAGAAGGGGTGGGGCAGGAGGGTTTGGGGAGAGAGGTCTTCCAACATGGGACAACCAATGTGGTGGCTTTTTGAAGCATTTTTCTATGTGTTTCCAGAGGTAGGGTATGCATCTCTGTGCCTTCAAACATATGCTAAACTCATATGTAGTGTGTTTTATATACGGCATCATTCATCTAAAAAAAAAAAAAAAAAAATGTGCTTGCTCCAAAATGCTCAAAGAAGAAAGTGAGCAGGACATTTAGAAAAAGAAAAAAAAACCACAATGAAACATTTAGCAGAGAACCTTGCTGTTGAAGATAATGATAAAAAACAATCCAAGCACTTTATGTGCAGTTTATATAGCGTCCTAAAGTGCAGAGCGTGGACCCCAAAGTGGCAACATAATCCACGGAACTGCGCAGTCTCTTCATATAGCAACACAATGATACTATTTCTCATGTCTTTAACGTAGTCTATATGGTGAGAGTTAATTTTTCATGTTGGAGCAGATGCAGTTGCAGAGATGCTCATGTTGGAGTAGGTGTACCTGGACAGTGAAGCCCCTGTGGTCCTTCCTTCTTCTTCTCCAACCCCCTGCACCATCCCTCTGCCTTGTACATTTCTGCCTGAACAACAGGTGAAAGTATCCAGAAACCCCAGGCGAAAACGCTTGTTCATGAAGCAGTAGATGATGGGGTTGACGCAAGCAGATGTGTAGGACAGCAGGTGAATAAAGGAAATTGGTGCTCCAGAAAGAAGAATTCCTGCAGTGGTAGTGTCGAAGGCTCTCCAGGCATTGACACTGAATATTGGTGACCAACAAAGAAAAAATAATATTACAATGACAATCAACATCCGGATCACCCGCTTCTTGGCCATTAGGTTGGCAGCAGAGCTGTTGCTCCTCACTCTTTCAATCTTGGTGCTGTTGGGCACAGAAAGCTGGCGCATTTCGACTTTTTTCTTCCTTTTTGTTTTCTGTACATAGCAACCATCTCCATTCTCAAACTGATTACTGCTTATACTGCTTGTCCGTTCTGTTCAGATAAGGGAGAAAACAGAACAATTATCGTAAATAATGAAAATACAAAGAGAAAATATATTATTCTCAATATCCACAATCACAGACATTCGGGCATCTGTTTATATAGAAAGTAACAATTTCTGCAACACAAACTCAATGAAAATAATGAGTCTGATATTTAGTAAAGAGCAGCATGACCTACATACAACTTAAATATGATTCATAACTTTAATATGTTTTGGAAATACAGAAAAAAAAAAAAATCTAAGCATCGAATTCTTCTGCGATAAAAAGGACGCTCTTGTCTTTAAATTGGCTGTACATTCTGATAAAATAGAGAAAGCATAAAAATCATAACAATATTAGTTCTGTTACTGTTGCTTTTATTCTTGGTAATATAATGGTCCATATGGCATGAACATTCTCTTTAAAGTAAACCTTTCCTTTCCCAAGTATGTAAACATAGCAGGATTTCCTCATAATCTGCTATTTCAACTATATGAACTTTTCCTTTTAGCAAAATGTGCAGCTTAAACAGACTAAACAGAACTGTTACTGATATAAAAACAGTGACTTTTTGTCAAAAGTTAGTAGCTAAGCCTTCATCTCTATCCAGATAATCTGGCCACTGGTATATAAAGAAACTGTTACAAGAAGGGCAGAGGTGTCTTTGATGTGGGGGTTGTCTGTTTCACCTTCTCTATGGTGCGTGAGAACCAAGATGGTGGCTCCCAACAGAAGAAAATAAAAAAGACTTGTGCAGAGTTTTTGTTCACTGGATTAGCACTGTTATATGTTGAAAAAATTACATTTGACAAATTATCTACACTAGGATACTGTAGAGTAGGGATGAGCCGAACACCCCCCCCCCCCCGTTCGGCTCGCACCAGAACCCGCGAACGGACCTAAAGTCCGTGCGAGCTTTAGAACCCTATTAGTTATAATGGATGCGAACGTTCGAAATTAAAAGTGCTAATTTTAAAGGCTAATATGCATGTTAATGTCATAAAAAGTGTTTGGGGACCCGGGTCCTGCCCCAGGGGACATGTATCAATGCAAATTTTTTTTTTAAAAACGTCCGTTTTTTCTGGAGCAGTGATTTTAATAATGCTTAAATTGAAACAATAAAAGTGTAATATTCCTTTAAATTTCGTACCTGGGGGGTGTCTATAGTATGCCTGTGAAGGGGCACATGTTTCCCGTGTTTAGAACTGTCTCTGCGCAAAGTGTCATTTTTGAAAGTAAAAAAGCTATTTAAAATCACTTGCGGCTAATGTTAATTCACGGCTCCCGTAATACAGAGAACAGTCATTCATTGAAACTCATTCATAAAAAAAAGTCATTGATAAAAAATAAAAAAAATGAAAAAAAAAAAAAGCGTAGGGGTCCCCCCAAATTCAATAACCAGGCCCTTCAGGTCTGGGATGGATATTAAGGGGAACCCCAGCCAAAAAAAAAATGGCGTAGGGTCCCCCTCAAAATCCATACCAGACCCTTGAGGTCTGGTATGGATTTTAAGGGGAACCCTAGCCAAAATAAATGGCGTGGGGTCCCCCTCAAAATCCATACCAAACCCTTATCCGAGCACGCAACCTGGCAGGCCGCAGGAAAAGAGGGGGGGACGAGAGCGCCCCCCCTCCCGCCTGAACCGTACCAGGCCACATGCCCTCAACATTGGGAGGATGCTTTGGGGGTCTAAGACCCCCAAAGCACCTTGTCCCCATGTTGATGAGGACAAGGGCCTCTTCCCCACAACCCTGGCCATTGGTTGTGGGGGTCTGCGGGCGGGGGGCTTATCGGAATCTGGAAGCCCCCTTTAACAAGGGGACCCCCAGATCCCGGCCCCCCCCCCGTGTGAAATGGTAAGGGGGTACAAAAGTACCCCTACCATTTCACCAAAAAAGTGGCAAAAATGGTAAAAATGACAGGAGACAGTCTTTGACAATTCCTTTATTAAAATCTTCTTTCTTCTTTCTTCATCCTTCGGTTTCTTCATCTTCTCCTTCCGTCATCTTCTTCCATCTTCTTCTTCCTCCGATCCGCTTCTTCTTGCGCTGGTCTTCTCGTCCGGCATCTTCTTCCGTCGGTGTCTTCTTGGGCCGCTCCGCGCAATGGGAGGCTCCCGCTGTGTGAGGCTCCGCTCCATCTGACAGGTCTTTTAAAACGGAGGGCACCTGGTGACCCCGCCCCCTCTGACGTCATGGGGAAAGCCATCATGGAATTCCCCATGACGTCCCTGTGCGTCAGAGGGGGCGGGGTCACCAGGTGCCCTCCATTATAAAAGACCTGTCAGACGGAGCGGAGCCTCACACAGCGGGAGCCTCCCATTGCGCGGAGCGGCCCAAGAAGAGACAGAGACACAGACACCGACGCCGACGGAAGAAGATGCCGGACGAGAAGGACGAGAAGACCAGCGCAAGAAGAAGCGGATCGGAGGAAGAAGAAAATGGAAGAAGAAGATGGAAGAAGATGACGGAAGGAGAAGATGAAGAAACTGAAGGATGAAGAAAGAAGAAAGAAGATTTTAATAAAGGAATTGTCAAAGACTGTCTCCTGTCATTTTTACCATTTTTGCCACTTTTTTGGTGAAATGGTACCCCCTTACCATTTCACACAGGGGGGGGGGGCGGGATCTGGGGGTCCCCTTGTTAAAGGGGGCTTCCAGATTCCGATAAGCCCCCCGCCCGCAGACCCCCACAACCAAAATGGCCAGGGTTGTGGGGAAGAGGCCCTTGTCCTCATCAACATGGGGACAAGGTGCTTTGGGGGTCTTAGACCCCCAAAGCATCCTCCCAATGTTGAGGGCATGTGGCCTGGTACGGTTCAGGCGGGAGGGGGGGCCGCTCTCGTCCCCCCCTCTTTTCCTGCGGCCTGCCAGGTTGCATGCTCGGATAAGGGTCTGGTATGGATTTTGAGGGGGACCCCACGCCATTTTTTTGGCTAGGGTTCCCCTTAAAATCCATACCAGACCTCAAGGGTCTGGTATGGATTTTGAGGGGGACCCTACGCCATTTTTTTTTTTTTTTTTGGCTGGGGTTCCCCTTAATATCCATCCCAGACCTGAAGGGCCTGGTTATTGAATTTGGGGGGACCCCTACGCTTTTTTTTTTGTTTTTTATTAATGAATGACAGTTCTCTGTGTTACAGGAGCCATCAATTCATTAGCCGCGAGTGTTTTTAAATAGCTTTTTTCCTGCAAAAATGACACTTTTTTGCAGGGAAAGTTCTAAGCACAGGAAACCTGCCCCCCTTCACAGGCCACCTATAGACACCCCCCAGATGTGATACTGCAATGCTGTTCTAACAGCATGCACACACAAATCCCCAGAAATAGAGCACATATTGTCAGCAGCACACTGACACGCTGACACTGACTGAAACATAATATGCCGGCGGCCTCTTATATGCATCCTGCCTGTAGCCAATTATGGCTCTCCTCGCTGCCGGCGCTGTGATTGGCCAAGCATGCGGGATCACAGTGCATGCTTGGCCAATCATCAGCCAGCATTGCACTGCGCGGGCCGCAATGCATTGCGGGGCCGCTCGCATCACACGAATTTGATGCGAGCGGCCCCAAAACTTGTTGTTGGAAATTCCGATCGTGTGCACACAATTCCGAGGCACAAAATTCCACGCATGCTCGGAATCAAGCAGAAGAGCCGCACTGGCTATTGAACTTCATTTTTCTCAGCTTGTCGAACGTCTTGTACTTCACCACATTCTTGACGTTCGTAATTTCTGACAACATTTGTGCGACAGTGTGTAGGCAAAACAAGTTTGAGCCAACATCCATTGGAAAAAAATCCAGGATTTTGTTGTCGGAATGTCAGAGCATGTGTATGTAGCATAACTCTGTAAATTATGACTACAGAACAAGTCATAGGTGTTTCCCTCCTGTGTGATTTCTGTGATTATATGGCATACATTAACTATTCTAGGGCAGGACATAGACAGTGCAAATTTCTTTCCTGCAGCCACGTGTTGACAGGGGAATCCCTCCTGCCGAACAAATGTCTTGTCCTGGCAGGGGAAGCCGTCCCAATCAGGAGAAGACAGTGAATACCACTAGTGGCTATAGCAGCCGCTGGCGATAAGCAGAAGCAAATCTGGCAGGCTGGTTGTACCCAAGTTGATCAATCGATAATCTTCGTACATTCAGCCTGCCCATTAATGGTTTGAATCCCACGCGGTTCAGCAGGAATTCGAACCTGGCATTTCACACAAACTAGTTTTTTTTTCATTCAACCCAGCGGGTTGAAACAAAAAAGAAAAACCCTGACAGCTCAATCCGATGTAAGTACAGTGATTTTCCCTGCTGTTCTATTGTGTTCTGATAGGGAGACGGCCCCCCCGCCAGAACTCTGGTCAGCGCTCTCAGCCATTGGCTGAGAGCGCTGATCAGAAGCCAATCGGCAAACCTTTTTCAGTCATGCCCCTTCGACAGAAACCGGCTGAACAGCCAGCTTCTGTCAGACCACCAGCAGTACACACGGGACGAATGTTGACCGCTTTCTATTGAACTAGCTGATGCCACCCGACATTCGGCCAGTGTGTACTAAGATTTAAGCTGCAGCTGCAAGGCACTGTTATGTTTAGACTAACAAAAGATACATACCAATCATGTTGATTAAAATTCTAACCAAGAACATAGTGTTGTTAACATACTTTATGGCATTGCATGATAAGAGGAAGACACGGCTAGTGTGCACATGATTTTATCCCAGCGACATCTACCTTTTCATTCCTCAAGTGAGACATATTCATTTTTTTCATCTGTAACCCTTCATAACTATTCTAATGCTAATTACTTAACTTTTTCAAGGCAAGGATCAACCTAATCCTCTTCAGTATTAGGTGTACAGCAGGAGGGTACCTACTTAAGCAATACCCCCATCTGCCACAGCAGAGGGCAGAGGTATGGGGGAGAGAAGGAGATTTTAACCAAATATTCCCTCCATTATCATGGGGAATGTAAGATCTTTGGCGAATAAGGTAGATGAGCTAATGGGGTTAGTTTAGAGTCAATGTGAGTTTAGTGAGTGTAGCATTATGTGTTTTTCAGAAACATGGCTGCACAGAGATATGTTACCGTAAATGGTTTCCAGATGGTTAGAGCGGACAGGGACTGCACAAGGAGTGATAAAAGGAAGGGAGGGGAGCTTGTTATTTTTGTAAACCATAGATGGTGCAACCCTGGTCACATAACTATTAAGGAAAGTGTTTGCTGCCCAGATATAGAAATATTGGTTATAGGGCTTTGGCCTTATTACTTGCCTAGGGAGATTCCACATTATTGTTGTGGCTGTGTATATTCCACCTTCTGCTAACCCAACATTGGCAAGTGATGCCATTCATGGTGTTATTGCAAAACTTCAAACCAAGCATCCCAATGCCCTTATCATAATTTCAGGTGATTTTAATCATGTCACCATGGAGAAAACCTTGACTAACTTCACACAGTTTGTAAACTGTCCAACTAGAGAGAATAGGACCCTGGATCTGCTGTATGCCAATGTGGAAAATGCATAAAGCTCTTCTCCTCTTCCAACTTTGGGCAGATCAGATCATAATTTAATCTACCTCAATCCTTGTTATGTGCCCATGGTTAAGAGACAACCTGTGACCACCAGATCAGTGAAGAGATGGTCTAAGGAGTCCTTTGATTTATTGCGGGGCTGTTTTGAGGCAACAGATTGGAATGAACTCTGTGAGCCACATGGGAGGGACATTGATGGGCTTACTGAGTGCATAACACATTATATTCATTTCTGTGTAGCTTCTATTGTTCCAACAAGAATTGTTCATTGTTATTCAAATAATAAACCGTGGGTAACTAGGGATATGAAGGATATTCTTAACTCCAAGAAGATGGCTTTTAGATTTGGTAATAGGAAGGAGTTAAAAATGATTCACAGGGACCTGAGGATAAAGATTAGAGAGGCTAAGGAGAAATATAGGAGAAGGTTGGAGATGAAACTCCAGAAAAACAAAGTGAGAGAGGTCTGGAGTGGCATGAGAATTACAGGTCTTAAGCAGGTTGGTGGAGGGACTAGGGGTTATGTGGAGAGGGCAAATGAACTGAACCATTTTTTTAATAGGTTTGATTCAGAGGCCTTGGCGTTAACTCCCTCAGATTCAACACAAAGCTGTAGGAGAGTAGAGTTGCCGAAAGTACCCTCATACTAAATGTCCTTCCTCCTTTAATCTGTGTTCTAATTCACCCCTATTGGATATTTTAACTGGTTGTTCTTTTTATCTTTTTATAAGCGCAACTCTACTCCTCCTTTACGGGAAAGTGCATCAATGTCCTTTACAGCTGATCAGGTGAGTAGACAGTTGAGGAGACTTAAGGCAGTAAAATCAACAGGCCCTGATGGAGTAATGCCCCGTACACACGATAAGATTTTCAGATGGAAAATGTGTGATAGGACCTTGTTGTCGGAAATTCCGACCTTGTGTAGGCTCCATCACACATTTTCCATAGGATTTTCCGTCACACAAAATTTGAGATCTGGTTCTCAAATTTTCCAACAACAAAATCCGATCGTGTGTACACAATTCCGACGCACAAAGTGCCACGCATGCTCGGAATCAAGCAGAAGAGCAGCACTGGCTATTGAACTTAATTTTTCTCGGCTCGTGGTACGTCACCGTGTTCTTGACGTTCGGAATTTCCGACCAACTTTGTGTGACTGTGTGTATGCAAGATAAGTTTGGGCCAACATCCGTCGGAAAAAATTGGATGGATTTTGTTGTCTGAATGATCCGATCGTGTGTATGGGGCATGGTTCCAGGGGCGTGCACAATTTTTTTTAACCCAAAAAATTGATATAATATTGTGTTTTTTTGCATTACAATCTACATTGCTATGAGGCAAGCTTTACTAATGAGATAAGTGTCAGCAGGAAGCAAAACTACTTATTTAAAAAATAAAAGGCTGCCCTTTTAAACATATAATTACAAACTATACAAAAAGCAGTTTTTTTTCTAAATAAAGACATTTCCAATAAGATCATCAATTTAAGGTTATAGATGACCTTTAATGCTACTTGGAATATAGCAGTACATACCTTTCTTTTGATTCACCTCAAACTTGATTCCTCTGTACAGCTCCAAGGATATAAATGCATATGCTACAGTCATTACAATTCCAGGAAGAAGGAACAGAATTAACAAGAGGAAGATATACCTAGAAATCAAAGCCAATATTCAGTTATTTGTACAGTGACTCAGGAATACCAACAGCATACAGAGAGGCATATTGATCCACTTAAGGACCGAGCCTCCTTCTGAGGTTTGTTGTTTACAAGTTAAAAACATTTTTTTTTGCTAGAAAATTACTTGGAACCCCCAAACATTATACATTTTTTTCAAACAGCCTAGAGAATAAAATGGCTGTTGTTGCAATACTTTCTGTCACACTGTATTTGCGCAGCGATCTTAGAAGCGCACTTTTTTTTGGAAAAAATACACTTTTTTGAATTAAAAAATAAGACAGCAGTAAAGTTAGCCCAATTTTTTTTTTATATTGTGAAAGATAATGTTACGCAGAGTAAATTGATACCCAACATGTCACGCTTCAAAACTGCGCCCGCTCGTGGAATGGCGACAAACATTTACCCTTAAAAATCTCTATAGGTGACATTTAAAAAATTCTACAGGTTGCATGTTTTGACTTACAGAGGAGGCCTAGGGCTATAATTACTGCTCTCGCTCTACCGATCGCGGCAATATCTCACATGTGTGGTTTTAACACTGTTTTCATATGCGGGCGCTACTCAAATTTTTTTTTTCCTCTTTATTTTACCTTTTATTTTTTATTTTTACACTGTTCTTTTTTTTTTAAAAAAATCGTGTCACTTTTATTCCTATTCCAAAGAATGTAAACATCTCTTGTAATAGAAAAAAAAAAGCATGACAGGACCTCTTAAATATGAGATCTGGGGTCAAAAAGACCCCAAAATTCATAACAAATTAAGTTAAATAGAGAGAGGGAGGATGAGAGAGAGAGGAAGGGGATGAGAGAGGGGTGAGGGATAAGGGAGGGAGGATGAGAGAAAGAGAGAGAGGATATGCATGAGCATGCATGGGAGTGACATCAACGCAGCCCGACCAAAGCAAGTGACCAAAGGCACAGAACCCTGAAGGAAGACCGGGTGAAGATTGAAGCGCCCGGGACCCGCCGGACTGATCACAGCGCAGCGCTGGATGGCTCAGTCTGCCAGGTAAGTGTACCCTAATGTGCTAATATACTGTGCATTCTAGTACATTATGGCATAACCTACCCCAATTTTAGCAAAGTTTACTACAGCTTTAATATCACAGGATCCCAGGAGCCTCTCATGGGGCCCCCTAATGACCCGGTGGCCCTTTTGCAGTGCCCAAGTGCATAGTTGCCAACATTTCAAAAATATTTTTAGGTACACTTTTTTTTACCAGTGGTATATTTAGAGTAGCTGACATCCCTATGTTCCTCTATACATCACAATAGTAATCACAAAATTAAATGAGTACTAATAATGGGCAGAACAAATATGAGGACTGAGAAGACTTCCTTTAGTTGAACTAACAAAAGTGTGCCCATTCTAGCGCTGGTAACATTAAGGATATTCAATATAATTTTAAAGAACTGATTTTGTGGGTAAGAGGCACAGGGGGGGGGGGTTGGTGGGGGGGGGGAATGGATGGTATAAAAGTGGGAAGTATGTGCAGGTGAGGGAGAAGAATGTGGAGGGTATAACAGTGGGCACTATGTACAGGAGAGGAGTGTAGAGGGTATAACAGTGGGCACTATATACAGGAGAGGAGTGTGGAGGATATGACAGTGGGCGGTATGTACAGGAGAGGATTGTGGAGGGTATGGCAATGGGCACCATGTACAGGAGATTAGTGTGCAGGTATGACAGTGGGCAGTATGCACAGCGAAGGAGTGTGGAGGGTTGACAGTGGGCAGTATGTACAGGAGAGGAGTGTGGAGGGTATGACAGTGGTCAGTATGTACAGGAGAGGAGTGTGGAGGGTATGACAGTGGGCAGTATGTACAGGAGAGGAGTGTGGAGGGTATGACAGTGGGCGGTATGTACAGGAGAGGAGTGTGGTGGGTATGACAGTGGGCGGTATGTACAGGAGAGGAGTGTGGTGGGTATGATACTGAGCAGTATGCACAAGAAAGGAGTGTGGAGGGTAAGACAGTGGGCAGTATGTACAGGAAAAGAGAGCGGAGGATATGACAGTGGGCAGTATGTACAGGAGAGGATTGTGGGGGGTATGACAGTGGGCACTATGTTCAGGAGAGAAGTGTATCACAGTGGGTGGTATGTACAGGATAGGAGTGTGGCTGGTATGACAGAGCAGTATGTACAGGAGAGGAGTGAGAAGGGTATGACAGTGGGCAGTATGTACAGGAGAGGAGTGTGGAGGGTATGGCAATGGGCACTATGTACAGGAGATGAGTGTGCAGGTATGACAGTGGGCAGTATGCACAACGGAGGAGTGTGGAGGGTATGAAAGTGAGCAGTATGTACAGGAGAGAAGTGTGAAGGGTAGGACAGAGGGCCGTATGTACAGGAGAGAAGTGTGGAGGATATGACAGCAGGCACTATGTACAGGAGAGGAGTGTATGACAGTGGGCACTATGTACAGGTGAGGAGAATGAAGGAATCTGGGAAGGAAAAATGGAAAGGTTTGTGGAAGGATGTTTAGGGACTGCGTAGTGGTTAAGCGGGCCATACATGGATTGAAATTAAGCCAATTAGGCAGAGACCAGCCATAGTCGATCTATGTATGAGCTAGCTGACTGTACACAAGCCAATCTATTAATCGACTTGAGTACAACCAGCCTGTCAGGTTATTCCCAAAACAATCAGTGCTGCCAGATATAGTTAGCAACACTGATCATTGTATTGTGTGGGTAGGGAAGGCTCCCCACAGGCAGAACACAATAACACTACGGGAGTCATTCCCCCATTCACAGGTCAGCAGGTGAGAGGATGTGGGGGACAGGCTGGGGAGAGAGGTCTGTCAGCAGGGGTGTGTGAGGTGGTCATGGAGGGATATCAATCAGCGGGTGGGGGGGGGGGAGTAACTGGCAGTGATATCTTTTGGAGTAGGGTCTGTCATCTGCAGGTTGGAAAATGGTCATCTGTGATATAAGTTGAATGGTGGTGGCTAACATGGGAAGTGGCTGGGGAGTGACCTGGTTGGTGGGGAGTGTGAAATGGATGATGTGTTTCAAGTTTCTTTCACATTTGCGGTAATGCTTACGGCTCTCTGATAAGTGATCTGTGGTGGATTGCTTTTCAACCAGTGGTAAAGCAGCAGCTGACAGGCGTGCATGAGGTGCTACTGCCGCCAACTTGTTTTTTTTTTTTTTACATTGCTGAATGGTAGTTTTACATTGCTGGTCTATGCTGCTACTGCGAGCGAGTTTGGCTTTCAGTTGCAGAGTGGCCCCATTGAAATCAATAGGTGAGTTTGACAGGCAGCACTGCCTGTCAAACTCTGCAGGCTAAGTTAAAAATGCTGCAGCTAAAGAAATTACAAAAAAAAATAAAAACTGCAGCTGTAAAGTAAAGCATCACAGCTCCGGCATTCATACAGCCCTGTGACTGTCTAAATGTATTTTTAAGATTTGGGTCAGGGACGTGCGGTGAGGTCAGTGGCTGGTGAGGCACTGGCTAGTATCAGAGCCAGATACACACATGTTTCATACGCTGCGAACGTTAGAGTGAGAGCAGTAATTCAAGCACTAGACCTTCTCTATAACTGTAAACATGTAATCTGTAAAAAAATTTAAAGCGTCGCCTATGGAGATTTTTTAAGTACTGAAGTTTGGCGCCATTCCACAAGCATGCACAATTTTAAAGCGTGACATGTTAGGTATCCATTTACTCGGCGTAACATCATCTTTCATAGTATACAAAAAAATCGGGCTAATTTTTATTTTTATTTTTTTATTCATGAAACAATTTCTTTCCCCAAAAAAATTAGTTTGAAAAATTTCTGCGCAAATACCACGTAACATAAAAAGTTGCAACGATCGCCATTTTATTCCCTAGGGTGTCTGCTAAAACAATATATATATATATATATATATATATATATATATATATATATATATATATATATATATATATATATATATATATATATATATATATATATATATATATATAAAATGTTTGAGGGTTCTGAGTAATTTTCTAGCAAAAAAAAAAAATGATGATTTTTACATGTAGGAGAGAAGTGTCAGAATTGGCCTAAGTGGCAAGGGGTTAATTACCATGAGTAAGTAATATACAAATAATTATTATATATTGTTTTTAAGGTAATTTACTATATCTTCAAAAACTACTCAAGCAGGTGGCTTAACTGAGAAATTACTGAAGTTTTAAGTTATAACTTCAAACCAGTAATTTTACTATTCACAGAATAGATTCTCATTCTCCCTCTTAACTGTGTGAGAAAAACATGGGATTATGGGTAAACCTTATACCCATAAACCTATGTTTTTTCCTTCTAATTAAGAAGGCTGGGCTGCAAGGGAGCATGTGTCTTTTAGACAAGCCTCCACTGCAGCATTCTTATTTGACAGCTGGGACCAATGGTGCTTTACCATTGGTCCAATACTCCAAGCTCTCCATTGAGCTCAGTGCCTCAGACGTGAGAAGTGAGACGCACTGAGCTCATCCTTTCAGTCTGCTGCAAACAGAGTGTGTCTGCTTGTATTTAAACTGGCCATGCTGTATGTAGCTTCTGACAGGCTGCACAAGGAGCCCTGTATCTCCGGAACCATAGGTAGGTCTTCGGCTACCTACCCTTCAATTTGGGGTCTCTACGACCCCCAAAACTCGATCGCTTTTTTGAGTTTTTTTTGTGATTTTTAATTTTTTTTTGCAAATGGGCCTATCTTAAAGCGGAGTTCCGCCGAAATTTCTTTTTTTTAAAGTCAGCAGCTACAAATACTGCAGCTGCTGACTTTTAAAATATGGACACTTACCTGTCCAGCGTGCCCGCGATGTCGGCACCCAAATCTGATCTATCGCTCGGCTCTCGAATGCTGCCGCCGCCATCTTCGCTAAGGGAATCAGGAAGTGAAGCCTTGCGGGTTCACTTCCTGGTTCCCTACTGTGCATGCGCGAGTCGCACTGCGCAATACAGATGGTGCCTTCTGTCTCTGGGATCCGTGTGTTTCCCAGCAGACAGCGGGGGGGACAGGAAGTGGCGTAATACCCGCAAATTCTGCGGATATCTATGCCCGGAAGTGGGTGCAAATACCTGTATTATACAGGTATCTTCACCCCTCTCCCCCCTGAAAGGTGCCAAATGTGACACCGGAGGGGGGGAGGGTTCCTTTTTTGTGTGAACCTCCGCTTTAAGGTAAGGGGCCGGAGCTGCAGCTCCAATAGCCCCTATGTTAATCTGGCCCTGCTGGACAGTTACTGCATTTCATAGGATGTAGTCACTGTTTGCCCATCAGTTCTCCACCTGACTCCTTTGATTTCTCAATCGACTTTTGTTGAGTCAAAAGGGCCAGCCACACCTTAAATTTTGGTTGATTCGGAAGGAATCAAGAAAAATTCAAGCTGTTTATGGCTTTTGAAGATTTGTCCTTACATCAGTCTCCTGTGGATTAGGGTGATAGCTCTAATGTATTGGGGAAACACCCTTTATACATGTCCCAGTGCAGTGCATTTATAGGAATGGCCTGGTATTGCATCAAAAAATTTAAGAAACTCTCAGAACTTCTGCACTCTCCTTGGGCACTTCAGCGCTTTTTTTACACAATGTACATGGACAACTCTGCAATCTACTTGGACAGCACAAAGCAACTCAGAGGCTGGACTCTGTTATATAGAGCTCTTTAAACACATTAACTGTGATCATCTAAAATTTTTCATATATGGACAAATTATCACTGCAGTGCATTTGCCATTCAACGACCCATATATGTGGTACACACAACAGCCAAAAAATATCTGCTTACATACTGCGTGGACAGCAGATGCAGTTGTAAAAAGACCACACTGGCCAATGAAAGTGATCATAATGCCACTGTTTCCTAATGCCCATACTTGAAGTGATTGTAGCCGTATTAGTGCAATTGTGACAGAGAAAATTGAGTACTGTCCGTGATACTTTTTTTATTTGCACTAACATATCATTTTTCATGGACGAGCTTTCGGGGTGTGTCCCCTTCTTCAAGGTCTAAGCAGTACTGATTCACAAAAGTTTTAGCAGAAGGTAAAATGGTAAAATGTTAAAAACAAAAGAAAAAAAAAAAAAAAATCTGAGGGGTAGGAGAAGAAAAACAAACACATACATATACAAATCAATAGTATGGCAATGGTAATAAAGCTATCAGCAAGTGAGATAAGACAGAGGGAAAGCTATAGACTGGAGGGGGGGGGGGGGGGAGATCACAGTCACAGAGGGGGGTCATAAAACTTTAGTATAGTGGGTGAGGAAACCAATATCCAAATTTAAGCCATTGTTTTTTGTGTCAAAAAGAAGTATCATTCTTAGCTCAAATGTTTTCCTTTCCTGGATAGTTCTGAAATTCCCTTTAAGAACTAAAACATTGAAGTCTTCTATAGTGTGGTCCGGTTGTGAGCAGTGATGTAAGTAACTGAGTTAAAATAAACTGAGTTACGTAACTCAGTTACTTTAGAGGGTAACTAGTAATCTAACTAATTACTTTTCCCCTCATGGTAACTCAGTTACCATTACTTTGGCTTAGTTACCCCAATTACATCTACTGCCACTAGATGGCAGTAGTGTAATTCCGGTGTCCTGCCGAAAAAGTTCCCCGCCTGATAAGGACCCCCTGTACTGCGCAGGCGCAGGGCTTGCACAGTACGAAGGACTACGGAGCTTCCGAAAATTGCCGAACCTAAACAGCTCTGAGTGAACTCTACACCGCTCAGGCGCAGTTAACATGTAATTGTACGAGGCGATGCCGCGCGCTCCTGATGCTCGTGCTACTCTGCAAGGGGCGTCTATCGTGTAAGTAAGGGGCGGGTCTAGTATTACTGTAACCAAGGGGCGCATTTATTAATATTGTTATATTAATAAAGGAGTTTGCATGTTCTCCCTGTGCCTGCGTGGGTTTCCTCCGGGTACTCCGGTTTCCTCCCACACTCCAAAGACATGCTGGTAGGTTAATTAGATCCTGTCAATAAAATTGGCCAAATATGTGTATGTTGTATGTGTATGTGTTTGTAAGCGTGTCAGGACCCCACAGGGCAAGGACCGCACTATACCACAGATGGACACCAGTGGTAAAAGCGCCCTGAGGCGATTCAGTTCGCATAGGTAGCGCTATACAAGTCATTCATTCATTCATTCATTCATTCATTCATATCGAGCTCTGCCCATTAATTTAACATTCGCCCTCTTCTGTAGCCATCCGCCCCTTACACGATATAATAATAATAGACCCACCCCTTGCTTACACGTTATAACAGATCTGCCCCTTGGTTAGAGTAATAATAGAGCAGCCCCTTGGTTACACGATATATAACAATAATAATAAATGCGCCCCTTGCTTACAGTAATACTAGACCCGCCCCTTAGTTACACGTATAGAATATTTAAAAAAAAAAAGTCAGTTACTTTGCTGTGTAACTAATTACTTTTCCAATGTAGTAACTGAGTTACTAACGCAATTACTTTTTGGGAGAAGTAATTTGTAACTTAACTAATTACTTTTTTAAAGTAGGATGACCAACACTGGTTGTGAGAAATGATGTCCCACAGGTGTGCAGAGACCATCTTCCTTATGTTCCTTGATGGTGTGTCTGTGCAAATTCATCCTCACTTGTAATTTCTGTCCTGTTTCACCAACATAAGATCCTTTGCTACACCTGTTGCATTGGATTAGGTACACCACATTACTGGAGGTACAGTTGTATGAGCCTGTGATATTGAAGGTCCCATTTGTGTGTGTGACACTTTTGGATAGATAGATCTGGTTGATCTTCGCTGCAAACTATGCAACCAGATCAATCTATCCAAAAGTGTCACACACACAAATGGGACCTTCAATATCACAGGCTCATACAACTGTACCTCCAGTAATGTGGTGTACCTAATCCAATGCAACAGGTGTAGCAAAGGATCTTATGTTGGTGAAACAGGACAGAAATTACAAGTGAGGATGAATTTGCACAGACACACCATCAAGGAACATAAGGAAGATGGTCTCTGCACACCTGTGGGACATCATTTCTCACAACCGGACCACACTATAGAAGACTTCAATGTTTTAGTTCTTAAAGGGAATTTCAGAACTATCCAGGAAAGGAAAACATTTGAGCTAAGAATGATACTTCTTTTTGACACAAAAAACAATGGCTTAAATTTGGATATTGGTTTCCTCACCCACTATACTAGAGTTTTATGACCCCCCTCTGTGACTGTGATCTCCCCCCCCCCCCTCCAGTCTATAGCTTTCCCTCTGTCTTATCTCACTTGCTGATAGCTTTATTACCATTGCCATACTATTGATTTGTATATGTATGTGCTTGTTTTTCTTCTCCTACCCCTCAGATTTTTTTATTTATTTTTTTCTTTTGTTTTTAACATTTTACCATTTTACCTTCTGCTAAAACTTTTGTGAATCAGTACTGCTTAGACCTTGAAGAAGGGGACACACCCCGAAAGCTCGTCCATGAAAAATGATATGTTAGTGCAAATAAAAAAAGTATCACGGACAGTACTCAATTTTCTCTAATGCCCATACAATGATATGGTAGGCTCAGTTCCAAAATGTGTCAGAAACAGACATTCTGGCCAGATGTAATTTGTATGTGCATGAGTGGTATTAGGATTGGTCAAAAGAAGCATTAGAAAAAGGAAAGATATCATTTTTAGTTCAGCCTAAATTAGGATGAACTGAAGGATTTAAGACTAAAGAGATATTTGACAAATATAAAGCATGCTTATGGAGGCTGATGAGTTCTTATTTGTACATTAATCATCATGGGCACAATTACATACAGCGCTGGCACACTCCCACTCACAGACAGTGAGCTCAAACACTGAGCAAGAAACTGACAGCCCCCCCCCGATATGGCTAAAAATGTCACTACAGACAGACCACCCGCTTGGCTTGATCAGCCATGAAGGACACACAGCAGCACTGCATTGTAATTATAGTGGAGGTTAAACTCATTTAATAATAATTGCTGATAAAAAAAATAATAATAATTTAATTTACCAGAACGGGATAACTAATATAAATTAAAGTGTTACTAAACCCAGGACCCTGCATTCACTATATCTGGTCTCCCACAGTACACAGAACATGGAAATGCCATTATTTTAGTAAATATAAACTTCTAAATACCTTTTCTCATCAGCAGTACATAGCAGACTTCTATCAGTGTCCGGCCAAATACTGGTTAAAGCTTGTAGGAGAAGTTTTCATTCTCCTCTGATTGTCCTAGGAGGCTGCACGACCCCTGACCCTCTGTCTGGACAGTGCTGATTGGCCCTGTGCTGATATGCACCCTCCCAAGAAAAAAAAACAACTCTAGCAATACATACCAAACTGAGCATGTGCAGATGGATTGGGGACTGTGGAAGAAGGGGAAGATCAGAGAAGATAGAATCAAACAGCCTTTTTACACAATGCAGAGGATTAACCCCTTAGGTTCCACAGTGAGTATAACAAGCATGCTTTACTGCATATACAGACTGATTTTACTGTTGTGGGTTTAGTAACACTTTAACTAATATATAGTATGCAGGCACTATATATTATATATTTTAATGGTGAAATAGCTCTTTTAGTCAAACTGCAGTCGAAAGAAAGTTTTTTTTTTTTCATTTGTACAGTATAGGGAAGGTCTACAGTTTTTTTTTTTCATTGCTGTCCATGTTCTCATTTAGGAAAGTCAACTCAGTTCTTGTCCCAGTGGTGGAGGAGGGTTGAAACCTCCGTTTAGATTTTATTGCTGACTGTATCCGCCACTTCCTGTCCCAAAGACAATATTGTCCTGGACAGGAAGTGAGGGAAAATCTCCTGACTAGGGACAGCAACAAAATCTAATATAAGTTCTAGCAATTCTCACTGTATTCATTCATTCAAGTAAAAAATAGAAGTTTGGCTAGAGTTTGGAAACTGTAGATATACAGCATTCGAAAAGACCTTATCACCTTGACAATGCAGGGCAAACTTACACTGTCTTTGCAAAGGGTACCCTTGACCGGCTTATTCTCACTTTGCCCATGCTTCCTTGCTGCTCCTTACTCTGTTGATATCAACTCTGAAATCAGCAATGTTGGTGACCTGGGGGAGCAATGATGTCACTCCTTTGGTCATGTGACAATAGTCACAGGACAGCAGGCCCGATACCCAGAAGAGCAGCAAGGGAGCACAGGCAAGCTAAGTGTTGGGGGGGGGACCTTTACAGAGACATATCACTGTACCCTGCATTGACAAGGTGATAGTGCTTTCTTAAAGGGGTTGTATGGGTTCGTTAAAAAAAATAACAAAAACATGTTATACTTACCTCCACTGTGCAGTTTGTTTTGCACAGAGTGGCCTCGATCCTCCTGTTCTGGGGTCCCTCGGCGGCTGTTTCGGCTCCTCCCTGCAATAGCTAACCCCCTCTGCAAAGCCCTATCCCAAGGGGGTTAGCTTGCGGGCCCTGTCATACACACTGTGTCCATAGACACAGAGTGTATGACTCAGTCCCCCCCCCCCGGCGGCCGCTTCATTGGATGTGATTGACAGCAGCGTGAGCCAATGGCTGTGCTGCTATCAATCTATCCTATCTATCCAATCAACGGCCATACTCCGTGAAGAAGAGGACACCGGGGGACGCACACACAACAGGTGAACGGGCTCAGGTAAGTAAACGGGGGGCTGGGGGGGCCATCATTGCCAGGTGTTTTTTCACCTTAATGCATGGGATGCATTAAGGTGAAAAAACACGAACCTTTACAACCCCTTTAATGATTATTGTGGAGTAATGTATCTCTACTTCAAAATAAACTGGGGAAACCATAACTGAACAGTGCCAATAAACTTTCTTACTGTAGAATGTGGTGGATATCATGATATATAACAATAGTAGGGTATACTAATGATTCACACTTACCATGACTGTTGTGCCAGGTCGCTGGGCATCTTCAGCCTACAGTTGTTGCCCGTCACATTCACAGGCTTTGTAAATGGCACCAATGTACTGTAAACTGGGTATGGTAACATGATCGTGAAGGAGAGGAACCAGGTAACGGCAATTACTTTCAAGGCATGTGACTTTGTTTGCCACACTCGTGACTGTAATGGCTTGCAAATTGCACTGTACCTTTCCAAAGATATGGCAACCAGATTAAATGTTGACACGCTGACAGAGATGCCTATCCAAGGAAACAAGAAAACACTGTTATCTCCTCTGGTCAATTAACAGAAGAAAATGAGAGATCTACACAGCATACATCACATGCTGACATCACGTGACCCTATTAGCAAACAAAGCTGATGTTATCAAAGGACATTTGTGAGCACAGATTAATAAGACATGGTTTTTGAACAAGAAACAATTTGGTCTTCAGCTTCTATCAAAGGATCAACGTGGGCAGCCATGTACAGTACATGGATATACATGAGATTGTTAAATTAGCCGCTACTGATCTAAGCAATACTTGTGATAATCTGGGGTACAGGACTGATCATTATTGCACATGAAGGTTTTTTTCTACAGTTTACTACAAAGCTGATAGTTCCCTATTACAGAATCATTTTCATAGCTATCGGTGGGCTGAATTGGGAAGATGATTATGGCAGGCCCCAGAGGTGCACAAATGTTCAAGGCTAGTCATATACATTATATTGTCAAATATATTGGGACACATGAACATTAATGGCATCCCAGTCTAATGCTGCGTACACGCGGTCGGAATTCTTGTCGGAAAAAGCTCTGATGGTTTTCCTGTCGGGATTCCCGACGGAATTTCGCTCAAACTGTCTTGCCTACACACGGTCACACCAAATTCCGACGGTCAATAACACTGCGACATACAACAAGTTCAACTGCACTATAAAAGGGAAGTTTAATGCTTCTGAGCATGCGTCTGAATTTTGCGTGTCGGAATTGCATACACACAATCGGAAAATCCGATGGAAAGGTTTTCCGTCGGAAAAATTAAGAACAGGTTCTCAATCCAAAGTCCGTCGGAAATTCCGATAGAAAAAGACCGATGGGCATACACACGGTCGGAAAATCAGATGAAAAGCTCCCATCGGACTGTTTCCATTGAAAATTCCGACCGTGTGTACGCAGGGGTTCAATATTGGGTTGGCCCACCCTTTGCATCTATAACAGCTTCAACTCTTCTGGGAAGGCTGTCCACAAGGTTAAGAAGTCCACAAGTCCCCCCCTCCTTTTATTGGTTGAACTTGTGTCTTTTTTCAGCCAGACTATGTAACTATGTAACTATGTACCTATGTTTGACCACTCTTTCAGAAGTGCATTTGTAAGGTCAGGCACTGATGTTGGAGGAGAAGGCCTGGCTCGCAGTCTCTGAGATAATTCAACCTATCAGGGTTAAGGTCAGGACTCTGTGCAGGCCAGTCTAGTTCCTCTGACCCAAACTCCCTCATCCGTGTTTTTATGGACCTTGCTTTGTGCACTGGTCCAAATCATTTGGTGGAGGGGGGTTATGGTGTGGGGTTGTCTTTCAGGGGTTGGGCTTGGCCCCTTAGTTCAAGTGAAGGGAACTCTACGAAGACATACTGATAGAACACCTTTGGGATGAATTTGAGCGGAGACTGCTAGCCAGGCCTTCTCATCCAACATCAGTGCCTGACCTCACAAATGCGCTTCTGGAAGAATGGTCAAACATTCCCATAGACACACTCCTAAACTTCTTGCCTTCCCAGAAGAGCTGAAGCTGTTATAGCTGCAAAGGGTGGGCAAACACAATATTGAAACCCAACAGACTAATGCCCTGTACACACGATCGGACATTCCGACAACGAAATCCGGTGTTCACTCTTTTTAAATCATAATGACAACAGAAACTACACAAATGACCCTGATCAAAAGTTTACATACCCTGGTGATTTTGGCCTGATAACATGCACACAAGTTGGCACAAAGGGGTTTGAATGGCTATTAAAGGTAACCATCCTCACCTGTGATTGGTTTGCTTGTAATTAGTGTGTGTGTATAAAAGGTCAGTGAGTTTCTGGATTCCTGACAGACCCTTGCATCTTTCATCCAGTGCTGCACTGACGTTTCTGGATTCTGAGACATGGGGAAAGCAAAAGAATTGTCAAAGGATCTGCAGGAAAAGGTATATGAATTGTATAACACAGGAAAGGGATATAAAAATATATCCAAGGAATTGAGAATGCCAATCAGCAGTGTTCAAACTCTAATCAAGAAGTGGAAAATGAGGGGTTCTGTTGAAACCAAACCACGGTCAGGTAGACCAACTAAAATTTCAGCCACAACTGCCAGGAAAATTGTTCAGGATGCAAAGAAAAACCCACAAATAACTTCAGGTGAAATACAGGACTCTCTGAAAACATGTGGTGTGGCTGTTTCAAGATGCACAATAAGGAGGCACTTGAAGAAAGATGGGTTGCATGGTCTAGTCACCAGAAGAAAGCCACAAAGTATCCTGTTTACAATACGCCAAACAGCACAGAGACAAGCCTCAAACCTTCTGGCACAAAATCATTTGGAGTCATGAGACCAACATTTTGCTTTTTGGCCACAACCATAAACACTTCATTTGGAGAGGAGTCAACAAGGCCTATGATGAAAGGTACACCATTCCTACTGTGAAACACTGAGGTGGATCTCTGATGTTTTGGGGATGTGATGCACAGGAAATTTGGTCAAAATTGATGGCAAGATGAATGCAGTATGTTATCAAAAAATACTGGAGGAACATTTGCATTCATCAGCCAGGAAGCTGCACATGGGACGTACTTGGACATTACAACATGACAATGATCCAAAACACAAGGCCTGTCATTGGCTACAGCAGAATAAAGTGAAGGTTCTGGAGTGGCCATCTCAGTCTCCTGACCTCAATATCATTGAGCCACTGTGGGGAGATCGCAAACATGCAGTTCATCCCAGTTCAGCCCAAGAATTTACAGGAACTGGAGGCTTTTTGCCAAGAGGAATGGGCAGCTTTACCATCTGAGAAGATAAAGAGCCTCATCCACAAATACCACAAAATACTTCAAGCTGTCATTGATGTTAAAGGGGGCAATACACGGTATTAAGAACTGGGGTGTGTAAACTTTTGATCAGGGTCTTTTGGGTAGTTTCTGTTGTCATTATGATTTAAAAAGAGTAAACACAGTTGATTGATAATAAATGGCTTCAGCCAAACACTAACCATGAATGAAAGAAACGTTTTTGTGCCATCATTCATATTCTCTGAAAAATGGCCAAGAAATCATAAACGATATCAGATTATGTAAACTTATGAGCACAAATGTATTTATTACCTCTCAGAGAGACCACAGTGCTCCCTCTGAAAAAGCCTCCTCCTTCCTTTCTTCACTTGATAGGCATCACCCATTGTTAATATCTACTACCTGGACTAAAACTCTGTCTCAGAGATGACTCATGCATATCATGGTGCCTGTGCAGTATTCTTTATCTTTGGTGCTGTGTATACACATCTCACGCATGATCAGCCCCCCGCATCTGCTTGGAACAAAAGTTCCAAGCAAACAGCTCAGTAATTGACACTGTAATTGCAATGAAACATGTTGGCTATGCACCTCCACAAGCAACAATTGTATATGTCGTCAAGATTGATCTGCCTGCTTATTATCACTGAGCCCCCACTGTGGACTTGAGCCCTCGTTATATTGTCTTTTTTTTCTTTTTATATTCTAATGGCCCGTACACATGGTCCAATTTTCCGACGGAAAATGTTCGATGGGAGCCTTTTGTCGGATATAAATAGTAAAAAATGTGGAGCTTGCAAATAATTAATGTATAAATAATAAAAAATAGTAAAAGATGTGGCGCTTGCTAATGAATAGGATGCCAATCCTAAGGGGGGGACTCCGAAGGATGGTTCCCAAGAAGCGTCTGAGGATTAATAGCCTAAACCATCAGTGTATAGCAACAAAGTAATTAAACAGTGCTATACCAATATACAGTAGTCAATAAATAAATAAATAACTACATAAAATAAGTATAAGTATAATAAAGTGCATCCAATGGCAAAATAAAAATTCCTGTGCAAAATAAGTAATAAAGTGCATCCAATGGCGAAATAAAAATTCCTGTGCAAAATAAGTAATAAAGTGCATCCAATGGCGAAATAAAAAATTCCTGTGCAAAAATCGGACATCGGACAGTTTTCATTGGAATTTCCGTCGCACAAAATTTGAGATCTGGTTCTCAAATTTTCCGACAACAAAATCCGTTCACGAAAATTCTCCAATCGTGTGTACACAATTCAGACGCACAAAGTTCCACCCATGCTCGGAATCAAGCAGAAGAGCCACACTGGTTATTGAACTTCATTTTTCTCGGCTCATCATACGTGTTGTACGTTACTGCTGCTTGACGTTCGCAATTTCTGACCAACTTTGTTTGACCGTGTGTATGCAAGACAAGTTTGAGACAACATCCGTCGGAAAAAATCCATGGATTTTGTTGTCGGAATGTCCAAGCAATGTCCGATCGTGTGTACGGGGCGTAAGACTGTGCATCCAGCTTTGCAGTACAACACAGTGATTGTGCTTTACTGCTTCTTCTCAGAATGTCCATAAGTACCCTGACCTACTAAAAACAATACACTTCATGTTAAGCAAATATTGAACATTTAACGTTTTACACGTTTTGGATAAAATAAGGGAATTTTTCAATTAACATTTAAAAGCTAATGTTTCCTTTCGCAATAGTTTTGCAGTGTAGCTGACTAACAATGTTTTAATACGTTACAACTCTTTTATACATTAAAGCAAATCTTTATCTTCTTTAAAACGGACCTAAGGTCCTCTCTCCGGCCTCCCCCGACCCCCCCTTACACATTTGCAGAAAATAATTTAAAGTAAAAACTTGTTAATTTTTTTTTCTCACCCTGCTGTGCACATGCTCAGTTCCTCTCTATTTTAGGCACTGCCTTGCCTGTGCTCTGTAGAGGCCGATCTGCTGACAGCCTTAAAGTGGAATTAAACCCTCCTAGCCACTACAACATAGAAAGCTGCTTCTGTTTGATCTGCAAATGCCATGGTGCTGCATTTGCGATCAGTTATGGTACCAGCCATTTGATGGTTTGATAGTTTGGTTGAGGAAACAAGCAAATGTGACAGTTAGCAACCAACCCTGGCATTCCAGGAATGTAACTGTTTTTTTAAACAGTTAAATCGTTAGGTTAAGTTATGCTTTATGATTAATTGCTGCTCAGGGGCTCTGGGCTTCAGCAAAATGGCAGTTTCCAGCATGAAACAGGAGCAATGCTGGAGGCAATTTATAGCACAGGTATAATATAAAACAATCAGCGCACCCAAAATTCAGAGTAATATAACTGTAAGCGGTACACTTGAAGGTTAATCACAACACCTCAAATAAATGTAAGAAATTAAATAAGTGCAGCGCAATATATAAGTCCATATACATATGAGAGAGGAACGATATTGATAAAAATAAAAATAAAGTTCTTCAGCAATGGAAAGCAGGAACACCTCGTGAGGAAAGACACAATAAAAGTCCTGTAGAGAGTATTCAGGGTGACTGTTCCTCCACCAACAAATCCAAACTCTTACCAGATCCAGTGGACCTCTGAGCTAACAGAAGGTCATAAAGGCTTGTATCCACAGATGGGATGGAGGCAGTTGGTGAGTGTAACCAATGAAACCAGATGACCCAGGATCGAAAATCAAATGGAAATAAACACAATCTAAGTGTTCTCCATAAAGTCCATTTAATGAAAGGATCCACAATGTAAAAATATTGACGAAGTCCCGTAGGACGTAACGTGTATGGGGGGGAGCTATCTTGCGGACGTCACCCGCAGCCCTCTAAGACATACCGCTGTTTTACACTGCCGTTTTTATTGATCGCTGCTTTAGCATCCTTTATGTTATGGCTGTCAGTATTTTTACAATGTGGATCCTTTTATTAAATGGACTTTACAGAGAACCCTTAGATTGTGTTTATTTCCATTTCATATCCGATCCTGGGTCATCTGGTTTCATTGGTTACACTCACCAACTGCCTCCATCCCATCTGTGGATACAAGCCTTTATGACCTTCTGTTAGCTCAGAGGTCCACCAGATCTGGTAAGAGTTTGGATTTGTTAGTGGAGGAACAGTCACCCTGAATACTCTCAACAGGACTTGTATTGTGTCTTTCCTCACAAGGTGTTCCTGCTTTCCATTGCTGATGAACTTTATTTTGTCAATATCCTCTCTCATATGTATATGGACTTATATATTGCGCTCCACATATTTCAATTTATAGCACACACTCATTTTGGTAGCATATTTATTAATTTGGAATGTATGTTCCTTGCTAAAAAAACATTTTTTATAAAGTTGTTATGGGTAAATATCCACGTTAATAGTCATATTATTAAATGCACTTGATTTCAAGTTCTTTGGGTACTGTGGAGGATAACTGAAGCTGAACGTGAAACCTCCAATAGCTCTATCACACATCAAAAATACCAGCATATTGTTGGGTGCCAATATACCCAAATACTATTTGAAAAAAAATAAAACAGTTGTGGTTGGGACTTTGGAGGCATCAACAAAACAATGCAAAAACAAATATAATGTTTCCATATACAAATGTATAGGTTTACTAAAAAAAAGAATAAAATCAATAAAACACAAGGAAAACAGCTGACACATCATATGCTTTAACCCTCATTAAACATTCATACGATCTTTCCACTCCCCATGATGACGCACGGAATAAATGTCCAAACATTTCTCATTATACAAAGTAGATGGTCCCATGTGAGCTGACCCAACAAGTTTCAATATAACATCTTCCTTGTGGGTTTGGAGAGAGGAATGGCCTAATATTTTTAAAACCATGCAATCAATGTAACCCAATAATACTCTGGGGTGTTGTCTTCCATCTCTTCCATTGATGCCAGTAGAGAAAATGGGAGACCACACCCTGGAGTATTATTTGACCCCATTGATTACGTGGTTTGTACACTTCCCCCCTACAGAGGCTATTTAAGGTTTTCCAGATATGAGGCTATTGCTCTCTGGACCTCTGCCAATGAAGTTGCTATTTGGTCAAAGACATTTCTATCTGGTATAACATATATGACCACATCCACTAGGAGTGGTATGCTTATTTAATTTTATGAGCTACATTTAAGATTTATTAACTGTTAACTTTGCAGAACTCACTACATACAGTATATGGGAGCCCATTTTACATAAGTTTTACATATAATATAAATTTTGTATTGGTTTGCAGTTCACAATATGGGGCCTCTCCTGGAGTCTGGTCATTCTTGTGCATACCAATGTACTCCCCAACCGTTGACCGGATTATCTGCCTTCTATGCCGAGGGATGGACCTTTGTTTTTAATATTTATGGATGACTCGATATACCACATGTTATCTTGATGTAAGTGTGACTATTACTGAACCCTATTTAGATGTTGAGGGATTGCATTCATTTGTATGCTCTTGCCTGTTGTTGTATTAAAGGCTTGCATATATATTATATTGCCAATGTCCCACTACTCCAATCCCCTGAGGAAAATGTTATACTGTATTGAGATGTGTTGGGTCAGCTCCAATGGAACCATCTACTTTGTATAATGAGAAATGTTTGGACATTTATTCCAAATGGAGTGCACAGGTCATATGAATGTTTAATGAGGGTTAATGCATATCAGCCATCTTTGTTGTGTTTTATGGATTTTATATGTTTTTTGTAGTAAATGTATAAGCTTTTATATGGAAAAATTTATTTATTTTTCACCAAATAGCAACTGCATCAGTGGAGGTCCAGAGAGGAATATCCTCATGTTTTTTGTAATGAATTTATAACCTTTTGTATTAAAAACATTTTTTGTTGTTGTTGTTTTTGCATTGTTTTTGGGGGTGCCTCCAAAGTCTCAACCACCACTGGTTCTTTTTGCATTTCTATATCTCCATCACACACCAGACCGATGTACACCCAGGTGCAGGGTGCTGAAGCAACTTTTGGATGGCCCCACTGTAATTAGATAAAAATATCTTGCAGCACATTTTATTTTTCTGAAATAAGAACCATCTTTATTAAGCAGCATGTCATACAGCAAAATGGAATGTTTTGGAACCACTGGGGTCCCTTCATCATGCAAAGTGACAAGAAGATATGATGTCACTTTGCCTGACCCCTGATGGTTTGAAATGTTGCACTTTGCCGAATGACATGCTGAGTGAACATCAGTAAAGATGGTTCTTATTCCAGAAGATTAAAATGTGCTGGCAATATATTTTAAATGTCCAGCAGTCTGTTAAATCATTCCATGTAAGTACTGGGAAATTCCTTTCACTCTGTATACTACATATATTTCCCAGCAACTGGCAAAAAGATCCAAATGCATTATAATGCTCACTTTCAACACTAAATGACAATAAATAATAAACTATATACCTATTATTATTATTGTTAATATTATTTTAAAATAGGCATTTAGTTGCCTTCTATTTGTGTACACGCTATATAGTGTATTGATGCTGAGATGCAATACAGACATTTTACATTACAATGTGTGATATTATTATGCTATCCACTAGCTGAAAACACTGTTTTAGGATACAAAACCTGATAGATAATAAACTGTAAAGATTAACTCTGATGTAGATATAATGGCATGGTGTGGAAAGAGGAAAAATTATTCTTCATGTCTTCAGGCTCCTGATAGGAGATGTGCAGCTCTCTCAATTAATGGACTCACACCATCGCTGAAAGCAAACACAATTTTCCATACAAATAAAGCCATATGCTTGCATATTATAGAAAAACAGAACAGAGATAGCCTGAGTGCTCCAGTGACATTACTGTCTCAGAGGAGAACTCCACTCCAGTAAAAGAATGCTAACAGATATACAGTCTCTCACAAAATTAAGTACTCCCTTTACATTTTTGTAAATAGTTTATTCTATCTTTTCATGTGACAACACTAAAGAAATTACACTAGTGAGTGTAGAGCTTGTTTAACAGTGTAAATTTGCTGTCCTCTCAAAATAACTCAACACACAGTCATTAATATCTAAACCGCTGGCAACAAAAGTGAGTACACCTTTAAGTGAAAATGTCCAAATTGGGCCCAATTAGCCATTTTCCCTCCCCGGTGTCATGTGACTTGTTAGTGTTACAAGGTCTCAGTTGTGAATGGGAAGCAGGTATGTTAAATTTGGTGTTATCTTTCTCACTCTCTCATACTGGTCACTGGAAGTTCAACCTGGCACCTCATGGTAAAGAACTCTGAGGATCTGAAAAAAAAGAATTGTTGCTCTACATAAAGATGGCCTAGGCTATAAGAAGATTGCCAAGACCCGGAAACTGAGCTGCAGCATGGTGGTCAAGACCATACAGCGGTTTAACAAGACAGGTTCCACTCAGAACAGGCCTCGCCTTGGTCGACAAAGAAGTTGAGTGCACATGCTCAGCGTCATATCCAGAGGTTGTCTTTGGGAAATAGACTTATGAGTGCTGCCAGCATTGCTGCAGGGGTTGAAGGGATAGGAGGTCAGCCTGTCAGTGCTCAGACCATACGCTGAACATTGCATCAAATTGATCTGCATGGCTGTTGTCCCAGAAGGAAGCCTCTTCTAAAGATGATGCACAAGAAAGCCCGCAAACAGTTTGCTGAAGACAAGCAGACTAAGGACATGGGTTACTGAAACCAGGTACTGTGATCTGATAAAACCAAGATACATTTATTTGGTGTCAAGCATTGTAGTGGGAGTGTCATGGTCTGGGGCTGCATGAGTGCTGCTGGCACTGGGGAGCTACAGTTCATTGAGGGAACCATGAATGCCAACATGGGCATCCTCAAATGGAAGGTGAAGGAGTGCAAGGTCTCTAACATCCACCAGCTCCGTGATGTCGTTATAGAGGAGTGGAAGAGGACTCCAGAGGCAACCTGTGAAGCTCTGGTGAACTCCATGCTCAAGAGGGTTAAGACAGTGCTGGAAAATAATGATGGCCACACAAAATATTGACAGTTTGGGCCCAATTTGGATATTTTCACTTAGGGGTGTACTCACTTTTGATGCCAGCGATTTAGACATTAATGGCTGTGTGTTGAGTTATTTTGAGGGGAAAAAAATGTACACTGTTATACAAGCTGTACACTCACTACTTTACATTGTAGCAAAGTGTAATACTGTGTAAATAGTGTTCATACACTTGGAATCAACAGCAGGTAAACATGGGAGGGGCTATATATGAAAAAATAAAAGTGAAGCTTTTTTTTTTTTTTACCAGACAGAGTTTGTTGGCAGAAATTTGAGCTGTGGGTGGCCCTGTCGACGAAAACCCTTTCAACAACATTTGTTCTGAAAATTGAAGGAGCTGTGAGGAACATTCTTGGTTGAACAGTGACGGCAGCCAATAAGACGCAGCCAAGGTTCAGGTATTCTGACAGCCGCTGGCCTAACCAAGAGAAATCTTAATGTGTATGGCCAACCTAAGCCCACAGTGTCCAATTACCTGGACTCAGCACTCTGGATACCACTCTGACTGTCAATATGCAGCAGAGGTGGCGCACACTGGATAGCAATGTGCAAGGTCTCCCTCACAGCAAGAGGAAGCTGTGTCCTGTACAACCTCAGAAAATGCTCCTCCTGGCAATCTCCCTCTGGGAAATGCAGTTCAAAAGCTCTTGATTACAGTAGAGTCTCTCTCCTGTGGACTACAGTTCCCACAGTGTAGTGCTGCCTGACTCAGTATATTGAACTCTTCCTGCTCAGCAGCTTCTTCCTCTTGCTGGTAGAACTGTTAACCAGTTCAGCACTGCAGGGCAGCAGCTGCAGCCAGTGTTTCTCTCACTCTCATTTCTTAGCTAAGCACCTGCCTACATAATTTTTACCTGGTGTAGCACACTCTAGTGTGTGCTACTAGTAGTGGCAGTGTAGGAAAATTTACTTGACTCATGCTTAAAGCCTGTGAGTTTTAATTGGGTCAGGGTTTACTGGAAGTCAGGGCTGGATGACTCATCCTGGCAGCTCTCTGGTGCCTTCCCCTGATATATGGAGGGTTGAGAACCTTCTAGAACTACAGGGCGGGGGTCAGGAGGATCTGCCATTAATATTTATGGGGCCTCAGCCAATCCCCAGAAGTGAGCTGGCAGGGGCTGAGGAAATCCCATAAGTAGACATGGGCCATGCCAGCAAGGGAGTCGTGTGGAAGATGGAGTGATGAGGAGAGGCTGTCGGTGGCCCTTGAGTCGAATGCCCTCGTTTGGAGGGAGGTGCTCTGCCTCGGGCTGGAGCTCAGGAAAGCTAGCCTGGAACAATACCACCATAGGAGGAAACTGAAGGCATTCATGCCAGAAGAGTCAGCTTGAAAGAGCAAGCAAGACAGTGAGTAAGCTCAGCCTGGTGCAGGAACAATACAAGGGGAGAGACTGTAAGCTGTAGCAGTGATCTCTGAAGATGGCATTGTGCTTAGGTCTTCATCCTTGCCCTGGGGAATCTCCATGGAAGTGGCCAGTCAGGAGAACTGGGGAAGCAAGCAGCCAGGTGGGTTGGTGTCAGAGAATTAGTAAACCAGACTGTGTGGACGGCACAGAGGAAACCAGAAACGCATATAAGTGAATAATAATAATGGTGTTTATTTACATAGGTGACAAGTAAGTGAATATAACAGTGCATAACCAACCCCAGACACAAAGAAAAAAATGGTATATACAAATAAATGTGAAATACCAGAATCGTAACAAAAGTCAGGCCGAGGTCATACACAGGGGGTCAGCAGATAGGTAAGGACGGGAAACCGACAGGGAGAGGACAGATGGATAGGCTACAGGGCAGGGATCTAAGGTAATCAGGAACAGGAGGGACAGGTCCAGGGTGGGCTCGGGATAGGGATTGGATCAGATCAGGTCAGGACAGATGCAGGCTCAAGGTCAGGATAACAGGCAGCAAGGTCAGGGCACAGGGAGAGAGAGATACCAAGGCAAGCATGTGAGGGCTTGCCGGGTATTTATGGGACTGCCAATAATTGTCCTCATGTAACACCTGAGCGCAGGGAGTGTTGTCTGCTCCATACTGCCATGATCCATCCGCTGGTGGATGTCAGTACTGCGGCCCAATGATGACATGACCCTAGCAGGGAAAGACTCCCCTGGCAGTTCCAAACTGCCAGGAGATACCTGCTGGTGGACCTCAGTACTGTACACCATGTGATAGATCTTACCAGCGGATGGACCCTTTCCTGACAGTTGGTATCTTCTGAAATCTGGATCTACAGGAAGGCAGAAGGAGATGCTGTTCACTCCACATTGTGCTATTTAATCCACAAAGGGACAGATGTCCCAGCCTGTAATGGGCAGTCGCTGAATTAACATTAACCACTTCCCACCCGGCCCATAGCAAAATGACGGCCGGCGGTGGTTCAGTTATCATGACTGGGCGTCATAAGACGTCCTTCAGGATAACAGCTGCCGCGCGCCCGTGGGGAGTGCGCATCGCGGTGATCGGTGGAGCGGTGTGTCAGTCTGACACACCGCTCCACCGATCTTTACCACGTGATTAGCCATGTTCAGTCACGGCTGATCACGATGTCAACAGGAAAAGCCGTTGATCGGCTTTTCCTCACTCGCATCTGACAGACGCGAGTAGAGGGAAGATGATCAGCGGCTCTCCTGACAGGGGGGGTCTGTGCTGATTATTTATCAGCGCAGCCCCCCCCCCTCGGATGCCCACACTAGACCACCAGGAGAGCCACCAGGACCACCAGGGAAGGGGGCAACATGTGGATGGCCAGGTATGTACCCCATGGCCATACACATGTGCAAATTATGCCCAATCTGTGCCAATCAGTTCCCACAAATGGGCACTGACTGGCACCATTATATAACATATGATGCCTAGCAAAACCACCCATCAGTGTCATCAGTGCCACCAATCAATATCATCAGTGCCACCCATCAGTGCCCATCCGAGCCCATCAGTGCCCATCCATGCCACCTATCAGTGCCACCCATAAGTACCCATCAGTGCCGCCTACGAGTGCTCATCAGTCCCACCTATGACTGCCCATCAGTGCCGCATACCAGTGCCACCTATCACCGCCCATCATCAGTGCCTGTCAGTGCCACCTCATCAGTGCCACCTCATCGGTGCCCATCAGTGCCGCCTTATCATTGCCCGTCAGTGCAGCCATATCAGTGCCCATCATTGAAGAAAAAAACGTACTTGTTTACAAAAAACTTTAACAGAAACTTGTTTTTTTCAAACTTTTCGGAATTTTTTTATTTGTTGCGCAAAAAATCCAAACCGCAGAGGTGATCAAATACCACCAAAAGAAAGCTCTATTTGTGGGAACAAAATGATAAGAAATTTGTTTGGGTACTGTGTAGCATGACCGCGCAATTGTCATTCAAATTGCGACAGCACTGAAAGCTGAAAATTGGCTTGGGCAGGAAGGTGTCTAAGTGCCTGGTATTGTAGTGGTTAAAGATTGTTAGTTCCCCTGGAGTGATCAGCAGGAGCTGCACATGTGAACCAAGTTTGTGCAGGAGGAAGGAAGAAGAGAAATGTGTGTAAATAAGGAGGGAGTTGTCCCCTTGGTTCATAGTTTCGAAATTTCTTCAAGTTGGGCATCCCATAAATCCCCTACCCCATCCAAGTTATCAACCCCTAATAAAACAACACAAAACAAGCCAAGGACTGTTTTCTGTGTTGGAATGCATGAAGGAAATGCTGTGTGTCTGGCCATGTAGCAGTGGGGATTCCTAACTCAGCAGCTTCACGTGTGGTGTGCTATACTAACAGAGTTAGCCTGTCTTATGATCCCAGAACCTAACCAAACAAAATTACTAGATCCTTGCTCTCCACTGCAGCAGCTGCACCTTAGTTTGGTGAAGAGCACATCCCCATCCTGTTTATTGGGCAAGAAAAGAGTAGCAGAACCATGATAAGTGATTGCTTTGCTCCCTCCTTTTGTAAGCATGGTGCTTGTCCTAGCTTATCCACACCCTTAAGCCCCTTTGTTAATTAGAAGCAGCATCTGCTCCATTTTTTCAAAGTTTAGTAGAATGTTGCAAGCACTATTCTTGCACCACTCAATGTTTATATATTGGCTATATTTATACCTCTGTATGTTTCATGCTTTGCGATGCAGGGCATTTAGCCTGCTTTACACACATTACAATGTCTTCCAATAGAAAAAGTGCTTTGATATAAACCACAATAATTCGGGCAAGTTCACAGGCATGGGTATGAGGTATGGTCTGGACTGGCTATAGTTGAGGGCACTATCATTACCAGACAGGCAACACATGGGGCTTTGAAACTAAAGCAGGCCAAAGACGGGTTGAATCTCGGCTGGTTAAGCAAGAACCAGCCAAGATTCGAACCATGTATGGGCAGGCTGAATGTACCCAAGTTGATTGATCAATGCCATTATAATCACTGTGTTCTCCAGGCATCCTGGGTTCCCCGTCCTCCCTACTGGGAGAACACAGTGGCACCACAGGAGGGATTCACCTGTCAACACTGTCTGTGGTTGCAGGAAAGAAATTTGCTCTGTCTATGGCCGGCCTTAATCCATTTCAAGCTTGTTTGGCATTATCTAACAAACCTGGTACAAGATATGTTTGGTCTTACCAAAGTTGGGTAGTGGTGGGGGAAGGGGTTTATTACTTGTGAAGAAAAAAAAAGCAGCATCTGGTGCTGTTACTGGAGAGAATGTGGAAATACAGCATCAATGAATGCTTTAGTGTGACTACAGGACAACCTAATTCTGTATTAGGTGCCATTGTAAACCATCAAGTTTGTATTTTGTTTTGTGTATGTAGCAGACATATTAGAATGCAATTTCTCCTTTTGGCCACAAGATGGAGACAGAGAGATGCTGTCTTGTCCTTCCAGAAAACTCAGAGACACAAAGCACACTGGGAAAAAGGGGAGTTTCAGGAAGTGCTGAGGTAAATGAGTAGAGGGAAGTGGTGAGGTTAGAGAAAAGAGAGAGAGACAGGTTTTCCACACAGCACTACAGAGAGAGTGCTGACAGAAGATCTGAGGACAGCTGTCTGAGGAGAGTGAGGAGAGCGGTCTGAGGTTTGAGCATCTGATTGAGGGGAGAGACACCCGCTGACACCAGGGACTATGTGACCCAACAGAGGGAGAGAAAGCCACGTTTCTCTTGAGACTACCGGGGAGAGTTAACGTGAGGAGAGGGGATAGAGCACAGGAGTGGTGAGGTGATGGGACTGTGTGGTGGAACTCCACCTAAGAAAGAGAGGACCACACTGTCTACCACCATCTGAGAGAGAGAGAGAGCCGAGACTGCTGCCAAGAGACTGAGGATAAAGGAGCCAGGAACAATGTTACCCACACGGTCCTCCACCGTTTAGCCCAGGGACCCTGCTCAGCAACTCAGCGCCCTCTAGCCCAGTGGAGACAACCCACACACCGCTTCGAGTATCACAAGACCCATCCAGGTGTCCTGTTGGCCGTTGTCCCACCCTGCCAGTTCAGCTACCAGCCATCCTGATAGGCCGACAGGAGGTGATCCAGTGCCTTACAACATTGCTAGGAGCCTGAACCACCATTTGGGACTTCCGTTGTGTCATCACCCAGAGGATTGGTGAGCGGGTATAAACCCAACATCTTTCTTAGCACAGTACAGACACTGCATGCAGACACCTATTCCCCTTTCTACTGTCAGAAGATGCTTGTTTGGAGCTGCCACTTTTAGTCATTCTGTTCTTACAAACCACTACCTAATGGGATTTCCTAGAGGATTACTGTCTCACTTTTTGGTTGATTAAACCTACTCTCTTTACAAAGGGCCCCAACATTTGCTAGCAGATAACACTAGTACCCTTCAACTCAGGATCTAGAACGTTGCAGAACTGTGCTTACTGTACCTGTTAACCCATTTCTTCTTTTTGTATTGTTATTTTCAATGATGTTTGTGGCCCTCTTCTCTCCTCCCTCTCAGCGTCTGTGTTATGGGCATATAGATTACTGCCCTTTTCTAAATTTACAGTTGCTAAGTATTAAATGTTGTCTTTTCTAATGTATTAATTCTTTGCAGAAAGGTTTAACAGTGTTGTAAGCTTCCATATGCTTTTAACCGTGATAATATCCCTCAAACTTAATGAATCAAAAACAGAACTTCTTATTCTACACGCAAAGCATAACCCCCGAACCAAGATCCCTTGGACACCTCCTACCATCTTTGGACAGACCATCGCCCCAAGGACCAAGGCTAAGAGTCTCGGAGTCATTTTTGACTCTGAAATGTCAATGGATGCCCAAATAGGAGCAGTGGTTAGTGGTTCTCACCATCTGCTCCGCCTGCTACGCAGACTCCTCCCCTTCATTCCAAAGGAGGACAAAGCAGTGGTAGTTGGAACAGTCATCAATTCTCGACTGGACTACGCTAACTCCCTTTACATAGGATTACCCCAATATCAACTTGCGCGCTTACAACTTATCCAAAACACGGCGGCAAGGCTGATAACAGGGAAAAAACCCTGGGAATCCATCTCCCCTTCCCTGAGGAACCTACATTGGCTAAACGTAAGGAATCGGATCGCATTCAAGACCCTCTGCCTCACCCACAAATGCGCACATGGAAACGCTCCGCAATACCTTTGCGAGAAAATAAAACACTACACACCGAATCGCAGTCTTCGATCGGCTAATCAAAATCTTCTCCTCATTCCTAAATCCCGCTACAAATCAAAGGGGGAACGGAGATTCGCTGTCCAGGGACCTCGGCTATGGAACGCTCTACCAACCGACATTCGCATGGAAGAAAACCATCAGGCCTTCAGGAAGAAACTCAAGACCTACCTCTTCTAGAAGCTGATAACCAAACGCCAACAGTGCCTTGAGGCGATTCAGTTCGCATTGTAGCGCTATACAAGTTATTCATTCATTCATTCAATATATTCAATTTGTTTATCACTACCAGGTGTGTCTGTTTTTGGTGATAATCCACAGCCACATGTGTCTTTAATTGTGTTTGTGGTAATTTAATTTAACCAGGTGTGCCAGAGGGGCTGAGGTGGAGATCAGAGAACCCAAATTTACCAAGCGGCTCCTTCGGGGGTATTGCTTCACGTATTACACATAGGGCCACAGAAATGTACGTAAAGAACTTTAATGCCACACTAGAGTTAAGCGACTGGCCACTTGTACAATATTTTCCCCAGGTTCTCTCTCAGGGCACTTAGTGAGCCCTGTTTATATGGTATGACCTGCAGGGGGATGAAAACCTTCAACCTTGCTGAAAAGTACAGGAAAAAACGTTAACCCTTTCTGGTCAGTTACCCCTAATTCAGCAGGTTAGCCTGAGGACACAGTGCAACATCAAGACACTGTAACAATTTACACCTGGCTGGCTCAATTAACCACTTGCTGTCTGTCTGGCGAGTGGCTGGTGTAGGCTAAGCGACGTACTGGTGCATCACAGCCTACTTCTGTGTTTACGGCGCGTGCATGTACAATCACAGCCTGGAGCTCTGTGTTGACAACACATAGCTCTGTACAGAGCGAGCGAGCTGCCAGTTTCTCATCCCTGCAAAGCAGGGAAAAGAAACTGAGAGATATATTTGTGGTTTAAAACTGCACAAGAGGTTCCCAACATCTAGGTAGTTATAGAGCATCTTGACCAGTTCGGCTCCAGAGCAATTTTTTTTATTTGTCGCATACATGTAAAAATCTTAATTCTTTGGCAATACAATTACGTAAACCCCCAGAACATTATATATTTTCTGAAAGCAGAGGCCCTGTAGAATAAAACGGTGACAGTTGCAAATTTTTGTTTCACATGATATTTGCGCAACTGTTTATTAAATCGCAAATTTTCTGTAAAAAATATAATAAAATGTTTTTTTTGGGGCAAAACCACACCATATATTACCCATTTTTGGTTAAAATATAAAAGATGAGGTCGCATGAAGTAAATAGATACCAAACATTTCATATCTTAAAATTGCGTGCACCCACGGTATTGCCTAAAAACTATGGTGCCCAAAAATCACCATAGATGATGCTTTAACCACTTCAGTCCCGGAAGTTTTTTCCCCTTAATGACCAGACCATTTTTTGCGATACGGCACTGCGTCGGTTTAACTGACAACTGCTTGGTCGGGCAACGCTGTACCCAAACAAAATTTTTTTTGCCCACAAAATAAAGGCTTTCTTTTAGTGGTATTTGATCACCTCTGCGGTTTTTATTTTTTGCACTATGCTATTATAAATATCCCCCAAATTAAAAAAAAAATGTCTATCAGTTTAGGCCAATATTTATTCTTCTACATATTTTTGGTAAAAAAAAAATCGCAATAAGCGTATATTGATTGGTTTGCGCAAAAGTTATAGCATCTACAAAATAGGGGATAGATTTATGGCATTTTTATTATTTATTTGTTTTTTTATTTTTTACTAGTCATGGCGGCGATCTGCGATTTTTAGCAGGACTGCGACATTGCGGCAAACAGATCGGACACTTTTGACACTTTTTTGGGACCATTGACATTTATACAGCGATCAGTGCTATAAAAATGCACTCATTAGTGTGTAAATGTCACTGGCAGGGAAGGGGTCAACACTAGGGGGCGATTAGGGGGTTAAATGTGTTCCCTTGTGAGTGTTTATAACTGTGGGGGGATGGGACTGACTGGAGGAGGAGACAGATCACTGTTCCTAATTACTAAGAACAGACGATCTGTCTCTCCTCCCCTGTCAGAACGGGGACTTGTGTGTTTACATACACAAATCCCCATTCTGGCTCACGTGTCCACGATCGCTAGTGGCCGGCGGACATAGCGGCCATGTGCATCAGGTCTCCCGTCATGCAGCAGGTTTGCGTGTGTGCATGCTATGGCTTTTAAAAGAGCCAATGTACCAGTTGCGGGAATGAGCCGACCTGCCGCCGTATAATGACGGCGGATGGTCGGCAAGTGGTTAAAAGCCTTTACAACTCATCAATTTAGAGTTAACTAGGGGCTCCTGTGCTAGAATTATTGTTCTCACTCTGACATTTGCGGCAATATATCACACTTGTGGTGGGACTGTGATTTACATACACGTGTGCTAGGCTTGTGTTTGCGTTTGCAATGGGAGTTTCGGAATTTCTTTTAAAAAAAAAATTGTAATATATTTTAATATTATTTTATTTTTTTTAAACTTTTTTCTTAAATATTTTTTTAAACTTTTTTACTTGATTGCTATAACAAGGGGTTAATAAACCCCTATGTGATAGCATTGGGCAGGTGGCATGTACTCTTTATAGAGACATTAGGGGTCTAATAATGCCCTTCACACCATATAACCAGTGTCGGCTGGTGGGTCAGTCGGTCGGTAGGTCGGTTGGTCGGTCGAAGCACTTACCCCATCACCGGCGACTTCCAACCTCAGTGGCGGCCTCCCGTTCGCCATAATTGATGCTATCCATGAATCTATCCATATAGAGGGTGGCCTGGAGAGAGAGGGCGGCATTCAGGCGCCCCTAATGGACGGGCTGCCACTGCATCTAGCCAAGCACAGATCGGCTTGGTTAGATGTGTCTCCTGGCTGTACTGGCCAGGAAACGGTGCATATGATACTGGAAGTGACATCACTTTCATTGTTTGCATGTGAGATTGAGGCATGGATTTGCCTCAGTCTCACAATGCTCTCCCTTTTCCCAGCCGGTGGTTTAGTTCCTGGTAAGCATGGGACAGCCTGGGAACCAGGCTGGCTGTGTGAAAGTGATCGGCAGCTTTGGAGCCACTGCATCACTTTCACTTTCGGAGGCTCCGTTGAGCTCCAAGTGCTGCGCCTGCGCAGTACAGGGCTGGCATTATCCGACGGGGGACCTTTCTTGGCACAACACCGGGACCTGGCTGAACAAAACACGCACAAGCTGATGGTTGCTACTGCAGCCATTAGCTTGTGATTAAAGGTTCACATAGTACAAAGGTATATAGTACGCCCAAAGAGCTGAACTGGTTAAAGAGATTTTTTTTTTCCCGTGGATACATATTTTGAGTTTTTAAAGTTTGTTTAAAAGTGTTTTATGTGACTTTTTAGGTGTCAACTGACTATTTAGGGACTATCTCTATATTGGGGCATCTATGACTGTTCAATAACTGGCAACAACTTAGTCACTTACAGCAAAAAAGCAGAAAACAGAAATGAGCTAATATGACTGTCCCCAATTACTGTATATATGCACAGATCAGCCATAACATTATAACCACCCACCTGATATTGAGTAGGTTCCCCTTTGCCGCCAAAACAGCCTTACCCCGTCTAGCCCTTACCCAAGAGGGTTTTGAAGGGTTACAGTTTTCTTTTGCTGTGTTCATGCCCTCAGGTCAACTAGGTCAACCATGTTGCAAACTGTTACAATAAATGTTGCACTTTGTCATCAGGTTCACCTGCTGAGCTGGTGGTGTCTGAGAAGAAAGGGCTAATGCTGCTGGCTAGGTTTTCCCTCTTTTTTTTTTTCAGAAGGTTCTTTTCAGAAGATTTCTGCCCCCTGAAGTGCCCTCAGGAGTCCTGCGGTTGGACTGGGGAAAGACTGTCCAAATGTAGCTGTTAAGGGGGTGGTTGGAGCCCATTTGGGACCCGAGTGGGGACTGGAACCTGTGGATCTAATGGACTTACGAGGTGTGTCTAAAAAGTACGGCAACATAGGCCAGGTGCCCAGGCATGCACATGGCAATCCAGAGACACGTCGAGAAACGCCACCTAGCATGGAGTACACGTGACCTGCGGGCAGTCAAACATAGTCAGTGTGAGCGGTAGGGTCACAGTGCAATGGAGCAATTAGTGAACATCAAATTGGGGAAAACAGCGATGGAGACCCATGAAATGTTAGTGCAAGTGTATGTGCCAGAGAGAAGGAACCCAAGAAAAATGTAGATGTCTACACTTCTCAAACCCATTGAGACCCACAGAGAGGCACATAAGAGTTTTTTTTTTAAAGAACCTATCAAAGTTCGTAAGTCACAATTGTCATGGTTCCTGAAATCACAAGCCAGTGGTCACCCAGCTCACGTACATGTTCCTGCTGTAAAGCCTTCTAAGATACCATTCACTGACATGCTTAAAGACAGAGATGTGCCATCTCTTGCCAGGAATAAGGAACCAAAACTCAATCTCTGAGGCACTCCCAGAGACTTAGACCTCTTGTACTGAATCATTTTTAATGGTCTGCGGATTTACCAGGGACAAAAGATAAGTAGGGTGGAGTGAAGCAGTCTCTACCTCTGGACTTCACTGAGAAGGATCCTGTTTATGAATATCATCTGTTGTTATAGAATAGTAAAACCATTTTTCATTCAAGGCACCCTTTAAAATGATGCACAATCTCGAGATACCCCCTTCTAAAGTGTAAATAAACAAACCTTATAGTTTTACATAATGCAGCAACATTCACACACATGGGACACACAACAGCAGAGGAGAGGTGATTTATTCTTCCAACGTTCCAAGTAAACCTTTTGCATACTGGTACTGACTAGTATTACATTGTTTCTTTTCCCCCTCAGTTTCTCTCCCTCACTCGGCTAATGTGACCCCAGTGCTGATTGAGAGCGACAGGGAAGGGGCAAACAAGGATGATGTGCAGGCACCTAGTGTCCTCCTTATCAACTGATGATGTCATTGGTTATTAGGACACCGCCGACCAGAAGCTTGTAATGGTGCACAATGAAAACCCGTGGCTTTGTGTAGATGGGCTTGATCAACTCACTGGCTTGTATACCATTTTTGCCCACTATTTAGACATTTTGCCAAGGCATCCCTGGAGGAGATTAAATGCACCCTGGTTGAAAAAAGGCTGTTATAGAGCATTATACATTGATCACAGAGTTAGTGCTGTGATGAGTTCATGTTTGTGCAGCTTGTATATGCTGTTTTATATTATTGTGTACTGTATGCATGCTCTTTGCCACCCTGGGACTGTTTTGTTCTAACATTGCACCTCTTTGGAAAATTGCAAGTTAGATACTCCCTGGCTGATCATTTGGCCGATTACCTATTCTTTTAAAACTCTAAAAATCAAAGTGGATGGAGTTTACAACTTACACTGGCCACATGCTTCTACCTGGTCAGAGACTCACTAAGTAGTGAAACCAAGATCAGGATGACAGACCAAATCAGCAATGACAGGTCCAATATTTGCTCTTCTAACAGATTCACTTGTACACTAATGTGCACTAATACAGGTCCTTTTTGTCATGACTTCCTAGCAAGAATCTGTGTGCATATACAGTACATATAGAATAGAAGAAAGCTCCTGGGTAATGAATACAGCCGAGAAAAGCAATACTCTGCTCTCCATCTGTTGCGGAACTGAAGAGCAGAAATGTTCTATACTGGTTCACTGCTACACTGCAACATACCAGTTCACAAGAATAATAATGTATTTTATCTAATAATACCAAGTTGTTCTATGTCAAAGGGTTTGAACAAGCTTAAAGAATATGGCAAGATTACAAATTTTAAGGGAGCTTGTTTAATATTTATTTGCCAACTAAGCCATTGATTATGGAATGTTTTTAAAAAGGTTTAACTGCTGGGCACTGATTGGCACTGTGATGGGCACTGACTGGCACTATGGGCACTAATTGGCACTATGATGGGCCCTCTTATCCCCGTTTTTTTACAGGACACTGACTGCCAGGTTACGGGAACTTTTTAGCAGCTGTGGTGGCACATCTGATGGGGCTGTGCTGATAATTAATGTGCTGATTATAAGCACAGACCCACCCTCTGACAGGGAGATCTGCTGACCGGCTCTCCCTGTCAGCGCGAACCGAGGAATGCCGTCCTCGGTTCGGAATCCTTGTTCACGTGATGATCAGCTGTGATTTGTTATCCTGCTGGACATCATATGATGCCCAGTCAGGATAACTGAACCACTTCCCAGCCGTAAATCTGCTATAGGCCAGACGGGAAGTGGTTAAAAACAGGTTAAACGGCATAGTGCTTGTGCTGTCTAATTTGATTCTTTCTATGCTGTAAAAAAAAAACTGGTTGATTCTGCCTGTTCCTGTTTCCCCTATGTGAACTGACCATGGTAATCAAGGCTGCTGATCCATGATACCGCAGTCAGTTTACATGCCTCCGTCATCATCCGGCTGTGTTAGAGTCTCCCCCCTCTCCCCCTCCCTCCCTGCCTGTCAATCCTAGTGTGTGAGTGATTTCTAAACCTGCCCATCCCTCCCCTCCTGCCACTATTTAGTGTGGGAGTAAAGTCAGTGAATAGCATTACTGCCAGCCCCTCTGTTATAACAAGGTATAATACAGGCTCTGAGTGGTCACATGACCTCCCTCCGCTTGGATTACACTGGGAGGGGCTGAGTGAACAGCACAGCAGTCATATGGCCTCCAAGGGCAATCTCAGACCCTTCCACTGTAGTCCTTAGATCGGGCATAGCTCCCAACTGTCCCTGGATTCGAGGGACTGTCCCTGATTTGGAGCAAAGTCCCTCTGTCCCTCTTTCCTCCTCATTTGTCCCTCATTTTGGTCTGATCTATATAGTTGTATATAAAATTTACTTTTTATCTTTCAAAAAGTGTTTCCAAGCGCTAAACATTTCATCCAATTTCTTAATTGCTGCATTTGTAAATTTCAAAAGCCAGTATAAAGGAATAGTAGTTGTAAAAAAAATGCAGTTGTGGATTTAACTATAATTTTTTTTGTATAATTCTCCTTTAAGGGGGTGTGTCCTATGTCTACATACTTTTGCCAATAGGTGTCCCTCATTCCCATCTCAAAAAGTTTGGAGGTATGAGATCGGGAGAGTGGTAGGAGGTCACGTGACCACACATCTGCGCTCTAAAATAAGGTATTTAGCTGCATAATTTTTTAAAAAAACATTGACACTGTGCATAACATTGAAACCCGGCAGTAATACTATTTCCTAACTTTACAACCACTTTAAGCCAGCCATAAATGGGTCGAATCTCTGCGGGTTCAGTAGGGACTGGCTGAGATTCGAACCATCCATGGGCAGCCTGATTGTACCCAAGGCTGATTATTGCTAGCAGCTATAACCACTAGCAATAAACATTGTAGTCTCCTGGCAGGGACAACTCCAGCCTGTGGTTACAGGAAAAAAAAAATCGCATAATCTATGCCCTGCTTTACTCAGCTTTTGTGACCCCAGTGATGATGGAGAAGGGGGAGGGGCGAACAAAATGATGTGCAGGTGCCTGATGTCCTCCTTATCAACCAATGATATCATTGTCTGTTAGGATGCCAGTGGTTGGTCCACACAATGCCCAAGGTTGTAATGCTGCACAATAAAAACATGTGGCTTTGTGTAAGAAAAATTAATAAATAAAAATAATAATTCCAAAATTCAATTATAATCATTTACTGAAAAAAAATGTAATCCATAAAACATCACTAAATTCAGAAAGTTTACACTAGTAAAAATCAATAAATTCGTTTAATCTAAGTATCTGCAGCTAGCTAGGCAAGTTAGTTGGTAGGGCTGCAGCCCCTTGCCAGCCTTTTTATGCATACTTCATATCATCTCTGGACAAAGTTTGACAAGCAGTGTTATCATGCCTCTCCTGCGTAATTATATTCTGCGCACTTTTGTATTAAGGCAATGCCAGGGTGAAAACCATAAGCCCTAATCAGCATTCTCTTCTCACTATTTACACATTGCATTTGGTTTAACTGGAGTGACTACACTTCTTTTAGAAGTTGAGGACTAAATACACTATATTGTCAAAAGTATTATGACGCCTGCCTTTACATTCACATGACCTCTAATGGCATCCCAGTCTTAGTCTGTAGGGTTCAATATTGAATTGGTCCACCCTTTGCAGCTATAACAGCTTCAACTCTTCTGAGAAGACTGTCCACAAGGTTTAGGAGTGTGTCTATGGGAATGTTTGATCATTCTTCCAGAAGAGCATTTGTGAGGTCAGGCACTGATGTTGGACAAGAAGGCCTGGCTCGCAGTCTCCGCTCTAATTCATCCCAAAGGTGTTCTATGGGGTTGAGGTCAGGACTCTGCAGGTCAGTCAAGTTCCTCCACCCCAAACTCGCTCATCCATGTCTTTATGGACTTTGCTTAGTGCACTGGCCCAAATTATTTTGTGGAGGGGGGATTATGGTGTGGGGTTGTTTTTCAGGGGTTGGGCTTGGCCCCTTAGTTCCTTAGTCCTTATGTCATTACAAAAAAAAAAAAAAATTTGAAAATGAATAAAACCAAAAACAAAAGAATGAAAAAATTCAAAAGTGAAAAAGGAACAGGTCAGATTGTGCTCCTTATGGATCCCCTATAGCAGTGATGAAGAACCTTGGCACCCCAGATGTTTTGGAACTACATTTCCCATGATGCTCAAGCAATCTGCAGTGTAGTTGAGCATCATGGGAAATGTAGTTCCAAAACATCTGGGGTGCCAAGGTTCGCCATCACTGCCCTATAGGAATTGCACTCACCCGAACCACTAACCCCACGCAGGGGTATCTCGCCGTCACAGTATCTGCCACTGTGTAGCAATCATGAGATCTTATTTTCATTGTGTCAGCTGTATGTTTCCGTGCTTGCAGTATAAGGTGTGTATTCCTCCTTTTAGATCTCCCTCTGTGTCTCCAACTCTTAGATGTGGTGGCTGCATTCATTTTCTTTGTTTGGCTTTTTTTCTTCTTTTATTTTTACATGGTGATCTGGCCAGTAAGTATGGCACAGCGCTCCGCGTTCAGTCGGTGGACTGACAGCCCCTGAGAGTTGCATGAAGCTAAAGCTTTACATAGCTTAATCAGTCATGCTACCAGCGTCTGAACAAAACCAAGTGGCAAGAACCTAAACAATTCTGGCTTCCGATTATGAGCCAATAATAGTCAGTCAGAAGATTTATCAAACAATATACATGCCTTCCTAGTAGAAACATCTTTATTATGCCACAATACAGTCAAATGTTACGCTTCCCAATCAACCAGGTTGGAGTTATTATGCTTACACATACAGAGAATAGGGATTCTAGGTGCAGACATGAGTTGCCACCTTCCAGGTCTCAGTCCTGGCCTATAGATGAAAGGAACTTACATAAATCTGAAACGTCACAGAGAGGCCAAAAACTTGACTGGTCAGAGCAAGGCCAGATGGTTGGTAATCCTGACGTGGGCTTGTCTTAAAGTGATACGAAAACGTAAATTTTTTTTTATTTAAATAACAAACATGTCATACTTACCTCCACTGTGCAGCTCGTTTTGCACAGAGTGGCCCCAATCCTCGTCTTCTGGGGTCCCTCAGCGGCTGTCTCAGCTCCCCCTCCGCTTCTGATAACTCTCTCTGGGAAGCACTCAATCGGGGGGTTAACTTGCAGGCGCACTCCCAAGTCCTGTATCCGGCGTTCATAGCCGCCGACTACAGGACTCGGCCCCGCCCCCCGGCCCTCGCGTAATCACAGTTGATTGACAGCAGCGCAAGCCAATGGCTATGCTGCTAGCAATCTATCCAATGAAGAGCCGAGAAGAGCCGAGAAGCCCGGGCAACGATCGAGCGCGGGATCTAGCACGGGACTTTCGAAGGCTCAGGTAAGTAAACCGGGGGGCTGGTAATCAGATGTTTTTTCACCTTAATGCATCCTAAAAAAAAACATCACTCTTTACAACCCCTTTAACTGCAACATCTATTATCATGCCACTGGATCTCTTATCTTCATTATGTTATTTTATAACATATTCACAATTACAATTTATTATACTGTATATAATGCATAGTGTACCTAGATGTAAAAGCTTTTCCTTTCTCCTATAACTATTCTAAAATCAGTTTGTTCCATCTAAATGGTAGAAGTTAAATTTAAATTAAGTACATTTTTCTAACTGGCTACTCTAAAGTGTCATATACTGTATCTTCTCTGGTAAAAAATATATACGTAAATTTCTATATAGGTGTAAACAAGCACCATCTATTTGTTGAACGGAGATAATGAAACATATAAACGGCTTAATCCAATATTAACATAACCTTCACTGAATGTCACATGGACTTAATAGCAGTTGGAGCGTATAATTACATTTTTCTTATCTACTTTGCTATTATTATTATTGTGATCACTCAACTTAATTTTATAACTTTGCTGACATGAAATGTAATGACGATTGGCGGGAAGTTCATTGGATAATAAATTTAACGCCCAACCTCACGCTTCACGATATTGGAAAGCACTACAGTGACATAATATAGTTTGGAAAGTAGCACTGATTTTTAAGAAGATTCCAAAAGTATCTGTATCCCCAATGGCACATATTTTGGTTGCTACCCTATAGTTGTAATGTAGCTCTATGTGTACTCAACTACATGTTGGGCTGTTGGGCTTAAATGTCCACTGTGCCCCCCACCCCACTTTCCTTATCACCACCTAATCCACAATTGAACCTGCAGTAAAACAAAACAAGGTACTTCTGGGTATAGATTTACTTATGGCACTCATACATGCTTCCCATAATCCTAAACTTTGTGCCAAAATGGTCAACTGCCAGGCCTGAGCTCATTCACATGGTGTGCAGGAGTTGGACCTCCTTAGCCCTGTGCAAATTACAACTCTCAGAAAGTTGAAAGGTTGCTCCAGCAAGAAACTGGTCCATAATTGCTATCCATGTAAGTATAAGCAGCAGTGGCAGCTGGTGAAGTTTTAGGATGGGGGGGGGGGGGGCGCAAGATCCACCCTTCCTATTTGACCCCTCCCACTTCCCAGAAGCCCCATCCTTCATTGTTGACCCCTCCCATTTTCCATAAGCCCCACCCTTCCTATTTGACCCCCCCACCACTTCCCATAAGCCCCAGCCTTCCTATTTGACCCCTCCCATTTCCCATAAGCCCCACCCCTTGTATAATCCACCCACTCCATTCCCTGTAATGCACTTGATTCCACCCATAGTGTCAGGAGTATACAGCTCAGCATCACAGAACATAGTATACAGCTCAGCCTCACAGATAGGATATACAGTGGTGTGAAAAAGTGTTTGGAAAGGGTTATAAAGCCATTTCCAAAGCTTTGGGAATCCAGCGAACCACAGTGAGAGCCATTATCCACAAAGAAGACATGGAACAGTGGTGCACGCTGACCTTAACTGAGGCAAGTGAGGCCTGCAGTTCCTTGGACGTTGTTGTGGGGTCTTTTGTGACCTCTTGGATGAGTCGTCGCTGCGCTCTTGGGGTAATTTTGGGCGGCCGGCCACAGATAGTATATAGACCAGCACCACAGATAGTATACAGATCAGCCCACAGATAGTATACAGATCAGCCCACATTTCTGTATAGGACATGCAAATGAATTTATATTACCTCTCTACAGTAACTCTTTCATATCACTGTACTAACACAGAAGTAAGCACTGGGAGGATAGCTATCTACAGTGGAACTGCCAGGTGGTGCTGGAACTTGCAGTGCCATTCCAAGTGGGGAACCAAGCACTGCATTAATATGCCTTTCCCATAACAGATGAGAAGCCATATGCCAACTGTAAGCACACGTGCCCCTGTCATCTTCTACAGTCATTACTAAAAACTCACCTATAAACTGTGCAGATAAAGAGTGCTCTGTTTGGGCAATGCATTCCACGTAGCTGCGGCTCCCATGCGCCCCCTATGGAGGGGCCGCCACTAATAAGCAGCTTAGGTTGCCAGGCAGTCATTGTATGTAAACCTGCACTGGCCCCACTTACTAATTCTCTCTACATCATGGCGATTGTGAAAAGCATATTTTGGCTTTATACAACAATTTTAAAAATCTATCTTGATGTCAGTTATATTTGGTGGTTATGCATGCTGAGAACTGTTAGTGGAAAATTCTGCAGAAAAGGCATCATTTTTTAGACGACATTACAACAGGCAAATAGTGAAATTTACAGGCATAATACATATTTTAAAGAATCAGTATAGTCAAACAAATTATACTTTGTGTGGGTGCTCACTACCTTGACTTAGGATTTATATAAAAAAAAACATACAGTAGGTGCAGAAGCACCCAGTGGAGAAACCTCCTTGGAAGGGTAGGGGTGAGGGCAGCTAGCAACTTTCATCTTACCAGATTCATCATCTGAGAAGTACTTGTTGGATATGTGATGTGTGTGCCATGTGTACTCTTTTGACACTTGTGTGTATAGGATCTTAGGGTGACCACAAATGATCAGATCGCTCACTTTGAATGACAGTTGGTGAAATGTTTGGCCATCCATACTGGATGGCTGGGAACAGCTGTTATCTCACCTCAGAATTGGCTGATAGTACAATGTGCTGCAAACACAGTCAAATATTAGCTTCCTTCCCTCCATAAAATGGAGTGTAACTGGTTCTCAGTCACACAGATTTCCCAGCATGTCAGAAGATTTCTAAAGCCTCGTACACACGATCGTTTTTTTACACAGACAAAGCATCAGACTTTTGTCCGAAGGGTGCGTGCCATGAACTTGTCCTGCATACAAACGGTACACAATTGTCAGCCAACAAACACGAACGTAGTGACGTATTACGTGGAATTTCAGCTCTTGAGGGCCACCCTTTTGGCACCTTCTGCTAATGTCGTGTTTGGTGAGCATTGATTCCGAGCATGTGTGTTTGTACATTGGACAATTGTGTGACGGACTTGTGTACACCATTGTCCTCTGAAAAATTTACTAGCCTGCCATTCAACATTTGTTGGTGGAAAGTTGGACAACAATTGTCTGATGGAGCGTACTAATGGTAAGATTTTAGGTCAACAGTCTGTCATCACACAATTCCCGAACGAAAATCCAATCGTGTGTACAAGGCTTTAGTGTAATACTGAGTACTTCCAGCATTCAGAAATATTTTTTATTTCTGTACTGTAAACTCCTATGTGGCCCAATCAATCCAATCTAACCTGCCACTTACAAATATTGGAATATTGCTGGACACATTAGGGTGCCCAGGGATGGACTGATCTTTTTAATAATGGAAGAAGAGACCAGACTTGTGATTACCAGACCACCAAAAGCACATTTTTAATCCAACTGGACAACTGATTATTGTACAGTGGGCAGCTCTATGAAGAAAAGGGAATGATCATTCGTACAGTACAGAGGTTGCCCACCATATTGAAAAATCTCTGCAAGTAAGAAATTTGCCTTTTCAATAAAAGAACATGCTTTTATCTTCAGTGCCTTGAAAAAGTATTCATACCCCTTGCAATTTTCCACATTTTGTCATGTTACAACCAAAAATGTAAATGTATTTTATTGTGATTTTAGACTAACAAAAAGTGGCACATAATTGTGAAGTGCAAGGAAAATAATAAATGGTTTTACTTATAAATATCTAAAAAGTGTGACATGAATTTGTATTCAGCCCCCTTACTCTAGTGGAACCAATTGCCTTCAGAAGGCACCTAATTAGTAAACAGAGTCAGTGGCATCACTAGGGTAGGTGTCACCTGGTGTGGTAAAACATGGTATCACCCCCTCCTTCCTGGTTATCAGACCAGCTTAGGGTGGGCAGCTCAGCTACTATACAGCTACTATACCAATATATAATATAGCTGTGTCCAGCAGAACCCCCCCCCCCCCCCGGTTATCACTTGGTGTTGCTGAACCCCACCCCACAGTAATCATTTGGGTGGGGGGGGGGGTGCTGCTGGACAAAGCTCTATATTGTATATAGGTATAGTAGCTGAGCCACCCACCCTGAGCTGGTCTGATAACTGGAGGGGAGGGGGGCTGTATGGCTGGACACACACACACACACACACACACACACACACACACACATACATACATACATACATATATAATGTAGCTTTAGTCCAGCAGCACCAATCACAACCCCCACCCCCCTATTTATCAGACGGTCACATAATCGGTGGGGGGGGCTGTGCTACTGGACACAGCTATATTATATATAGATATAGATATCTATATATATATATATATATATATATATATATATATATATATATATATATATATATATATATATATATATATATATATCTATATCTATATAATTTAATCTCAGTATAAATGCATCTGTTCTGTGAAGCCCTCAGAGGTTTGTTAGAGAACCTTAGTGAACAAAAAGCGCCATGAAGGCCAGGGAACACACCAGACAGTTTAGGGATAAAGTTGTGGAGAAATTTAAAGTAGGGTTAGGTTATAAAAAAAATTCCCAAGCTTTGAACATCTCACAGAGCATTGTTCACTGCATCATCTGAAAATGGAACGAGTATGGTGCAACTGCAAATCTACCAGGACATGGCCGTCCACCTAAACTGACAGGCTGGGCAAGGAGAACATTGATCAGAGAAGCAGCCAAAAGGCCTATGGTAACTCTGGAGGAGCTGCAGAGATCCACAGCTCAGGTGGGAGAATCTGTCCACAAGACAACTATTAAGCCCCATACACACGGTCGGACAATCCGCGGACCAGGTCGGTCGGATCCTGTCCGTCATACTTTGTCTGATGTTGGTTTTGCGTACACACGGTCGGACAAAGTTGTCGGAAAATCCGATCATTCTGAACGTGGTGACGTTTGTTGCCTACGACGGGACTACGTAGAGGCTAGTAGCCAATAGCTTTGGTCTTGTAATGTGATGTGAGCATGCGTAGCACTTTGTCCGGTCGGACAACCGTACACACGATCGGATTTGGTGTGATCGGACCGTGTTGTTGGCAAATCTTTCCAGCAGGAGATAAGACTTTGTCCGTCGGACAATCCGACGTACACTGTCCGATGGTGCATACAAACGGTCTGATTTTTCAACAACATTGTCCGATCGGACAGAATCCATGAAAAAGTCCGACCGTGTGTATGGGGCTTTAGTCGTGCACTCCAAAAAATGGCCTTTATGGAGGAGTGGCAAGAAGAAAGCCATTGTTGAACGAAAACCATAAGAAGTCCCATTTGCAGTTTGCGAGAAGCCATGTGGGGGACACAACAAACATGTGGAAGAAGGTGCTCTGGTCAGATAAGTCCAAAATTTTACTTTTTGGCCATAAAAGCAAAATGCTATGTGTTGCAGAAAACTGACACTGCACATCACCCTGAATACACCATCCTCACCGTGAAACATGGTGGTGGCAGCATCATGTTGTGGGGATGCTTTTCTTCAGCAGGGACAGGGAAGCTGGTCAGAGTTGATGGGAAGATGGATGGAGCTAAATACAGGGCAATCTTAGAAGAAAACCTGTTATGCGGCATACACACGACCAGACTTTCCGGCAAACTAGGTCCGACGGGATTAGTCCGTCGGACAATCCGATCGTGTGTGGGCTAATCTGTTTGTTTTTCGGGAAAAAATTCAGGTGGACCTAGAAATATAACATGTTTCAAATCTATCCGACGGACTCAATTTCCAACGGACTGAAATTGGGAAAACCGTCCGTCTGTGTGCTGGTCCGACGGACCAAATACGACGTAAGGGCAGCTATTGGCTACTGGCTATTTTTTGGAAACCATTTATCATTTTCTTCCACTTCACAATTAAGTGCCACTTTGTGTTGGTCTATCACATAAAATCCCAATAAAATCTATTTATGTTTTTGGTTGTAACATGACAAAATGTGGAACATTCTAAGGGGTATGAATACTTTTTCAAGGTATTGTATATTATTATTGCAACTGCAAATGAAATACAAACATGTATTTCCTCCCTTTAGAAATCTGAACATGTTTTTTTATATTGTCCTAAAATGCAGAAACAAGGACTAGAAGAAAATGCATACTGACTGAAAGCAGTTTTATACTTCTTTGGTTAGTCCTTGGTCATCTTGAATCCCCCCTTTAAACAGTGCTTGCAGTTTTATTTAGTCTTTCTCCTGATTTCAATCCTTCTCTTCCTAGTTGATTTTTCACTCATCATTACACAAAATCAGAAAAGGCAGATGGAAAACAGATTAAAAAGAGAATGAAAATGGACCCTGCTTTTTCATTTGCTTCCCGTTGACTAAAAACAAATTGATGGAAACCAGCAAGATAAAAACTGCACTATGTTGTAACAGAAAAGAAAGCTGAAAAGAAGAAAACCAAAATGCCCACATTGACATGGATAAAGAGGTTAATAAAAGGATTTCTTTGTACCACAGTTTCTGCTTTTAGAAAAAAAAGAATTAAAAAAACAAATGAGATGAGGAATGCATAAAGATACACACAAAGGCAATCCAAAGACATGCAGGTAGGTTAATTGGCTTCTGTCCAAAAATTGGCCCTAGTATATGAATGGGGACCTTGGATTGTGGGCTCCTTGAGGGTAGGGACCAATGTGAGTGTGTGATGTACAGGGATGGGGACAATTGTAGACACTCACTCAGGTTGAACTGGATGGACTGATGTCTTTATTCAACCTTACTAACTATGAAACTATATTTGGTTATTCTTACTTAGATTTTTTTTAGGTTTATTTGTAATATTTGCATAAAGTCCTTATTTTCCAAAAAAATTGTGCATTCATGCTATTTACTTTGCAAAGAATGATGGTGTTTCCAATAAAAAGCTCATTGATGACTCCATGCTTATTGGTAACCTTTGTATAACTGGCAAAACCAGATGTCTGAGTCATTCGGATCTCTCTTGCTTGTTCACTACTATACCAAACCAACCATCTTGCCTGGAACTCACCTGCTGCTGGCTGAAAGTTGTAAATTTGATTTAAAAATGCGTTTTTACAGAATAATAGAGAAAAAAACATAACACTATGTTCCACAATAATTCCACAATATATTCCACAATAATTCTTTTATAAGCTTTCATGTACACTACAGCTCCTAAACTTGAGTTTAGGAGCCTTTGGCTTTTTTTTTCCAAAGTTCCTAAAATCAACTCCATAAAATCCTATGTGGCAATGTACATATAGGCTTTTACCAGAGTTTAGGAACTGCTGCGGTTAGGGGAGCTTCAACCTCCCACTCCTGAATATGGAAAAATCGTGTTTAGGATAGGAATGTATTGACTGCCGGCCGCCGGAAAATGTGGTCAAAGTAGACCAAGTGTACATGAAACCTAAGTGCTGCTAAAGAGAATCAGTATTTGCTGTAAATGTTGACTTCGATCTCTTCGAATCTGATGTACATGTATTGGTTACATTTTAACATTCGGTGTGCACGAATACTAAAACACCTCATATATTGATCATATTTTTTCATTCAGCCATCGAGTAGAATGAAAAAAAAAGGATCCCATTTCCCCCTTGACCCATTTGAGGTGGATGGGGGAATCCTTACCGCTGTGGTATTGTATTCTGACAGAGGGGAGACTTCCCCGCCCTGAGGCTACAATAAGTGGTGCTGGCAATAGCCGGTGGCACTAATCATTTGGCAAAAACTCAACAGGATGGTTGCAAGTCATTCAATAGATGTATGGCCGGCTTAAGAACTTCACAGCTACACTATGTTTATATAGTTTCAAATACAGTACTAAGTTTTTTTGGTTGGCTAGGCTGATGGACAGCTTGTTTAATTAGTGAACGCCTTTACTAAGTTTTGTACAAGTCAAGGTCTTTTCAGTTTGCTCTTTGTATGTTGATATGTATTTACAACACTGAGGGCTGGTGACTTACCCATGAAATAGAAGGCGGCTCTACAGACAGTGCTCCCAAAGATAAAGTCCATCAGCAAGTTAGGAATTAGGGTGAAGGGCATGCAAAAAAGACAAAGCATGAGGTCACTGGTCGCCAGTGAGAGTAAGAATATATTAGTGACTGTCCTCATCCGCTTATTCCTTATGAGTACCACGATAACCAGACTGTTCCCCATGACTCCCAGCAGAAAGATCAGAGAATAGAGGACTATCCGAACTGCCGTGTGCAAATCTGTAATACAAAATATATTGAGATTTTGATATTTGATGATGCCTGGTAGACAGTCCACACAAAAAAAGATACAGATAACATATGTGAGCTCTTTTACAGATAAGATACTTTACATATAGGTAAGCTCTTTTACAAATAAGATGGGAGCACTTTTACAGATAGGATGCACAGGTGGGAGTTTTTTTTACCTACCTATGAAATTGTACTTCTGTCCATACTGTTCTTAAAAGAGAATTTTTAATACTTACCTACAGTAGGTGGATGCAGCATCTGTCCCCAGCCTGCTCTAAGACTGAAATGTGAGCGATCAAACACCTCTGATCACTCGGTTCTCACAGCTCCAAAAAGGAGAGAGCTGGTGACTGTCAGTCACTAGTTCTCTTTTCTGCCCTCCTGCGCTCACTGGAGTGCTGGGCTGTGGTGGGGGCGGGAGCAGCTGGCTCAGCCTCTCAGCGAGTCGCTGAGAGGCTGAGCCAGGTGCCGGTCCAGGGTTGTGGGCAGATCCCAACTTTTTTGTCACGATTTTGCCCCAGCCTGGACCGGCTCTGTAAAATCAGCCAATAGCAGGCTTCTGCGTGCTGTCTGACGAAAATGGGTCACAGGAGTGCAGTTCCCACAAGCTTTGGCTGTACTTCTCCTTTAGGATTTAAAGAGATCTGCCTCCCCAGCATAGTTCTATATGTCAAGGCAGGAGACCTGATTTTAGTTTTCTGCAGTTAATTAACACATGCAGGTCTTGTCCCTCCTCCAGCCTGTGACTGGACAGTAAAAGGAGAAGCAACAGACTGATGATGTCATGTTGCACTCTCCTCCTATCTTCATATTTCTCTGTTAAAGTGGTTCTAAAATATTTTTAACCTTTATTTATATTTTTCATGGTAACCTATGTTAATATTCAGGGACATATTACTAAGTATATTTAGGGCACCTATGGATCTTATTGTACATTTTCATGTTGCTAATTGACTTTTTTTTTTCCTTTTTTTAAAATTTTTTATTCTCCTTGTAAATTTCTACAAATTTTTATGATAAAAACCTTAATAAAAAAAAAATGAGAAAAAAAAATGTAAACTTAGAATGGTAGTTAACCGCTGAAAATACAAAACAAAACAAAAAAAAAACCCTGCAAGGCAAAGGCATAATTTGCTAGTATGCATTGCATACTAGCACATTATGAAATACTTACATTAGAACAAAGTCCTCTGAGCGGCGCCCGCTCACTGCTGAGAGGGCTGACATCTTCTCCCGTCCTTTCTTCCAGGATTACGAGGCTCCAGGGCCGTGAGCGGCCAGAGCCACAATGACGTCACTCCTGCGCATGTGCGTCGGAGCCCTCGATTCCGGCAAGAAGCTCTGAAGGTCCGGCAAGCGCATGCGCTGCTGACGCCAGCAGCTGCATTCAGGGTGAATATCTCTATACTGTGCAAGATTAGGAGATATTCATTTTACCTACAGGTAAGCCTTATTATAGGCTCACCTGTACATAAAAATAACAAATCAGGGTTAACAACAGCTTTAAGGCATTGCCTGAATAAGGTAAAAAAGTTTTATAGCTTTCTGTCCTCTCCCTTCCCTGTGTGAAGGAGAAGAGAGGGCAGAAGAGATCCAGCACTGTGCACGGCTGCTTCTCCTCTAACTTTCTCTTCATGCAGCAGAAGGAGCCATTGGCAGTACAACTGACTGGGTCACTGTGCTGCTTCTTTCTCTCCCAGTCTAAGCTCTGCTATACAGAGACCTCAAAAGGCTGATACCAGGTCATAATTCAATTACTTACATTTAAAAATACAGTACACATTTGGTATCATAATGAATACGGATCTGCATTTATGTTTGTCTTTCATATGTGTCTTGAGTTCAGATCTCAAAAGGAATTCCTGGTTAAATGGAAGTATCCTGCCTGCCTTTGACCCCTCTATTTAGTAAAGAAGTGGCTCATGTAGGCGGGTGACTACTAATGGTGCTGCTATTAGGTGTAGATTCTGGGCTGCCTGGGTGGGGAAGGGTTAATGCAGGTTCTGCATTTTTCCCAGGCTTTTCTGGGTCCTGCCCTTCAGCCTGAGCTGCATATAAAAAGGGGGGGGGGGGGTGTAATCACAAGCTACCTGCTACCTCCCCACATGAGAATCTACCTCATAAGGACTCTTCCATATATGGACTACTGCCTGGAAAGGTATGCCTGGGCAGCCTGAGACTAGATAATCAGAGAGGGACTCCGAGCACTTGGAGTGTATTGTTGCAGTGTCATAAGTAAAATTGTTAAAGGGTAAGTTCATACACTTTTTTTTTTTTTTTCTAAATTTCAGCTCCCCTATGCACCAATATAGCATTCATGTACTTTTTTTGCAAAAATATCACTTTCCATTAAATCTACAGTCACTTACTTTTCTTGTGTTAATCCATGTATCCAGACGTTTCCATTAGTAATGTCTGTCTTCCTGATCAGACTAGAGGTCATGATACAGGAAGGAGTTGACCAGCTGATCTCATTAGCACACACCCTGCATCATCCACCCTCCCACCCCCAGGTGCACGTTTTTTAAATTAAATGCAATCAATCAGTGATACCCTTCTCACTAAATACACAATATACAATCATATTGCATAGTGTATGGCCATCTTTATACAAGTACATAGAAGGAAGTGGACAGACTCAGCTGTGAAAGCCCCGTTCACATCTCTGCATAGCGGGAACTCGCATTCCCACATACGTTTTTTTTTCTAACGAGGGGGGAGGCGTTTAAGTATTTTCACCCATAACACATAGGGCAGCCTATCCACCTGAATGGGCTGCCCTACACACAGCAATCGCCCCAAAAAAGCTTCAGAACTATTTTTTAGAGTGGAGCTTGGTGCGTTTTTTACTGCTATTTTTGGTGCTTGTGTTATCGCACCAATTTCACTTTCAGGCCCCATTCACATGTAGCATAGTGGGAGAGCATGTTTTGTGTCTCGTTTTTCCTGTGACACACATAGGGCAGCCTGTTGATTTCAATAGGATGAACTACGTGTGGTTAATGCAACATTTTGGCGTTTTGTGGGTTGTGTGTTTTTTACTGTGCACGTTGCAGCATTTGCCCCTTGTTTTTTCACATGGCAAAATGTGTGTTTGCGTCTGTGTTTGGTGTGCCGTTAACAATTATTGGCACTGAAAGCGCAACCAGTAATTTTAGGTGTATAAACATGACCATACGCTATACAATCTGATTGTACAAACATCCACGAAGACAGTGAAGTAAGTGTCTGTAGAATTAATGGAAAGCTTTGATAGTAATACATTAATGGTATATTGGTACATAGGGGAGCTGGATTTTAGAAACAAAAAGGTGAGCAAAGGTGAACTTAGCCTTTAACCACTTTCAGACCGGACCAATTTGCAGCCAAAGGACCAGGCCCCTTTTTGCGATTCGGCACTGCGTCGCTTTAACTGACAATTGCGCGGTCGTGCGACGTGGCTCCCAACAAAATTGACGTCCTTTTTTTCCCACAAATAGAGCTTTCTTTTGGTGGTATTTGATCGCCCCTGCGGTTTTTATTTTTTGCGCTATAAACAGAAATAGAGCGACAATTTTGAAAAAAATGCATTATTTTTTATTTTTTGCTATAATAAATATCCCCCAAAAATATATAAAAAAAACATTTTTTTTCCTCAGTTTAGGCCGATACGTATTCTTCTACATATTTTTGGTAAAAAAAATCGCAATAAGCGATTATTGATCGGTTTGCGCAGAAGTTATAGCGTTTACAAGATAGGGGATAGTTTTATAGCATTTTTATTAATAATTTTTTTTTTATTATTAATGGCGGAGATCTGCGATTTTTTTTGTGACTGCGACATTATGGCGGACACATCGGACATTTTTGACACATTTTTGGGACCATTGTCATTTTTACAGCAATTAATGCATTTAAATGCATTGATTTCTGTATAAATGACACTGGCAGTTTAGGAGTTAACCACAAGGTGGCAGTGTAGGGGTTAAGTAGGCCTAGGGGTGTTTTTTTTACTGTGGGGGGGCGTGGCTGTCAGCTAGTGAATGCTGATCTCTGCTCCAATCACAGGGAGCAGAGATCGGCGTCACTAGTTGCTAGGCAGAACGGGGAGATGCTGTTTATCTCGGCATCTCCCCGTTTAGCCGCTCCGTGAGACGATCGCGGGAGTCCCCGCGGCGATCGAGTCCGCGGGGACCGCGGCCGGACTCACGGGGGTCCCGACCGGCGCGGGAGCGCGCCGCTCCCGGCGCGCTCCCGATGGCACGGACAGGCTAAAGGAGGGACGTATATATACGCCCTCCTGCCTGTACGTGCCATTCTGTCGACGTATATCGTCGTGCGCCGGTCGGCAAGTGGTTAAGTTTAATCTTGCATCGATCTTTCATTTGGCATGTATTGTGTATTTAGTGGGAAGGGTGATCACTGATTGATTGCATTTCATTTAAAAACGTGCAGCTGGGAGTGAGAGGGTGGATGATGCAGGGTGTGTGCTAATGAGGTCAGCTGGTCAACTCCTTCCTGTGTCACGACCTCTAGTCTGTAAGGAAGAAGACAGTACTAATGGAAATGTCTGGATACATGGATTAACACAAAAAAAGTAAGTGAGTGTTGATATTTTTGAAAAAAAAGTACATGAATGCTATATTGGTGCATAGGGGAGCTGGAACTTAGGAAAAAAAATAAAAAAGTGTACAAAGGTGAACTTACCCTTTAAACTTTCAAAAGCCTGGTCTGAAGTTATTATAAAGGGGTGCATGGTGGCACGCAGTGTATTGAAGAATAGGGCCTATAAACATATTGGGGGGGGGGGGTGAGGAGGAAAGTATGGAAGGCCATCACAAAGGGTTAACTCAGCAAATGAGTTGGAGGGAGGAATGTAGTTGCTATGGGTAATCTTGAACTAATGGGAGTGTAATAGCAACCAAACAGCAGAGAGTGGTACCAGGCATGGGTGATGAGTTCTTAGGTAGCAAGGGGGTCAGTACTCTCATCTCCTTCCTAGCGGTTGGTTTCCCAAAAAAAATTAGGACCGAACCCTTGTGTCATATAACGGGTCAGTGAGCCTGATGTGTAGAGGAGAGCCTCTCGTATCACACCAGCTTGTGAGTTACTGGTAGTGAGACAGCAGCCACAGAAGCACAGTGATGTAGGAGCGCCTGAGATCAGTCTTAGTGTCCCCGATGCACCTCTAATGATATGGATAATATCAGAATATCATCTAGATAGATGATGACAAAAATATCCAGATATCATTAATGAAGTGCGAGAAGGTGGCCGGTGCGTTGCAAGACCCGTCAGCCAGAAATACAGTGAGTCCTTGTTTCTTAGGTTGTAGCGGGATGTGCTGCTGAGCGGCAAAGGACAGGTCAATGAAGCAACTGCAAGCTCCTGAGTCAATAATTGCGGTCACTGACATGGTTCTTTCCGGGAACTGGAATGAAATAGGCAGAGCTATGTGAGCAGAGCTGACAGACAGGTTGGGGTGTTTAATTGAAGAAAGTGAAAGACACTTACGTAGCTTAGCAGGGCAGGTGGGTACGCAGTGACTGGCTTCCCCACAGCAGAGACAGAGATTGTTCAGACGTTGGCCTTGGCGTTCCTCTGGGGTCAGTGACTGGCAGATCAGGCCCAATTGCAAAGGTTCAGGTGCCTCTGAAGCAGAGTTTCCAAACATGGGGTCAGAAGGAACGGGTGCCTTGGGCAACATCCATACTGGTCTGAACTATTAAACTAGTAATTTAGCGAGTTTGGTACGCCAACTCGAGCAAGTTCATCTTTAAGGCCTTTCCGAGAGGCCCAAACAGAACTTCTGACGCAGGGCTGCATCGTTCCAGTCAGTGTCTGCACTCCAATGTCCGAAATCTATTATGTCGTTTTCGACCGCTCTGCGGCCTTGCTGGAGTGCATGCAAAGCAGCTTCGGCCATGGTGGTTCATTGCAGGTCATCATACAGCTGAGACACTGCAAGGTATTTAGCTGTGCATTGTTTGCCTCCAGCTGTTGATGAGCCCAGGTCTGTGTTTCCCCTTTGAGTAGGGAAATGGTGAACCCCACCTTTGTAGCTTCTAGGGAAAATGTCCTTGGCTCAAGAGAGCAAAGTAGAGCTGACAGGCAATGCGGAATGCTCTAAACTTACTCCGATCGTGGGAGACTCAGGGGCTGGCACTCAAACTTTCGGGGGTAGGATCACTACCGGCGGGCTTGCCTGAGTTCCGGTTGATGTAGTAGGTGTGGATGAATTTGAAGTCGCAGCAGAAGTCATTACTGGTGTGGCCAGCGAGGTGCTGGCATATCTCATCCAATGGAGAGGGTCCTCATGCAGGCTCCGTCATGGCTGTTTGGTACTGTCATGTACCTGGTCAGTGATCCTGACGTGTAGAGGAGAGCCTCTCGTACCACACCAGCTTGTGGGTTACTGGTAGTGAGACAGCAGCCACAGGAGCACGGTAATGTATGAGCGCCTGAGCTCAGTCTGGTAGTCTGCGTGGCAGGCCAACAACAGGTAGATGTACAGTAGGCTGGCTGGTGGTGAGTAGGCAGAACTAGAGCGGTGGCAGACCGTGGTTGTCAGGGTCCTGGCCGCCCGGTGCGGCCCAGATTGCCTCCATGTAGGCAAACGGTTACCCCCATGCCCTCCAGGCATCAGCGCGGGCGTTGGCGCGCGCGCCGCGGGCGCGTGCACGCGCGCGACCGGCCCGCGGGCGCGCTCCCGTGCGCTAATAGCGGGGGCGCGCGCCCGTGCGCGTGCACGTGCGCGTTTAGCGCTGTTTGGCGCCAGTGCGCCTATTTAAGGATCAGGGCTGCAGCCCTGCGGTGCTGTTCGTCTGCAGCTCTGACCTGAATCTCCTGTTTGAACCTGCCTGAGCCTATCTGTGATCCTTGGAACCCGACCCGGCCTGTCTGACCCCGCTGACCTCTCTACTCCTTGACCCCGGCTTGCCTGACTCTGCTAAAGGACTTACCACCTGTTGCCGAACCTCTGCCTGTCACTTGACCATCCGTCTGCCTGCCGTCTATGCCTATCTGCCTTCCCTGTGACCCGGCCTGTCTGACTACCTCTGCCGTCCGAGTGTGCCTCTCTCCCGCACAGGATCTGCCTCCGCTGCTGCTGCTCCAGAGACTACCTCTCTCTTCGGTCATCCGACCCCGAGCCTGCTGTGCCATCACCTGCAGTTCCTGCCACCTAAAGACCAGCACCAGCATCCTGCTTCATCCTGCACCAGCTGACTCACCGGACGGACACTCCTACTCCGCTGTGCTCACGGGTCCCCTGTTCCCATTCCAGTGGACCCTGAACCAGAGTCGTAAGAGAGGTCCCCTTCCGTCAAGCCAGGCTCGCCACCAGGTACCTTACAGTACGAACAGCCCAGATGACCGAGCCTGCGGAAGGAACCTCGTCCATGCAGGACTTCTGCTCCCACCTTGCAGCCCTCACCCAAGCAGTGAAGTCTCTACAAGAAGGCTATACCAGGCTGGAGGGACAGGTACAGCAGCTTTCCGGTCCTATGGCCGCTGCACCTCCTGCACCACCGGTTCAACCCACAGTTCAGCCTGCAGTTGTGATGCTTCCTCCAGAGCCAAGGGTACCCGTTCCGGAAAGATTCTCAGGAGATCGGTCCAAGTTCCCTGCCTTCCGAGATGCCTGTCAGCTTTATTTTGCACTTCAGCCCAGGACTTTTTCATTGGAAGCCACCAAGGTGGGGTTCGTAGTATCTCTCCTGCAAGGAGAACCTCAATCTTGGGCCCACCGTCTTCTGAGAGTCGATAGTCCACAGATCCAGAATCTTGCTACCTTCTTCCAGGCAATGGAACAACTCTATGATGACCCCCAAAGAACCACTACAGCCGAGACCGCCTTATCCACGCTCCAACAAGGCCGTAGAATGGCCGAGGACTACATCTCCGATTTCAGGCGCTGGAGCGCGGACACTCGGTGGAACGATGCAGCCCTTAGGCATCAATTCCGCACAGGCCTATCTGAGAGTCTGAAGGATGAACTGGCTCGAGTGGGGGTTCCCGAGTCTCTGGAAGACCTGATTACCTTGACCATCCAACTGGACCGCCGGCTCCGGGAACGCCGAGCCGAACGTTCCTCTCAACCGACCCGCCCGGCCTGGATGGTGGCAAGGGCACCAACTCCAGCTACCCGCTATTTTCCTGCACCTGCTTCAGTTCCAGCAAGCCCTGCCTTCGACGGCCCTGAACCAATGCAGATCGGACTTATGCGCTCCACCCTGACTCCTGAGGAGCGTGCCAGGCGCCGGCAGCTGAACCTTTGCCTCTATTGTGGTGGCCCTGGACATTACGTAAACAACTGCCCAGTCAAGATCCGTAAGTGTCTTTCTTCTGTCTCTTCTAAACCTGCACCTTGTCCCAGCAACACCACTCACCTGGCTCTTCCCCTCTCGTTGCAGCTTCAAGGAAAGACAATCCACACCAACGCTATCCTTGACTCCGGAGCATGCAGTTGTTTTATCGATGCCACCTTTGCCAACTTACACGGCCTACCCCTCCGAGAGAAGACCCAGGGACTTTCTGTTTTCTTGGCCGATGGGTCACGCATTAAATCAGGTCAAGTGACCCAAGAGACCTTGCCCCTGCCTGCCACCATCTTGTCCCAGCACCAAGAACTATTGATACTGGATGTAATTTCCTCTCCTCTCTTCCCGGTGATTTTGGGCATGCCATGGTTCCAAGCCCACAACCCTTGCATTAACTGGTCAACAGGACAAGTAAAATTCCAGTCCCCTTACTGCCGTCAGCACTGCCTATCTGAGCCCGCTGGGGCACCCTCTGCTCTGTGTTGCCTGAACTCCGATCAGGACTTGTGCCGGGCCGTGCCCAAAACTTACCACGACTTTCTCGACGTGTTCAGTAAACGAGGGGCAGACTCCCTGCCGCCCCATCGTCCATATGACTGTCCTATCGAGATCCTTCCAGGCGCCGAAATCCCATTCGGTCGCATCTTCCCTTTATCCGAAAAGGAGCAGGAGGCCCTGAAGACTTACATCGCGGAGAACCTCGAAAAAGGGTTTATCCGTCACTCCACTTCCCCAGCAGGCGCAGGGATATTCTTTGTTACCAAAAAGGACCAAACACTCAGGCCTTGTGTAGATCCCTGAAAATTGAGTTGGCGCTGTCCTCGGCCTATCATCCCCAAACGAATGGACAGACAGAACGCACAAATCAGACCCTGGAACAGTACCTTAGGTGCTTCACGTCCTTTGTGCAGGACGATTGGGTGTCCCTACTACCCTTAGCCGAGTTTTCATACAACAACGCCAACCACTCAGCCACAGGTCAATCCCCTTTTTTCTCCAACTATGGCTTCCACTTATCCTTTCTCCCTGACTTTCTTCCAGAATCCCCGGTTCCAGCGGTGCAGGATACAGTGACCTTCCTCAACCACAACAATCAGATCCTCCAGGAGACGATAACCAAGGCCCAGGCGGACTGCAAAAGGTTCTTTGACCGGAAAAGAAGGGGAGAACTGGACCTCCAGATTGGAGATCAGGTATGGCTTTCCACTATTAACTTGAAGTTACCTTGCCCCTCCAAGAAACTCGCTCCCAAATTTCTAGGACCCTTCTCTGTGAAAAGGAGGATCAACCAGGTGTCCTACGAACTGTCGTTGCCCACCTCAATGAAAATACATCCGGTGTTTCATGTGGCCCTGTTGAAACCCGCTGTACCCGACCCCTTTCCTGATAGGGGAGCTGGACCTCCTGGTCCTGTTCTTGTTGAGGGCGGTGAAGAATACGAGGTGGAGGCCATTATTGATTGTAGGAGGCGGCAGGGGCAGACACAGTTCTTGGTTAAATGGAAGGGGTACGGGGCTGAGGACAATTCCTGGGAACCCGATAGTAACCTTCATGCCAGAAGACTGATCCGTGCCTTCTTTTCTGCCCACCCAGAGAAGAGAAGTCTTTTGGGCACCCGGAGGTTGCCCCTTGTGGGGGGGCAATGTCAGGGTCCTGGCCGCCCGGTGCGGCCCAGATTGCCTCCATGTAGGCAAACGGTTACCCCCATGCCCTCCAGGCATCAGCGCGCCGCGGGCGCGTGCACGCGCGCCGCGGGCGCGTGCACGCGCGCGACCGGCCCGCGGGCGCGCTCCCGTGCGCTAATAGCGGGGGCGCGCGCCCGTGCGCGTGCACGTGCGCGTTTAGCGCTGTTTGGCGCCAGTGCGCCTATTTAAGGATTAGGGCTGCAGCCCTGCGGTGCTGTTCGTCTGCAGCTCTGACCTGAATCTCCAGTTTGAACCTGCCTGAGCCTATCTGTGTAATGTATGAGCGCCTGAGCTCAGTCTGGTAGTCTGCGTGGCCTGCCGCTAAAGGACTTACCACCTGTTGCCGAACCTCGGCCTGTCACTTGACCATCCGTCTGCCTGCCGTCTATGCCTATCTGCCTTCCCTGTGACCCGGCCTGTCTGACTACCTCTGCCGTCCGAGTGTGCCTATCTCCCGCACAGGATCTGCCTCCGCTGCTGCTGCTCCAGAGACTACCTCTCTCTTCGGTCATCCGACCCCGAGCCTGCTGTGCCATCACCTGCAGTTCCTGCCACCTAAAGACCAGCACCAGCATCCTGCTTCATCCTGCACCAGCTGACTCACCGGACGGACACTCCTACTCCGCTGTGCTCACGGGTCCCCTGTTCCCATTCCAGTGGACCCTGAACCAGAGTCGTAAGAGAGGTCCCCTTCCGTCAAGCCAGGCTCGCCACCAGGTACCTTACAGTGGTAGACAGCTGGAGCAGGAACCAGGTGAGCTTTGCTGAGCTAAAGCCGTAGCCGACAAGATGAACAGGTGCAGGGTCAGACAAGCTGGGTCGGTATCGCTCGGGCAGATTAAGCAAGCAGACAGGAGGCAGAAGAGTCCAAAACTAGCCAAGGTCAGGGTATCAAGCAAACGAGCATTAGTCAGAAGAAGCTGGATCAGGATCAGAGGTCAGCACAGGAGACTGGAATAACACACCGAATTTAATGTGCTGTTCTTAACTTGGATTTTTTTTTAAACTTCCTGTCCTAGAGACACAACAAGAATCTCTCAAAAGTACAGGACAATTACCTGTACCCAGGGTCGCTGTAAGAAATCATGGAGCCCCGTATAGCCTTCCTGACGGGGGCCCCCAACCGCACCTACACCCTCCCTTGGGGTGCAGTGTAACAGCGCCACTGACTTTATCCACCTATGCCCCAAAAATGAAAAAAGTCCCTCTTCTGCTGCCACCTCCTGTTGACCTGATGGGAAAATGTAATTTATGCTCTGGTAAGCAAGTAGGAGTAGGGGTGTGATCTAGTAAAATCCAATTATTGATTTAGGCAGAAAGAACAATACAGCTGCCCTGGGCCCCCCTGTTTAGCTGATGGGGCTTAGGCCCAGTACAACAGGACAGGTTGTACTGCCTTATCAGCGGGTCTGCCCATACCATTCACCGGAATAAGTGCCCTTGTTTGAAGATTTACTCTCACACCTCCTTTTCCTTTTTGTTTTTTCTATCACTTTATGTCACATTAAGAATGGTCCAGCTGGGGCACAGACAATAAAAACCCTACAGGCTCTAATCCCGTTCCATGCTTTTCAAAAATAAGAACAGTTTTGATGATACAGTGCCTTAAAAAAGTATTCATACACCTTGAAATTTTCCAAATTTTGTCATGTTACACCCAAAATTACAAATGTATTTTATTGGGATTTTATGTGATAGACCAACACAAAATGCCACATAATTGTAAAGTGGAAGGAAAATGATAAATGGTTTTCATATTTTTTTACAAATAAATATCTGAAAAGTGTGGCGTGCTTTTGTATTCAGACCTCTTTTACTCTGATACTCCTAACTAAAATCTAGGGGAACCAATTACCTTCAGAAGTCACCCAATTAATAAATAGAGTCCACCTGTGTGTAATTTTATCTCAGTATAAATACAGTTGTTCTGTGAAGCCCTCTGAGGTTTGTAAGAGAACCTTAGTGAACAAACAGCATCATGAAGGCCAAGGACCACACCAGACAGGTCAGGGATAAAGTTGTGGAGAATTTTAAAGTGGGGTTAGGCTATAAAAAAATATCCCTAGCTTTGAACATCTCACGGAGCCCTGTTCAATCCAACATCCAAAATTAGAAAGAGTATGGCACAACTGCAAACCTCTGGAGGAGCTGCAGGGATCCACAGCTCAGGTTGGAGAATCTGTCCACAGGACAACTATTAGTCGTGCACTCCACAAATCTGGCCTTTATGGAAGAGTGGCAAGAAGAAAGCCATTGTTGAAAGAAAGCCATAAGAAGTCCCATTTGCAGTTTGCGAGAGGCCATGTGGGGGACACAGCAAACCTGTGGAAGAAGGTGATCATGTCATATGAGACCAAAATTAAACTTTTTGGCCTAAAAGCAAAACGCTATGTGTTGCATAAAATGAACACTGCACATCACCCTGAATACACCATCCTCACCGTGAAACATGGTGGTGGCAGCATCATGTTGTGGGGATGCTTTTCTTCAGCAGGGACAGGGAAGCTGGTCAGAGTTGATGGAAAGATGGATGGAGCCAAATACAGGGCAATCTTAGAAGAAAACCTGTTAGAGTCTGCAAAAGACTTGAGACTGGGGTGGAGATTTACCTTCCAGCAGGACAACACTAAACATACAGCCAGAGCTAAAATAGAATGGTTTTGATCAGGGGTCTCAAACTAGCGACCATCCAGCTGTTTGCGAAACTACAAGTCCCATGAGGCATTGCAAGGCTGACAATTACAAGCATGATGTAACGCCGAGCGCTCCGGGTATCTCCTCCACCCCGGAGCGCTCACGGCGTTCTCCCTCCTGCAGCGCCTCGGTCAGTTCCCCTGACCTCAGGCGCTGCAGCGTTGCTGGGATGCGATCCTCGGTCTGCCCGGGGATCGCATCCCACTCCTCTCACCTGTCCCCCGCTCCTTCCGGCGTGCGCGCGCTCCCGCTCCCCAGGCGCGCGCGCGCGAGTGTTCCCTCACTTAAAGGGCCAGCGCACAATCAATTGGTGCCTGGCCCAATTACTGTTTTCCCCCAAAATCAATAAAAACCCACTTCCCCTTCCTGTCCTCGCCGGATCTTGTGTTGCCTTTGTGCCCAGTGAAAGCGTTAGTGTGTTTTGCTCCCTCTGTGTATCCAGACCTTTGCTGTTGCCCCCGACTACGAACCTTTGCCACCTGCCTTGACCCTTTGCTACGTCTGACCTTCCTTTTGCCTAATCCTTGTGTACCGCGCTTGTCTCAGCTGTCAGTGGGGTCGAGTTGCTATTGGAGGACACGACCTGGTTGCTACCGCCGCTGCAAGTCCATCCCGCCTTGCGGCGGGCTCTGGTGAAAACCAGTAGCAACATTAGAACCGGTCCTCCAATACAACCCGTGCTATCGCCCCATTGGCATAGGGGATCCACCTCCTGTTCCCCGTCGTACCCGGTACGTGACAGTAGATCCGGCCATGGATCCCGCTGAGGTCCCGCTGCCTAGCCTCTCGGATCTGACCACGGTGGTCGCCCAACAAGGACAGCAATTGGCGCAGTTGACTGCTATGCTACAGCAGCTTCTACCGTCTCCACCGCCAGCTCCTACATCTCCTCCGCCACGAGTTGCTGCTGCTAGGATCCGCCTGTCCCTTCCTGACAAATTCAATGGGGATCCCAAGCTGTGCCGAGGGTTCCTATCCCAGTGTTCCCTCCATCTGGAGATGTTGTCGGACCAGTTCCCCACAGAACGGTCAAAGGTGGCGTTCGTGGTCAGCTTACTATCTGATAAGGCCCTAGCCTGGGCTACACCACTTTGGGACCGTGGCGATCCTGCCACAGCTTCTATCCCAGCCTTCTTCTCTGAGGTCCGCAGTGTCTTCGAAGAACCAGCCCGGGACTCCTCTGCCGAGACGGCTCTCCTGAACCTCGTCCAGGGGAATTCTTCAGTGGGCGATTACGCCATTCAGTTCCGCACCCTGGCATCTGAACTCTCCTGGAACAATGAGGCCCTCTGCGCAACCTTCAAAAAAGGTCTATCCAGTCATGTCAAAGATGTGCTGGCATCGCGTGAGATTCCTGCTACCCTGTCTGAACTCATCCAGCTAGCCACCCGCATTGACATGCGTTATACCGAAAGGCGCCTAGAGCTACGACAGGAAAGGGACTTTGGTCGCGTCAGGCGGTTTCCGCGCCTGGCACCTCTCTTCCAGAATCCTCTGCAACCCGTTCCTGCTCCTCCTGCTGAGGAGGCTATGCAAGTGGATCGGTCACGCTTGACCACACAAGAGAGGACTCGGCGCCGAGATCATAATCTGTGCCTGTATTGCGCCAGTCCCGACCATTTCCTAAAGGACTGCTCTATCCGCCCTCAGCGTCAGGGAAACGCTCGCACCTAGCTAACGTAGGAGAGGCGCTGCTAGGTGTGGATTCTTCCTCTCCCCGTCTGACCATTCCTGTGCGGATTTCTCTGACCAAGGGATCCTCTTTCTCCACGGTGGCCTTTCTGGACTCTGGTTCGGCAGGAAACTTCATTGAAGCTTCACTCATCAACAAATTTAATGTTCCAGTTACTCGTCTCGTCAAGCCCTTTTTCATCACCTCTGTAAATGGTCAAAATCTGAACTGTATAGTGCGATATCGCACTGAACCTCTTCTCATGAAGATTGGAGTTCTCCATCATGAAAAGATTAGCTTCTTGGTGTTACCCAACTGTACCTCAGAGATCCTTTTGGGCCTACCCTGGCTCCAGTTACATTCTCCTACCCTCGACTGGTCCTCGGGGGACATCAAGAGTTGGGGTCCTTCCTGTCACAGGCATTGCCTCAAGGCGGTACCCATTAAACAACTTTCCAACGCTCCTGCTCTGCCTAATCTTCCCAAGCCTTACCAGGACTTTTCCGACGTGTTTTGCAAAAAGCAAGCGGAGGTTTTGCCACCACACAGACCCTTTGATTGCCCTATTGATCTCCTCCCTGGTACCACCCCGTCCCGTGGCAGGATCTACCCTCTCTCCGTTCCGGAGACACAAGCCATGACAGACTACATCCAGGAGAACCTCAAGAGAGGCTTCATCCGCAAGTCCTCTTCCCCTGCTGGAGCAGGATTCTTCTTTGTCGCCAAAAAGGACGGGTCCCTACGTCCCTGCATTGACTATCGTAGTCTTAATAAAATCACGGTAAAAAATCGCTACCCACTGCCTCTCATCTCTGAACTGTTTGACCGTTTGCGCGGAGCAAGTCTTTTCACCAAACTGGACCTCCGGGGCGCATATAATCTCATCCGTATCCGTAAAGGCGATGAATGGAAAACCGCCTTTAACACCCGTGACGGACACTTTGAATACCTAGTCATGCCCTTTGGGTTATGCAATGCCCCTGCGGTCTTCCAAGACTTTGTGAATGAGATTTTCAGAGATCTGCTGTACACTTGTGTTGTTGTCTATCTGGATGATATCCTGATTTTCTCCTCTAGCTTGGAGGAGCACCGTCTTCATGTCCGCCAAGTGCTCCAGCGACTCCGTGATAACCGTCTGTACGCCAAACTAGAGAAATGTCTCTTTGAACGCTGCAGTCTTCCCTTCCTGTGGTACTTGGTCTCTGGACAAGGTCTCCAAATGGACCCTGCGAAACTCTCTGCTGTCCTGAACTGGCCACGTCCTACTGGGCTGCGGGCCATCCAGCGTTTCCTCGGATTCGCCAACTATTACCGCCAGTTCATTTCCCACTTCTCCACCATTGTCGCGCCTATTGTGGCACTAACCAGAAAAAGTGCGGATCCGAGGTCCTGGCCTCCTCAAGCTAATGAGGCATTTAACCGCCTCAAGTCTGTCTTTGCCTCTGCACCAGTTCTGTCCAGGCCTGACCCCCTCAAACCGTTCTTCATGGAAGTCGATGCCTCCTCTGTGGGAGCTGGAGCCGTGCTTCTCCAGAAGGACTCCAAGGGCAAGAACGTAACCTGTGTTTTTTTCTCCAAGACCTTTTCCCCCCCTGAAAAGAACTATTCCATTGGAGACCGTGAATTACTGGCCATTAATCTAGCACTTGAGGAGTGGAGACATCTCCTTGAGGGGTCCGCTCATCTCATCACGATCTTCACTGATCACAAAAATCTCTCTTACCTCCAGTCCGCCCAGCGATTAAACCCACGCCAAGCCAGGTGGTCGTTGTTTTTTGCCCGCTTCAACTTCGAGATTCACTTCCGTCCTGCAGACAAGAATGTCAGGGCTGACGCCCTCTCTCGTTCCACCGATTCCTCTGAGTCCGACTCTCCTGTACAACATATTGTACCTCCTGAGTGTCTGATCTCTTCTGCCCCGGCCTCCTTACTGCAAGTTCCTCCGGGGAAAACCCTGGTCCCTCCACGTCTCCGACTTCAGGTCCTCAAATGGGGTCACTCCTCCCATCTGGCTGGTCATCCTGGAATCAAGAAATCCTCCCAACTGATTTCCAGGTATTACTGGTGGCCTTCCTTAAAAAAGGATGTGACGGACTTCGTACAGGCCTGTACCACATGTGCTCGAAACAAGACTCCTCACCAAAGGCCTGCAGGTCTTCTTCACCCTCTGCCTGTGCCTGAACGACCCTGGGCCCACATAGCTATGGATTTCATCACGGACCTCCCTTCTTCCCACGGCCACACTACCATATGGGTGGTCGTGGATCGTTTCTCCAAAATGGCACATTTTGTCCCGCTTCCAGGGCTTCCTTCTGCACCTATACTCGCCAAACATTTCTTCCTTCAGATTTTTCGCCTTCATGGACTTCCATCCCACATCGTCTCGGACAGAGGCGTCCAGTTTGTGTCTAAGTTCTGGAGAGCTCTCTGCAGTCAATTGAAAGTCAAACTAGACTTCTCCTCTGCCTACCACCCTCAGTCCAATGGACAAGTGGAGAGAGTCAACCAGATCCTGGGGGCCTACCTGCGACACTTTGTCTCGGCCCGTCAAGACGACTGGGCTGACCTCCTACCCTGGGCCGAATTTTCTTATAATTTGAAAGAGTCTGAGTCTTCCTCTCTATCACCCTTCTTTGTGGTTTACGGCCGTCATCCTCTTCCCCCCCTACCCATCCCCACTTCTTCCGGAGTCCCCGCTGTAGACGAAGTCACCCAGGAGCTGTCATCCATCTGGAAAGAGACCCAAAGGTCGCTTGCCCTGGCCTCTTCTCGCATGAAGAAACATGCTGACAGCAAAAGAAGACCTCCTCCGGTATTCTCCCCTGGCGATAGGGTGTGGCTCTCCTCCAAGTACATTAGGTTCCGCATCCCCAGTTACAAGTTGGGTCCCCGCTACCTCGGCCCATTCAAGATCAAGGCTCAGATCAATTCTGTGTCCTACAAACTGCATCTTCCTCCTTCCCTCCGCATTCCCAACTCCTTCCATGTTTCTCTCCTCAAACCCTTTGTTCTTAATCACTTTTCCCCCAAGGTCCCCGCTCCTGCTCCGGTCACCGGCTCCTCCGACATCTTCTCCGTTAAAGAGATCCTTGCCTCTAGAACCGTCCGAGGTAAACGTTTCTATCTTGTTGACTGGGAGAACTGTGGGCCTGAGGAGAGGTCTTGGGAACCGGAAGGTAACATCATTGACAAAGATCTCATCCGCAGGTTCTTGGGTTCCAGGAGGAGGACGAGGCCCAAGAGGAGGGGGAGACCCAAGGGGGGGGTACTGTAACGCCGAGCGCTCCGGGTATCTCCTCCACCCCGGAGCGCTCACGGCGTTCTCCCTCCTGCAGCGCCTCGGTCAGTTCCCCTGACCTCAGGCGCTGCAGCGTTGCTGGGATGCGATCCTCGGTCTGCCCGGGGATCGCATCCCACTCCTCTCACCTGTCCCCCGCTCCTTCCGGCGTGCGCGCGCTCCCGCTCCCCAGGCGCGCGCGCGCGAGTGTTCCCTCACTTAAAGGGCCAGCGCACAATCAATTGGTGCCTGGCCCAATTACTGTTTTCCCCCAAAATCAATAAAAACCCACTTCCCCTTCCTGTCCTCGCCGGATCTTGTGTTGCCTTTGTGCCCAGTGAAAGCGTTAGTGTGTTTTGCTCCCTCTGTGTATCCAGACCTTTGCTGTTGCCCCCGACTACGAACCTTTGCCACCTGCCTTGACCCTTTGCTACGTCTGACCTTCCTTTTGCCTAATCCTTGTGTACCGCGCTTGTCTCAGCTGTCAGTGGGGTCGAGTTGCTATTGGAGGACACGACCTGGTTGCTACCGCCGCTGCAAGTCCATCCCGCCTTGCGGCGGGCTCTGGTGAAAACCAGTAGCAACATTAGAACCGGTCCTCCAATACAACCCGTGCTATCGCCCCATTGGCATAGGGGATCCACCTCCTGTTCCCCGTCGTACCCGGTACGTGACACATGACTCCCACAGGCAGAGGCATAATGTGACTTGTAGTTTCACAACAGCTGAAGGGCCGCCAGTTTGAGACCCTCGGTTTAGATCAAAGCATATTCATGTGTTAGAATGGCCCAGTCAAAGTCCAGACCTAAGTCCAATTAAGAATCTGTGGCAAGACTTGAATATTGCTGTTCACAGATGCTCTCTATCCAATCTGACAGAGCTTGAGCTATTTTGCAAAGAAGAATGGGCAAAAATGTCACTTTAGATGTGCAAAGCTGGTAGAGACATACCCCAAAAAGACTTGCAGCTGTAATTGCAGTAAAAGGTGGTTCTACAAAGTATAGACTCAGGAGGGCTGAATACAAATGCACGCCACATTTTTCACATATTTATTTGTAAAACATTTTGAAAAGCATTTATCATTTTCCTTCCACAATTATGTGCCATTTTGTGTTGGTCTATCACATAAAATCCCAATAAAATACATTTACGTTTTTGGCTGTAACATGACAAAATGTGGAAAATGTCAAGAAGTATGAACACTTTTTCCTTGTCAGAAAGGTTTATTGATTGCACAATAAAATGAAAGTACATTGGTTACATGTACAAGTATGTATAAACATAAGCTCTTTGTTAAACAATAAAACAAATTATACATATATATAGGTAATATAGTATGTTATTGTTTGCATTAAACTTCATCACATACATTTAATTTATTAACTGCTCTATACTTTATCTTATAAGTATGAAAGTTGTAACTATAAATATCTAACAGAAGATATCTTTATAAAAAACTTAGTAGATATATAGGTCTAGTATGTATAAATATAGAGCAGATATGGATGATCAAATATTGAACCATAACATAAAATGAGATAAAAAAGAAAGATAAGAGAAAAGGAAGGAGAAGAAAGAATAGATAAAGAGTTCACAAGGTTGGTCCAGGTACCAGAGCATGGTTCTGCGTATTTATTCCATGTATGAATAAAAATGTGGTTACTCGGTTTTGTTAAGTAATCAGGTAATCAGTTAAATAATCAGTCACCATGGCTGAAGGACTGAATCATTATAATTTGGGGGTAAATGAGTCTTTATCCATGGATTCCATATTTTCTTGAATTTTGGAAATTGGTTGCCTTCAATAGCAGACATTTTAGCATGAGACATTGCAGAATTAATTCTGTTCTTGGTTTCAGCCAATGCCAGTTTTGGTGATTTTCAAACTTTTGCCATTGTTTGTTTAGCAGCGGTTGAAAGTTGAACAAAAAGCTTAAATTGGGAGAATGTTAGATGGTCTGGTTTTAGATTAAGTAATGCAATGAAAGGGTCTGGTGTTAGCGGCGTTTGGAACATTTTGGAGGTAAGTTCAATTATTTTCCCCCCAATAAAATTTCGCTATTGGACATGTCCACCATATATGTAGGTATGTACCTGGATCTGTACAACCCCTGAAACAGAGGGCTGAATGGTTGGGAGTGTATTTAGCCATTCTGGCAGGTACATGGTACCAGCTGGTTAGAACTTTATAATTTGCTTCCATCGCAGTAACATTGGGCGAGTAAGATTTAGTAGTTAATATTTCCGACCATTCTGCATTGTCCAGTTTTCGTCCCAAATATTCCTCCCACTTTTGGACATAGGTTAATTTATCAGATTTTGATTTAGTCAAAAGTTGTGTGTAAAGAGATACTATCATTCCTTTAGCAAGTGGGTAATTTTTGCACATTGATTCAAAAGTGGAAGGGCAAGGTAAGGGTGATTCAGCGTTTGTGAGGGGTGCAAATTTTTTTTTTTATTTGTAGATACCTGAATAGTTCAGACTGCGGTAAACCATAGCTTTCCCTAAGTTCCGGGAATGATCGGAAGGAATTAGGAGTAATGAATTCATGGTTAAATTCATGATTTTTAGTTTTTCAGGCTGTCTCAGAGAGATACAAAGTATTTAGTTATAGGGTTACCTAGTGTACGACGGTCTTTAGGTTGGAGCCATAGGAAATTAGAGATTGAAAGTGGATCACATTCTGAGGCTTCTATTAGTACTCATAATGGGATTTTCTTTATTGTATGGTACTTGGTGATACTGGCCAGATGGGCAGCTTTGTAGTAGCTGGCAAAATTGGGGAGACCAAGCTCTCCATTAGTTCTAGGGGCAAATAATGTACATGCCGGTATGCAAGGTTTGATAGGGCCCCAAACAAATTTTGATACCCTTTGTTGCACCAGTCTTAGATAATAAGATGGGATTGAAATTGGTAGTACTCGAAACTGGTATAATAACTTGGGCAAGATAGTCATTTTAGTTGCATTTATTCTTCCTATCCAGGATAATGGGAGTTGTGACCATTGTTTTAATAATGCTGTTATTTTTTTTAACAAGGGGGGGTAATTGGCTGTGAATAGATCTGCATAAGAGGCTGTTAGGTGGATTCCCAAATATGGGATAGACTTATCTGCCCATATAAAGGGGAGTGCGGCTTTTGCTGGAATCAATTCTGCATCAGTTAGGGAGATATCAAGAGCCAGCCATTTCTTAGGGTTAATGGCCAGGCCCGATATTGATGCAAATTTACTTGGAATGGGCAAAAGATTAGGGCCTGAAATTTGAGGGGATGACAGGAAAATAAGGATATCGTCCACAAATATGCAAAGTTTATGCTGAAGACCTCCTACTTCAATGCCAGTAATTGTAGGGTTGGTCCTAATAAATTTAGCTAAGGGTTCTAAAATAAGAGCGAATAAGAGAGGGCATAGTGGGCATCCCTGCCTTGTACCTCTTTCGATTTTGAATGATTCGGATTTGTACCCTGCATATTTTATGTATGCCATAGGCTTATTATATAATGCCGTTATCCATTTTATGAAATGCGGGCCAAATCCCCATTTTTGTAAAGAGTAATTCAAATAGGGCCATGAAACCGTGTAGAATGCCCTCTTAATGTCCAACAAAAGAAAGCAAGAAAGGATACGTTTTTTGGCGATATGTGCCATAAGTACCGCCCTGCGCACATTATCGCCCGCTTGTCTATGCGGCATGAAACCTACTTGATCTTTATGTATTCAATTACAAATTATTTGGTTAAGGCGTTTTGCTAAAACTTTTGCTAACAGCTTAATATCTAGATTCAGCAGAGAGATGGGGCGATAACCTGCGCAGGAGGCAACATCGGAAAGGGGTTTCAGGATCATGCATACTATTGCCGTCAATGATTCTTGCTTGAAAGTATGGTCATTCAACAGTACATTAAATGTGTTGGCTAAAATGGGGGATAGAAGTTCTGTGAATGTATGGTAATATAGAGCCGACTAACCATCTGGTCTTTTATTTGTCTTTGGTTCTTTAATAGAGGTGGCCACTTCCTCCGTTGATATAGGTTTTTCTAAAAGTGCTTTTTGATCATGGGATAATTCTGGTAAAGTGATGTTAGAAAAGAAGGAATCAGCTTTGGTATCATGAAAATTTTGGGTTGATTTGTATAAAGATGCTAGATGTGTTTTGAATTTATGCACAATTTTGACTGGGTTGCTTGAGTAATTGTCTTTAGACACCTTCAGGCGAAATGGTTTAAATGATTTATTTACTGAATTTAGTGCTCGTGCTAGATAAGTGCCTGGTTTGTAGACATGTGCACAACAAAAAAATTTGTTTATTTTCGTTTCGTTTTTTTCATTTCCGTTGATTCGTAATGATTCGTAAATTCGTAAGTCGTCGGTGTTCGTATTCGTAACGATTCGTACATTCATAAGAGTTATTTTTTCGTTGATTCGTTTTTTCGTTAGTTTAATTTTCGTTTATTCGTTTATTCGTTTATTCGAAATTCAGACGCATTCGTATTTATTCGTACATTCGTAACATTCGTAGATTCGTAATCGGAGCATAATTCATGTAATTCATGTAATTTATGTAATGTGTATGCTATATTACATTTTAATAATTTACGGATCGAAAAAAAAAGTTACGAATCGAAAAAAAAGTTACGAATCAAAAAAAAAGTTACGAATGTACGAATTTTTTCGTTCCAACCATTCGAAGCACGTTAAGCAATGCCATTGTAAGAGACACGGAAAATTACGATTCGAAAAAAAAAAAAAAAGTTACGAATGTACGAATTTTTTCGTTCATTTTCGTTGTTCCTGTTTTTGTTTTTCGGATTTTTTTCATTCGTACATTCGTTGTTTCTAATTAGTTTTTTTGGAATTTTCGTTGTTTTTCGGATTCGTTATTCGGATTCGAACGATTCGTTCATTCGTACGAGAACGAACGAAAATAACGAAAAAAAACGAAAAACAAAAAAAATGAAACGAATTGCACATGTCTACTGGTTTGTTGGTTTTTGTATAAAAATTATGTCTAGTGCGTTTATAGGTTTTATCTGCCGTTTCCGTAAGAAATAAGTCATATTCTGTAGGCATTTTTTCTAATTGGGATTTTGCGTTGGGTGACGGATTGTTTTAAAATGATATAGACGCAGCGTTAAAGTTGTTTTCTAGTTTTCGGGCAAGAATTTTATGTTCCCCTTTGAATAATGCCAATAGTCTCAGTATATTGCCTCCCAATATCGGTTTGTGGGCTTCCCAGAATGTAAGGGGGGATATATCTGGTGTGTTATTGTGCATCAGATATTCTTTTAAAGCCTGCTCAACTTTCTGGCATTGTGATGGATTTTTTAGCATTATATCCGGTATATACCATATAGGACCATGCGCCTTTGGCATAGTGGAAGCTATGGTTGTAATTACCGCATTGTGGTCTGACCATGGAATGGGGAGTATATCAGATGTGAGTATTGCAGGTATTATACCAATAGTTAAGAAAATATAATCAATGCGGGAGAAGGATTGATGAGGGTGTGAGAAGTAGGTGTATCTTTTTTAATTGGGTTATTTTCTCTCCAGGTATCAACCAAGTTGTACTTGGAGAGGAGTTGAGAGAATGATAATTTGGTCGAGGTATTGTGAGGTGTGTAGGTGTCAGGAAAGCCCCTCCAGCGGACGTCCCAACATCCCCAGGAGGAGAAGGATTCCCCGGCTCAGAACGGGCCTGCTGCGCCCACACATGCGCAATGGCGCGGCTGTCGGTGCGCGCGGGCGCGCGCGGGAGCGCGCGCGTGCACGCGCGGCTTCCCTGACGCTGTTTGGCGCCAAGAGCGCTATTTAAACCAAACCCAGTCCCTGTTGCCTTGCTGCCCGATCAACAGCGTTTCCTGTATGTGCTTGGTCTACCTGCAAAACCTGATTCATCTGATCCCTGCTGAAACCTGGCTTGTCTCTGACTCTTCTGACTTCTGCCTGCCCCGATCTCGGTTCTGGACTTTGACTACCCCTTTGGATGCTCCCTTGTACCTGATCTGCCCGTCTGTGTTTGACCCTGCCTGTTTGAGACCCGCCTGCACATTACCTGTTTGCTTCCTGCTGCTGGACTACAGGACACCTCCTTGTGTCTGCTGCACATTACCTGTTTGCTTCCTGCTGCTGGACTACAGGACACCTCCTTGTGTCTGCTGCACATTACCTGTTTGCTTCCTGCTGCTGGACTTCAGGACACCTCCTTGTGTCTGCTGCACATTACCTGTTGCTTCCTGCTGCTGGACTCCAGGACACCTCCTTGTGTCTGCTGCACATTACCTGTTTGCTTCCTGCTGCTGGACTACAGGACACCTCCTTGTGTCAGCTGCACATTACCTGTTTGCTTCCTGCTGCTGGACTACAGGACACCTCCTTGTGTCTGCTGCACATTACCTGCTTGCTTCCTGCTGCTGGACTACAGGACACCTCCTTGTGTCTGCTGCACATTACCTGCTTGCTTCCTGCTGCTGGACTACAGGACACCTCCTTGTGTCTGCTGCACATTACCTGCTTGCTTCCTGCTGCTGGACTACAGGACACCTCCTTGTGTCTGCTGCACATTACCTGCTTGCTTCCTGCTGCTGGACTACAGGACACCTCCTTGTGTCTGCTACACATCTCCTGCTTGCTTCCTGCTGCTGGACTACAGGATACCTCCTGGTTCCCGTCTGCACAGATCTCCAGCCCTCTACCCAGCTTACCAGCCAGGCACTTGTGCTCCCCTGTGCTCTCGAGCTCCTGTCTTCCCTATCAGGGGTTCCCGAACCAGGGGTTTACGAGTGGCCGCTCCCTGCAATACGGGCTCTGCCTTAAGGTACGTGACAGTATCGGGCAGCCATGACTGAGCCCATGCAGGGAGCCACGGCTAGGGAGGACTTATGCCGTCACCTGGCCGGACTGACACAGGCCGTCAACTCCCTACAAGAGGGGTACTCCCGCCTAGAGGAACGCGTGCAGACCCTAGCCACCTCAGGCCCAACAGCGCTCAGCGCATCACCTGCACCCTCGGTGGTTATGCTGCCTCCTGAGCCCAAGGTCCCTACTCCGGATAGATTCTCCGGGGCCCGGAACAGATATAGGGCATTCCGCAACGCCTGTGAACTCTTTTTTGTACTCCAACCCCGAACCTTTTCCCTTGAGTCCACCAAGGTGGGGTTTGTGGTCTCCCTGCTACAAGGGGAGCCCCAGGCCTGGGCCCACCGCCTGGTGGAACAGAAGCACGAATGCCTCAGCAATCTGAACACCTTTTTCCAAGCCATGGGCATCCTCTACGAAGACCCACAACAGGCAGCGACTGCCGAAGCAGCTCTATTTTCCCTACAACAGGGCCGTAGGGCGGCAGAGGACTATGCATCCGAGTTTAGGCGCTGGAGCGCCGATACGAGCTGGAATGACGCAGCTCTGCGTCATCAATTTCGTATGGGCCTCTCCGAGTCTTTGAAGGACGAGTTGGCCAGAGTGGGCATCCCTGAGACTCTCGAAGACCTAATCAACCTGTCCACTCAGATAGACAGGCGCCTGAGGGAGCGTAGGACTGAGCGTACGACCGGTTCTTCCCGTCCGGTGTGGATGCTACCCCGGGTACCTTACCCTTCTGGCCGCACCGCAACTGCACCCTCTGAGCCTATGCAACTGGGCGTCCTTCGTCCTTCCCTGACCCCAGAGGAGCGACAACGCAGGCGAATCCAGAACCTTTGCCTCTATTGTGGGGAACCCGGACATTACGTGAGGGCCTGTCCCGTGAAGTCCTGTAAGCACTCCTCTCTGTTTTCCACTGTTTTGCCCGCAGTACTTAATAATGCGTCTCACCTGACTGTTTCCCTTTCCCTACAGCTCCCAGGAGGGAATACTCTGGTCCCCGCCATAATTGACTCTGGAGCCTGTAGTGGGTTCATGGACCAGACTTTTGCCCGCAAATTTCGAGTTCCTTTACGTCCCCGAGCCAGAGGACTGTCGGTACATCTAGCCGATGGGTCGGCTATCAGATCTGGACCTGTGACCCAAGAGACGGCTCCTCTACACGCTACCATTGCGGGTAACCACAGTGAACTACTCCGCCTGGACATCATTGAGTCCCCTCTGTTCCCTGTTATCCTGGGCATACCCTGGCTCAAGGCCCATAACCCTCAAATCGACTGGCCCACGGGGAGTATCAGCTTCCTCTCTCCTTACTGCTGTCAGCACTGCCTGCAAGGGACCACCAACGTCTCACCCTCTCTGCTCTGTCTAGAGGGTGACGTTGAGGCCCGTAGGGCTGTCCCGGAAGAATACCACAGTTTCTTGGACGTATTCAGTCAAAAAGGGGCAGAGACACTCCCTCCACACAGGCCCTATGACTGCCCAATTGAACTCTTACCAGGTGCAGAAATTCCCTTCGGAAGAATCTTCCCTTTAACAGGACTGGAGTTGGAGACTCTCAAAGCATACATCGATGACAACCTGCGAAAGGGGTTTATACAACCTTCTACCTCCCCAGCCGGGGCAGGGATTTTCTTTGTAGAGAAGAAAGATCACTCTCTACGCCCCTGCGTAGACTACCGGGACTTGAACAAAATTACAATTAAGAATCGGTACCCTCTGCCCCTGGTACCGGAACTATTCCAGAGGCTTGGTACCGCTGTGGTGTTTACCAAATTAGATCTCCGTGGGGCATATAACCTGGTCCGTATCCGAAGCGGGGACGAATGGAAGACTGCCTTTCGCACCCGCTTCGGACACTATGAATACCTGGTGATGCCATTTGGGCTCTGCAACGCCCCTGCGACATTTCAACATTTTGTAAATGACATTTTTAGAGACTATCTTGACTTATTTGTTATTGTCTACTTGGATGACATCTTGATTTTCTCTCCCTCTCTGACCACTCACAGGGAACACGTCAAGAAGGTCTTGACCCGTCTTCGCCAGCATGGCCTGTATGCGAAGCCTGAAAAGTGCGAGTTTGAACGTCAAAGTATCCAGTTCTTAGGCTTGGTCATTTCAGTAGATGGGATTAAGATGGATCCGCAAAAGGTGTCTGCCATCTTGGATTGGCCTGCCCCCACGGACAAGAAGGGAATTCAGCGATTCGTAGGATTCGCGAATTTCTATCGCAAATTTATTAAGGGGTTTTCCAACATCATTGCTCCCATCACGAGACTGACCAAGCAAGGTACCAAGTTCCAGTGGTCTCCTGAAGCTCAGTCTGCCTTTTCAACACTAAAGGACCAGTTCGTGTCGGCCTCGGTCTTAAAACACCCGGATCCTGCACTCCCTTACATCTTGGAGGTCGACGCCTCTGAAGTGGCGGTAGGGGCAATCCTCTCCCAGAGACAAGGCCCTAAGGCGCTCCTCCACCCGGTGGCCTTTTTCTCCCGTAAGCTGTCCGAAGCAGAGAGAAATTACGATGTCGGGGATAGAGAGCTACTGGCCATCAAGGCCGCGCTCGAGGAGTGGCGTTATCTTCTGGAAGGAGCCGCCCATCCTATCCTGGTCTACACGGACCATAAGAATCTGGAATACTTAAAAGTAGCCAAGAGGTTGAGACCCCGCCAGGCTAGATGGGCACTTTTCTTCACCAGATTTTCATTTCACATCACCTTCAGGCCCGGATCCAAGAATACCAAACCTGATGCTCTGTCACGAATGTTCAGTGAGTCCACAGTTCCGCCACCTCCAGACACCATACTTACCCCAGGTAACTTCCTTCTTCTGCATGAGGATCTTCTATCCGAAATTAAACAAGCCTCCGCTTTGATCCCTCACCAGCCGGGCAGTTCCTTGCAGCCTAGAGACGGTCTGCTGTGGCATGAGGAGAAGATCTTTGTTCCTCAACAGTCACGGGTGGCCGCCCTGAAATCCTGCCACGACCACGAATTGGCCGGCCACTTTGGTGCCCGCAAGACCGCTGATCTTCTCCTGCGCACCTTTTGGTGGCCCAACCTTCTAAAGGACTGCAGGGCATACGTCGAGTCATGTACCACGTGTAACCAGAATAAGGGCAGCAAGACAAGAGCCTGGGGCTTGCTGAACCCCCTTCCAGTCCCGGAGAAGCCATGGAGGATGATCTCCATGGACTTCATTGTCGAATTGCCCCCTTCTGAAGACTTCACAACCATTTTTGTGGTAGTAGACAGGTTCTCCAAGATGGCCCATTTCTTACCCATGAAAGGCACCCCCTCAGCTCCTGAGACCGCAAGAGTCTTCATCAAGGAGATTGTGAGGCTCCACGGAATCCCCGCCAATATCGTATCTGACCGAGGGGTGCAATTTACGTCCAGGTTCTGGAGGGCGTTATGTGCGGCCCTGAAGATCAACCTCCTATTCTCCTCCGCTTACCATCCCCAGACCAACGGTCAGACCGAACGTACCAACCAGACCTTGGAACAGTACCTGCGCTGCTACTCATGTTTTTCTCAAGATAACTGGGTCCCCCTCCTACCTCTTGCCGAGTTTGCATACAATAATTCTGTTCATTCTGCAACTAACCAGTCTCCATTTTTTTTCAAATTACGGGTTTCACCCCCTGTTCTTGTCTAACAGCATCCCAGAGTGCCCCGTGCCAGCAGCCCAGGAAACCCTGAATTTTTTCAGCACCAATAACAAGTTACTTCAGGAGACGATACTGAAGACCCAGGAACGAAACAAGGCGATATTTGACAAGAGGAGGAGAGGGGACCTCAACCTAAAGCCGGGAGACTTGGTTTGGCTGTCCACCCAAAACTTGAAATTGGCGTGTCCTTCCAAGAAGTTGGGGCCAAAGTTTGTGGGTCCTTTTCCTGTAACTAGAAAAATCAATAATGTGGCGTACGAGTTAAAACTGCCTGACTCATTCAGAATCCACCCAGTCTTCCACGTTGCCCTTCTAAAACCTTCAACTCCGGATCCCTTTGCTAGCCGGAACACCGGCCCTCCTGAACCTGTGCTTATCGATGGCGAGGAGGAATTTGAAGTGGAAACTATTGTGGACTGCAGGAAGAGATATGGCCAGGTTCAATACCTTGTAAAGTGGAAGGGCTACGGGCCGGAAGAGAATTCTTGGGAGCCAGAGGCTAACATCCATGCCCAGAGGCTAATTTCGGCCTTCAGGAGAGCCAATCCAAGTAAGTGGGCCCAGTTGGGCATCCGGAGGCTGCCCATTGGAGGGGGGCAATGTCAGGAAAGCCCCTCCAGCGGACGTCCCAACATCCCCAGGAGGAGAAGGATTCCCCGGCTCAGAACGGGCCTGCTGCGCCCACACATGCGCAATGGCGCGGCTGTCGGTGCGCGCGGGAGCGCGCGCGTGCACGCGCGGCTTCCCTGACGCTGTTTGGCGCCAAGAGCGCTATTTAAACCAAACCCAGTCCCTGTTGCCTTGCTGCCCGATCAACAGCGTTTCCTGTATGTGCTTGGTCTACCTGCAAAACCTGATTCATCTGATCCCTGCTGAAACCTGGCTTGTCTCTGACTCTTCTGACTTCTGCCTGCCCCGATCTCGGTTCTGGACTTTGACTACCCCTTTGGATGCTCCCTTGTACCTGATCTGCCCGTCTGTGTTTGACCCTGCCTGTTTGAGACCCGCCTGCACATTACCTGTTTGCTTCCTGCTGCTGGACTACAGGACACCTCCTTGTGTCTGCTGCACATTACCTGTTTGCTTCCTGCTGCTGGACTACAGGACACCTCCTTGTGTCTGCTGCACATTACCTGTTTGCTTCCTGCTGCTGGACTTCAGGACACCTCCTTGTGTCTGCTGCACATTACCTGTTTGCTTCCTGCTGCTGGACTCCAGGACACCTCCTTGTGTCTGCTGCACATTACCTGTTTGCTTCCTGCTGCTGGACTACAGGACACCTCCTTGTGTCAGCTGCACATTACCTGTTTGCTTCCTGCTGCTGGACTACAGGACACCTCCTTGTGTCTGCTGCACATTACCTGCTTGCTTCCTGCTGCTGGACTACAGGACACCTCCTTGTGTCTGCTGCACATTACCTGCTTGCTTCCTGCTGCTGGACTACAGGACACCTCCTTGTGTCTGCTGCACATTACCTGCTTGCTTCCTGCTGCTGGACTACAGGACACCTCCTTGTGTCTGCTGCACATTACCTGCTTGCTTCCTGCTGCTGGACTACAGGACACCTCCTTGTGTCTGCTACACATCTCCTGCTTGCTTCCTGCTGCTGGACTACAGGATACCTCCTGGTTCCCGTCTGCACAGATCTCCAGCCCTCTACCCAGCTTACCAGCCAGGCACTTGTGCTCCCCTGTGCTCTCGAGCTCCTGTCTTCCCTATCAGGGGTTCCCGAACCAGGGGTTTACGAGTGGCCGCTCCCTGCAATACGGGCTCTGCCTTAAGGTACGTGACAGTAGGGCGATTTGTCAAGAAATGGGAGGATAACCTGATTAGAATCCCAACCTATAATCACTGTTCCAATTTTGTGTGTATTTACCACTTGCAAAACATGTGAGAGGAAAGGGGAGGGATTATTGTTAGGAGCATAATATGAACTAATAGTGCCTGCCGTATCGATCAAATGTCCCCGAAGTATTATGTATCGTCCTTCAGGGTCTTTGATCTCTGATAATAAAGTGAAAGGGGTGTATCGGTGGAAAG
>CM053026.1:679403279-679520779 GCA_028564925.1 Lithobates sylvaticus | reverse complement strand
GCTGGTCCTTAAATGGATTTAACTGGGCTGCTGACATGTTTGTTTCTGTTTTGTTAGTAATGGCAATACAAAAGACCAAAAACACAAATGTTACTAAAAACGCACATCCAGTTTTTCTAACCAAACATTACACAACACACCCACACACAGGCAGCAACACACCCACACAGGCAGCAACCCCTACACACAGGCAGCAACACACCCACACAGGCAGCAACCCCTACACACAGGCAGCAACACACCCACACAGGCAGCAACCCCTACACACAGGCAGCAACACACCCACACACAGGCAGCAACACACACATATCCTTAAAAAATGCAGGCCCAAAACCCAATAAACCACAGTAATGCATCCTAGAAAACACTTACCTTCGTTCAGAGCGCTCGCTACTTCCGTTCGGGAACACGTGGGGCCCTCAAACAGCCTTATATACACTGCGCACGCGTCGAAGTCCGCCTGCGTCCTCCGCGTCGCCCGCCCATGACGTTCCTCCTGACGAGTATTCCCCGCCCCGCTTCCCCTCGTTGCATTGTGGGTGAAGAAATTCATGAAGATGGCGGACACATTTTCAGCCAGTAGCGCGGAGGAAAGCCCAGAAGCGAACACATCTGCATCCAGCAGCAGATATAAGGCCACCAATATGGCCTTTGAAGAGATGGTGGACATCCTCCAAAGGGAAGATTACGACGGGGAAAATGGCCCGTACCCTCGCCCCAACTTGCGCAAGGACAAGATTCTCACTACAGTCGTCAGCACCCTGGAGCATAAATTCGGCGTACGAAGGGGCAAGGATCAACTGCGCAAGCGATGGTCCGACATCAAATCCAGGGAGCACGATCAGTACAGGAGAATTCGAAAAGCCATCAAAAAAAGTAAGTCAAGCACGTGCGCTACTATGGTTATACTTGATATGTCTAATCTTGCGCAGATGTTATTAGCACTCGTACGTGAAACTTGCGCAGATGTTATTAGCATTCGTACGTGAAACTTGCGCAGATGTTATTAGCATTCGTACGTGAAACTTGCGCAGATGTTATTAGCACTCGTACGTGAAACTTGCGCAGATGTTATTAGCATTCGTACGTGAAACTTGCGCAGATGTTATTAGCATTCGTACGTGAAACTTGCGCAGATGTTATTAGCACTCGTACGTGAAACTTGCGCAGATGTTATTAGCATTCGTACGTGAAACTTGCGCAGATGTTATTAGCATTCGTACGTGAAACTTGCGAAGACTTGATGAAAGTTCGTTTGTCTTGATAAAGTTTTTAGTCAGTTTACCTGGCTTTGGGTTGTTGGAGTTGTAAGGTTGTTTATTATTGTCACTATCTATACTATTACTGCTGTAGTAAGGGTTTTATGGGTAACTTACACAGGGACTCCAGAAGCTGTTTTGGGGGGGGGGATAAATCTGTTAAGCAGGGTGTCAAGCTCCAAATTAAAACAAAATGCTCATCATCTAGAAATACTGTAGGTGGTGACTTTTCTAAGAAGAAGTACACTCACCTGTCCCTTGGATGCTGCAGCTACAATCTTTGATATTGTAATCATGAAATTAATCTTTGCGGCTTCACTTCCCGGGTCACTATTGGGCATGCGCCAGTTGCGCAATGCAATAGGACTGGTCCGCGCTAGCTCTGGGACCCCTGTGTGTCCCAGCAGACAGCACGGTGGGACGGGATGTGGCGTATACTTCTGTGGGAGTCTATGGCCGGATGTGTGTGCAAATACCTGCCTTACACAGGTATCTGCAACCCCTCCCCCCTAAAAGGTTCCAAATAAGACACCACAGGGGTGCAGGGATCCAATGAGCGGAAGTTCAACTTTAGTGTTTAAGGGCGGTTTAAGTATTGGAGTTTCATTAGATAGAGATTTCAATTCTGTATTCAAGTAGGATCTTCCTACAAACTGCTAATAATTTGACAACACTTTTAAACAATGTTTAATAATCATATTTCGGCACTCAAATATCAGTGTGATTAAAAGTGTACCTTTGTGTTCCATTACCATAGGGGGCAAAAGACTGAGACGTCAATCAGAACCTACCAGGACCTCCCGGCCTCAGCAGACTAATTGGGCAGTTAGCCCAAGCCCACGCGTGGAGGAAGAGGTGCTTGAAGTGGATCAAATCTGCACCCCACCAAGTGAGTGTCTGAGAACACAGATTGAGCTACTAAATTAAGGTCTGCATGTTTTTGACACTTTTTTTCTTGTGTTTTCTCTACCCAACTTTTAGGTGATGCTGATCTGGTTGTGGAAGGACAAGCTGCGGAGCCATTTTCCACAGACAGTGCCCACAGGCTTATTGGCCAGATAATGGCCTGGAATCTGCAGCTGGAAAACATGCAGAAGGAGATGGCCACCATGCAGCAGGGAATGAAGGACATGATTGATGTTTTGGGGAGAATCTAAAGACCCCTTTTCCATTTCCTAACATCAATCATGTCCTTCATTCCCCTTTTGATCCGCTATTGTTTTTAATTTTTAGAGGCCAAATTTTTTATATGCACATGGTGTGTCAACATGTGCTATGTGCCATCAGGGGATCTCAATGGACGCATTTTGTGTTTGCAACCCCTAATGCTAGTAGGTGAGAGGGAAGGGGTTTCACACACAAAACACGTCCATTGATTCCCCATGATGGAACATAGCACATGTTGACATTACCCATTTTCGTCTTCAATTTGTGTGCATATTCTAAATTTGGCTTCTACTGTACATGGGTTACCTGTTGAACTTTGTAAGTTCCCTACTTTTACATTGTGTAAATATTTTCAAATGCTAACCAAAAAATTTTTACAATTTTAAACCATGTTTTTATGTTTGTTTAAAAAAATAAATCACAAAAAAAAAAAAAATGTGAGAAAAAGACCAAAAAAATATTAAAAAAAAAAAAAAAAAAAATCTGTTGTTAAAAAAAAAAAACATATTACCAAAAATGACCTAAAAAAAAAAGAGAGGAAAACAACAAAAAAAAAAACAAAAAAAAAAGGTTTGGATGTGCACTAGAATAAAAAAAAAATGTTTGCACAAATTAAACAATGTGTGGCTTCTTCTTTTTAAATACTACCAGTTTGACCAAAACATGTTGTGGTTCATTGACAAAGGGGCTTATTTACTAAACGCAAACCAAGTTTGCCACTATTAATAAGTGCACTAGGACAACATATAAAACAGGCAAAATTAAAAGCAAAACAATACGAAAAAAACAATCTTTCAAACATAAATAACTGTATTTATTCTTTCCAAAAAATTATGTTTTAAGGGTCTGCTGCCATTGCAATGGCCCCCCTACCATTAAAATAATTTAAATAACGGTCCCGCACTTGCTGTGCTGATTGTGGGGCCAAACCAAGACGGCGATTATCCAGCCCTGTCATGTCGCCTTCCACTCCGGCCTCAGGCCCGATAGGTAATGTGTAGCTTCCAGAATGTTTCCGTAGATAATTGTGCATTACACAGCATGCAAGAATAATAGTATTCAGTTTGTACTCTGCCAGATGTATGGATGTAAGCAGCAATCTGAAACGGTTGGCCATAATACCAAAGGCATTTTCCACAACCCTTCTTGCTCTGGCCAACCGAAAATTAAAAATCCTCCTCTCAGGGGTGAGGGATCTTTGGGGAAATGGCCTCATCAGGTGGTCACCCAGACCGAACGCCTCGTCGGCAATGAAAACGAACGGGAGTCCCTCCACATTATCTTCATCTGGTGGCAGCTCCAGGCCACCAGTCTGGAGACGATGGCCGAACTCCGTGTGGTTGAAGACTCCTCCATCCGACATCCGGCCGTTTTTCCCCACATCCACATAAAGAAAGTCATATTGTGCCGACACCACCGCCATCAACACTATACTATGGAACCCCTTATAATTCCAATAGTAAGACCCCGAATGGGGTGGGGGCACAATTCGCACATGTTTGCCGTCAATCGCCCCTCCGCAGTTGGGAAAGTCCCAACGGGCAGCAAACTGGGAAGCCACAGTCTGCCATTCCTGTGGCGTGGAAGGACACTGTGAAGTCAAACAGAAAGATACAATTCGAATAAAAACCAGGCAAAACACCAAACTAAATCCAACAAATTAACAAACAATTTGGAAAAACATATGTATTTATTTTGTTAGTCCTTGAAATAAAGCCAAAAGATTAAGGATAAGGGACAAATCTCTGATTGATGACCCCTCTGATGGCCCAGAGAAGATAATAATGGGGATGTGGGTGGGGAGTAATTAATTGTAAGGTCACACAATACACATGCAATTAATTAAAGAGGGTGTGTGTGGGGGTGGGGGGGTTAATTACAAGCTGACCCAAACCACATGCAATTAATTAAAGAGGGTGTGTGTGGGGGTGGGGGGGTTAATTACAAGCTGACCCAAACCACATGCAATTAATTAAAGAGGGTGTGTGTGGGGGTGGGGGGGTTAATTACAAGCTGACCCAAACCACATGCAATTAATTAAAGAGGGTGTGTGTGGGGGTGGGGGGGGGTTAATTACAAGCTGACCCAAACCACATGCAATTAATTTAAAAATGAGGGGCAAGGGGGTGAAAGGGGTGAGGGGCAAGGGGGTGAAAGGGGGGGTGAGTAAAGCAGTACAATGGAGCTGGTAATATACATTTTTTAACAAATAAAGTGACTAGGCTAGGGGTGTTTAGGGGGCCAAGATTCCATGCTGGGGAGGTTGGTGCAAGGAAATATGCATGTGACCCACTAAATAATACATTCTTAAACCAATTTCGATAGGTCAACCATAAAATACTAGACAAAAAACAAAAATTAAAAAATATACTGGAATAGGGGACATTCATAGAATAGTCCTATCATGGTAATTAGCTAATGATGACATTGATGCACTACATTAGCAAACATACAAGACATAGGTAATTTGAAAAGAGAAGACTTACCTTAATGTATTCCTCCTGCAGGACGTGGATAATGGCAGAACAGGTCTCTGGAATAATGAGCCCCAGAGCCTGGGGGGAGATGCCTGTCGTGAACTTGAGGTCCTGCAAGCTTCTCCCCGTCGCCAAGTAACGCAACGTGGCGACTAGCCTCTGCTCCGCACTGATGGCTTGCCGCATGCAGGTATTCTGCCTGGTAATATAAGGGGACAGCGAAGCCAACAGACGGTGAAAAATGGGGTCCGTCATCCTGAGATAATTCCTGAAATCATCAGGATTATTCTCACGGATCTCACGGAGCAAAGGCATATGCGAGAATTGGTCACGCTGGCGCAACCAATTCTTGGTCCATGAACTCCTCCTCACCCTGTTCATGGACTGGGCTCGGGCCAAGGTGTTAACCGCAACACCGAGCCCCTGCACAGCACGAACTCGTTCCCGAGTACGTCCACACTCCATGGCTTCAAAACGGTCGGCTGATCAAACAAACAACTTAACCGAACGCACTGAAGAACAGCAAGGCCTATGAAGAACGACCTGAAAAACAGGAACGAGCGGACCAGAACGGCCTGAGAACAGGTAGGAACTGATCCACACGCACTGAAAGACAGATACAAACCTCACAAGCACAAACTGAACGGCAGAAGCGAGCGAATTAAGCAGAAGTCTGAGAAGCGCGAATCGTCTCTAACCAAACGTCAACTAACACGCGATACACACGAGATTAGCTGACGGTGCCCAAAGGGTGTCGTTTGGGATCTCGAGCTTCCTTTTTCTAGTCCCGTCGTACGTGCTGTACGTCATCGCGTGAACCGCCGGACTTTTTGCGTGATCGTGTGTGGTCAAGTCCGTTCGCTTTTTAGTCCAGCGGACTCAGCTGCAAAGTCCAGCGGATTGTCCGCTGGACTTAGGTCCGCCGGCAAAAGTCCCTTCGTGTGTACGCGGCATAAGGCTGTTACTATTTCTATTAACTCTGTTCATATTTAAACTAAAATATTGGACAACATTAAACAGAAAATGATGTTATCTCGGGTCAAATCGAGTGAGGCTATTTGGGATAATAGGATTGTTAGAGGCTAATGGTCAGGTAAAGGGATTATCAGTCTTCTTCTGACCCCTAATTAGCCTGAATGTTTGCAGTATTTTGCTACTAGTCATTTCCTGATGATTTGTGAAACTAAATCACAAAAGAATAAAAAATAAATAGTTTATAAGAAAAAGCAAAAAGGCACAAAATTTCCAAATAGCCTCTTAGGGGTTAAGTAAATAGGATTAATTTGCAAGTCACTTATAGAATTTGAAAAGAAGGCATTGTCGCTGGTTGAATATATGTAAGTTAAATTCCTACGGATACATATGTTCAACCAGGATATATTTATCTCTTATAGGTTAAATTGACTGAAATCACTATGAGTTAATGCTATCAATCCATGGAATCTTCTTGATCCAAAGGAGTGGGGGCATATCTTATTCTTTTGTGAGAGTGATGGTTCCCGTTATCCTTTGTATTTTGGGGTGTGTTTCTTGTTGGTGAAGATGGGGCTGCTCTTCTGCGCTGTGGGGAAGTGCAGATTGTTTTATGCATCAGGTGAAGGTTTTTTAGGGTTTGTTGCAATTCTTCAGCTGTTTTAGAGGTGTATCTGTTGCCTTGAAAGGTGAATTTGATGGAGAAGGGGAATCCCCATTGGTATACAATATTGTGGAGTTGGAGTTCCAGTAATTGGGGTTTCATTGAGCGTCTTTTGGCAATAGTAAGCTGGGATAGATCTGCAAACAGCTGGTACTTATAGCCTTGAAAGATTAAATCTTTTTTTTATCTCTGGCCGCAGTCATAATTTGCTCCTTTGAATGGTAATAGTGGAATTTTACAATTATGTCCCTTGGGGGACCGTCTGTTTTCTTCGCTGTGAGGGCACGGTGGGCTCTGTCCAATTCCAGACATTTGATAGGAATGGATGGTTGAAGTTCTTGAAACAGCACTGTAATTGTAGACTGTATATCTGTCACCGTTTCTGGAATTCCTCTTATGTGCAAATTGGATCTTCTGGCCCTATTTTCATAGTCCTCTAATTTAGATTGGAGTAATACATTTTCTTCTTTTAAATTCTGCATTTCAGTCATGTTGTCTTGTGTGTTCAGTTCTATTTCATCTATTTTTAGCTCCAAAGCAGCAGTGCGGTTACCTAGCTCTCTGATCTCTTTGGTGAGGCTGCTAGTTATCTGTTCAGAGGTCTGCTTTAATGCCTTGTGGAGCATTTTCTCAAACTGATGCAAAAGTGCTGGGGATGCTGTGGATATATGTGAAGGATTATGTGAAGGCGTTAGTTCAGTTTCTGAATCAGCAGGGGAGATTAGCTGGGTTGCTTTTTGCCTGTGGGAACGCACTGAGGCAGTGAATGTGGAGGGAGCTGCCGCCATTTTAGCTGCAGTGCCCTTTGTGAGGAGAATTTTTGACTTGCCACGGTTTCTTCCCAACACCATTATGGTGGCTTAAAATTATATCTGCCTGTTCCCTGGTACAAGGGGGTACTGAAGGATACCTTTTTATCCTGCTATGTCCCTTATGAAGGCGGCTTTTTCCCTCAGTGGAGTGGAGCTCTAGCTCTCCATGTCTGTCCTGCTAGACTCCGCCTGTAACCCTCATGAACACTTTTTCAAGGCATTGCACATACACTTTGATTATATCAGAAACTTCTAGCTCATTAACCACTTGCCGACCGGCGCACGACGATATACGTCAGCAGAATGGCACGTACAGGCAGGAGGGCGTATATATAAGTCCCTCCTTTCTGCCTGTCCGTGCCATCGGGAGCGCGCCGGGAGCGGGAGATGCCGAGATCAACAGCATCTCCCCGTTCTGCCTAGCAACTAGTGACGCCGATCTCTGCTCCCTGTGATTGGAGCAGAGATCAGCATTCACTAGCTGACAGCCACGCTCCCCCACAGTAAGAAACACACCCCTAGGCATACTTAACCCTTACACTGCCCCCTTGTGGTTAACCCCTTCACTGCCAGTGTAATTTATACAGGAATCAATGCATTTAAATAGCATTAATTGCTGTAAAAATGACAATGGTCCCAAAAATGTGTCAAAAATGTCCGATGTGTCCGCCATAATGTCGCAGTCACAAAAAAAATCGCAGATCTCCGCCATTACTAATAAAAAAAAAATTATTAATAAAAATGCTATAAAACTATCCCCTATCTTGTAAACGCTATAACTTCTGCGCAAACCGATCAATAATCGCTTATTGCGATTTTTTTTTACCAAAAATATGTAGAAGAATACGTATCAGCCTAAACTGAGGTAAAAAAATGTTTTTTTATATATTTTTTGGGGGTATTTATTATAGCAAAAAGTAAAAAATAATGCATTTTTTTCAAAATTGTCGCTCTATTTTTGTTTATAGCGCAAAAAAATAAAAACCGCAGGGGCGATCAAATACCACCAAAATAAAGCTCTATTTGTGGGAAAATAAGGACGTCAATTTTGTTTGGGAGCCATGTCGGACGACCGCGCAATTGTCAGTTAAAGCGACGCAGTGCCGAATCGCAAAAAGGGGCCTGGTCCTTTGGCTGCAAATTGGTCCGGTCTGAAAGTGGTTAACCACTTACCCAGATCTCTGATACTGTATCTGTTTGCTTACAGGCATTGATTGACAGCAGCAGGAGCCAATGGCTCCTGCTGCTGCCTCTGTGAGCAGAGAGAGAAGAGAGCGCCACTACAAACGGGAACAGCGATGGATCGAGATAAGACTCAGGTAAGTATAGGAGGGTTGAAGGGGCAATACAAACACTGGGAATTTTTTTACAGTAATGCAGGGAATGGATAAGGTAAAAAATGTCCAGGCTTTAGAAAAATCTCCAGGCTTCAGAACCGCTTTAAATTATAATCTGCATCACTACACCAAGAAAACTGAGGGAAAAAATGTGAGTGTAGGGAGCATTGCACTTAGTGTATTAATGCATTGATGTCATCAAGTCAGCACAGACCTTTATGCCATCCAGGATCGCCCACCATCAAAGAGGACCCAACATGCAGAAATTCTCTACCAATTTCATGTTTTAGATCACAAAAATATTTGAACAGATTAAGACAATCTACCGCCAATAGTTTGTATATTTATATGACAGGGATCCATCCTAGTAAGTAGCACTAATCTATTTGACTACTTTTGCAATTAAAAGTTACGTAGATGAGTGTTTTGAAAATGCTGGAAAATTTCCAGAACTATTGATAAGAATATATATATATTCTAAACTATAATTATTTTCAGCAATCAGAGCCAGTGAGAGCTGACAATGACAGTCATATAGTTGAAAAAAAAAAAACAATCCTTATGACAATGTGTTTTGAGCACTCTATATAATAAGCTGATTACATTTATGTATACATATCTTAATATATAACAGATCCATTTCATAGATGACTTTGTACAATCATTTGACTTGGATTTTAGCTCACAATGTCATTACGTCTTGGACACCGGAGTGATTTTGATTGCGGCGTGTTCACAGCGGTTGGTGCCAAATCCTATCATCTTAATCACATTGGCTATACAAATAAGTGGAAGCTCTGATTGTGGATTCCTCTTTACATGACTAAATTGCCTTGTTTTCAATCATGCTGTATGGATTGGCAGCTATGCCCTTATACATTGTCTCTGAATTCGCACTGTACTGAATTTGTTCATATGGCTTCAAGCTATAAAGATCAACTGCAGCCAACCATAGTGGCAAGTTAATTAAAAGTTAGAAGAGTCACTAAGCTCTTCGTTATAAATGGGATATGGAAAAAAAAAACCTAGGAGGCACACAACAGGGTAATGTCTTCTATCAGATACCCATATCTGGCATATGATCTTACAAAACTGGAACCTAAAGGCTGCAGAAGACTAAAACATTTATTTGACATGTTTATGTCCTCCATTGGTGGATGAGTATTCCATTTGTCTAGCTTGCCTGTGAGATATATAGCCATATAAAGTCCTGCCTATACATGCATATCTTTTTATATGTTACACAAGAATACGTGGTACTGTATTACATACAAACTATATGAAATATACTGTATCATATTAAGGCAATTTATCAATATTATATAACTACATAGAATTACATATAATACATACTGTATATTTAATATCATAATAATAATAATGATGATACATTATATTAATATTTTTTTTTCTTCCTATTAGTTTATAATTGCAAAATATTACATATATTACATATATTTAATGGCATATTAAAGCAATTACCACTAATAATAATAATAATTATTATTACTATTATCATTAAAATAATAATTATTATGATTATAATTAATATTATTATTATATAATTACATAGCATTAAACATATTTAAAGTGATACTAAAGGCTCCTGTTTTTTTTCCTAAACTCTAAACCTAAGAAAGAGGTTTATATTTATCTGCTTTGTGCAATGATATTGCACAGAGCGGCCCCTTACCTCCTCTTCTGTGGTCCCCTGCCAGCGCTGTCCTCTCCTCCTCTTCTCGATTTGCCCTCATAGCAAGTGGTGTGCTATGGGGGGCGCACATGCAGACATGGTCCTGAGCTGGGCTTCGTGTGTCCATAGACACACACAGCGTGGCTCAGCCAAGTCCCCCGTTCCCTCCTCACAGGCTTTGACTGACAGAAGCAGAAGCCAATTGCTCTCAATGCTCTCAAAGACAGGCACAGTGCTGGATCGAGAGAAGACTCTCAATCCAGCACCAATCTTGATCTGGGGTTTGGGTAGAACAGCATGTGGAAGTTTTTTTTACCATAAAGCAGGTAATACACTAAGGTAAAAAAAATCCTCTGACTTTAGAACCACTTTAACCGCTTCCTGACCACCCCACGTACATTTACTGCGGCAGGGCAAAATCACGTACCTGTATGTGATTTCATGCACGTGGTGCATGTTGTGAATGGACACAACGGGAGCCAATCAGCGAGTTCGCTGGCCGTCACAACCCGCCGATCGTTCACAGGAGAGACGGAGCAGCGGTGTGCCCATGTAAACAAAGCACACCGCTGCTCTGTAAGGGAGGAAAACAGAGAGATCCTGTTTCAGCTAAGCTCTCTCTTTTCCTCCAGTAAATCCGCTCCCCCCACAGTTAGAAACACCTCCCAGGGAACACAGTTAACCCCTTGATCGCCCCTGTAGTTAACCCCTTCCCTGCCAGTCTCATTTAAACAGGGATCAGTGCATTTTTTTTAGCATTGATCACTGTATTGATGTCACTGGCCCCCAAAAAGTGTCACTTAGGGTCAGATTTGTCTGCCGCAATGTTGCATTCTCGCTAAAAATTGCAGATCGCCTCCATTACCAGTAAAAAAACATAAAAAAAAATAGGAGTCACTAAATCTATCCTCTATTTTGTAGACGCTATAACTTTTGTGCAAACCAATCAATTAATATACGCTTATTGGGTTTTTTTTATTTACCAAAAATATGTAGCAGAATACATATTGGCCTAAATTGATTTTTTTTTTTTTTTTTTTTGGATATGTATTATAGCAGAAAGTAAAAAATATTGTGGGTCTTCTTTTGTTTATAGCGCAAAAAAAAAAACTGCAGGGGTGATCAAATACCACCAAAAGAAAACTCTATTTGTGGGGAAAAAAGGACATCAATTTTATTTGTGTACAGTGTTGTACGACCGCACAATTGTCAGTTAAAGCAACACAGTGCCGTATCACAAAAAAATGGCCTGGTCAGGAAGGGGGTTAAAACCTTCTGGGACTGAAGTAGTTAATATCATATTAAGGCAATGTATTATTATTATATAATTACACAGTATTATATATATTACATACATTTAATAACATATTAACGCAAAATGTTGCAGTTTAAAGTTGTACAATCTTAAAAGGACATTACATCATTTTTTTGACACACTTTGAGCTATTATTGTACAGGTATCTAGGGCTGCAACTAACGATTATTTTCATAATCAATTAGTTGGCCGATTATTGTTTCGAATAATCGATTAATCGGTTAATAAACTTAAAAAAAAAGTGTGGTGTATAATTTTGATAATATGTAAAGTTAAAAAAAAAGGCAATTTATTCTTAAATATCTCTATGCAGTGGTAAATATAAATAACCAACTATATGGTTAGGGAGCAAAATATTTAATCCACTCTAAGAATAACAGACAGAAGAGATATACTTTTTTTGGCCAATTTGTTGTTGGGCAAATTAAAAAACACAAATTGCTGCAAAAATGCATTACATGCTTTTCTGCAGCTTCTCCATTGAAGTATATTGAACCAAAAAAAGCACAATTTTGCGTTAAAAAGTCCCTGATCCTTTCCAAACAGCAGCGGCTGAAAAAAGCATAGATGTGAACGTGTCCCATAGGAAACCATGTAAAATGAACTGTAGTGCGTTTGTGCAAAAAGCACCAAAAAACACATAGGTGTGAACCAGGTCTAAGACGTTTAGTAACATAATGGGGGTTAAAAAAAATAAAATTAGCCCTTTATAGTACAAAAAAAGCACATAATCACTACTGTAAGGGGTTAATTTTTTTTACTGTAGAACTGTGAAAGTAATATTTACAGTAGCGATTATTTGCTCTTTTTGTACTATAAAGGGCTCATTTAACCACTTCAGCCCCGGACCAATTTGCAGCTAAAGGACCAGGCCCCTTTTTGCAATTCGGCACTGCGTCGCTTTAACTAACAATTACGCGGTCATGCGACGTGGCTCCAAAACAAAATTGGCGTCCTTTTTTTCCCACAAATAGAGCTTTCTTTTGGTGGTATTTGATCGCCCCTGCGGTTTTTATTTTTTGCGCTATAAACAAAAATAGAGCGACAATTTTGAAAAAAATGCAATATTTTTTACTTTTTGCTATAATAAATATCCCCAAAAAATATATAAAAAAACATTTTTTTTCCTCAGTTTAGGCCGATACGTATTCTTCTACATATTTTTGGTAAAAAAAATCGCAATTAGCGATTATTGATTAGTTTGCGCAAAAGTTATAGCGTTTACAAAATAGGGGATAGTTTTATAGCATTTTTATTAATATTTTTTTTTTTATTAGTAATGGCGGCGATCAGCGATTTTTATTGTGACTGCGACATTTTGGCGGACACATCGGACATTTTTGACACATTTTTGGGACATTTGTCATTTATACAGCAATCAGTGCTATTTAAATAGCACTGATTGCTATGTAAATGACAGTTGTAGTTAGGGGGTTAACCACTAGGGGGCTGGGAGGAGTCAGTGTGACGTGTGTGTGTTTTTTTTACAGTAGGGGGGCGTGGCTGTACGTGTGACGTCATTGATCGGCGTTCCCGATGACAGGGAACCGCCGATCACTGACAGTCAGTGTAGGAAGCGCGGGGAGAGGTTTGTTTACATAGACCTCTCCCCGTTCTTCCGCTCCGTAACCCGATCGCGGGATACCAGCGGCGATCGGGTCCGCTGGTCCCGCGGCCGGGGTCACGGAGCTCCCGACCGGGTCGCGAGCGCGCCGCTAGCGGCGCGCGCGCGACCCACGGGCAGGCACATGCACGATCACGTACAGGTACGTGATTCTGCCTGCCCGAGCCATTCTGCTGACGTATATATGCAGTGGCCGGTCGGGAAGCGGTTAAGGTTTTGTTTTTTTTAACCCCATTAGATTACTGGCCGATTAATCGATTATGAAAATAGTAATCGATTAATTTCATAATCGATTAGTTGTCGATTAATCGATTAGTTGTTTCAGCCCTAATTGTATCATTTAAAGTAATTTTTTAGGTAACATTTTTATTTGCTTACCCTCATGGTAATCTTATCTCTATAGCTGAATAATTCCTGCTTAAAGAATATGCAAACCCAACATTTCATATTCCTGATATGTGCCTGCTGTCCCATGTATTTGTATGAAAACATATCCTGTTACTTTGTATTGCTTCCTTTGTGTGAAATACCTGGTGTTCCTGCCAGTCCCTCTGCTATCCTATTAAAAACTGACCACACTAGGCACGAGAGAACAGCATGGCCAATACTCTAGCTGTGCTGGAAACTCAGCCTGCTCTCCCCAATGAAACTCAGCCTGCTCCCCCTCCTCTATACCAGCTCCCCCGTTTTACTTACCTGACCCCTCGAAAGTCCTGCGCTCGCCCCCGACATCCTCTTCGCCGCTCACCGTGGCTGTTGATTGGCTAGAGTGGATGGATTGAAAGCAGCGCAGCCATTGGCTCACGCTGCTGTTAATCACATCCAATGATGCGGCGTGCTGGGGGGCGGGCCGAGTGATACAGCGAGCAGCTATAGCCGCCGGCTGTATCACGGGAGCGCGCCAGCAAGTACTTCTCACCATGCGAGGGAGCTCGCATTTAGGTGAGAAGTACTTGTGGGGGGGGAGCCGAGACAGCCGGTGAGGGACCCCAGAAGACCAGGTTCGGGGCCACTCTGTGCAAAACGAGCTGCACAGTGGAGGTAAGTATAATGCCGCGTACACACGAAGGGACTATCCCGCGGGATTATCCGCTGGACCGAAGTCGAGCGGATAATCCCCTCGTGTGTGGGCGCCGGCGGACTTTTTTTGGCCAAAGTACGGCGGACTAAAGTTTTAAGTTTTGTTTTAAAATTATCCGCTGGACTTGGCAGTCCAGCGGACAATCCGGCCGTGTGTAGTATGGTCCGGCGGACCAAAAAGGACGCATGCTCAGTAGCAAGTATTTTTCTAGTATTTTTCGTTTTCTAGTCCCGTCGTACGTGCTGTACGTCATCGCGTGAACCGTCTGACTTTTTGCGTGATCGTGTGTGGTCAAGTCCGTTCGCTTTTTAGTCCAGCGGATTGTCCGCTGGACTTAGGTCCGCCGGGAAAAGTCCCTTTGTGGGTACGCGGCATAACATGTTTGTTATTTTTTTCCTTTACAACCCCTTTAACTAAAGTCCACAAAAACTCAAATTTACTCCAGCGATGCAATGTCCACAGGCTCCCTCGCCGCTGCCAACATCTTCTCCTTGGCTTCTCCTGGGTTTGGGGCCTTCAGTCATCCTGATTGACCAGCATGGGATGATATAATTCCCACACAGAAGTTCATACTGCCAATGATGCCCCCAGAAGCTGTGTAAGCTATGGGTTCCTGGAGTTGTACCTTTCCCAGAGCTATAGGCGTTCTTTGTGACAGCACTGATTGGTTCAGAGCCATCACATGGAGTGAGTCACATGCCCCTCTATACCTGAAAGTACCAGATATTTCCTTTGGTTACCAACACTGCATGGAGTGGCAGGGGGTAAACATGTAAACATTTGCTCTTGGGGGGAAAAAGCAAACCTGTTGACAAAGGACAGGTTTGCTTTAAGGACTATTGAGATATGAAGACGTGACCCTTAAGCTGATTCTGGCTGAATTAGGTGAATCAGGTGAAATTGAGAACTTGGATTGAAAAATCAAAGGAGCTGGGTGGAAAATTGTCCAGTCAGATGCAGTCATTGTTCTGGTATTCAGATAGCTGCAGGTGTTGTAACTGCCTGAATACAACAGCTGGCAGAGGAGAATATTCCACCCACACTGTTTAGTGTGGATTGAGAAATCTATTAGAAATCTATTTGTGTAAGATAGTTTTAGTTTTAGACTTATAAATAAATATATCTAAATATATAAATAATGGGGCGCTAGCATAAAAAATGGTAAACTAGTTAAAAACATATCAAAAATGCATTAAAAATATAATATTCAGATTAAAAAATGTGGCGCTAATAGAAAGTCCGCCACTCCAAGGGGATGGTCCAACAAGGATGGCTCCAGACAAAGCGTCCAAAGAAATTAATGAAGTAAATTAAAAGGCGTATAGCATCAAATGATGGGTAGAGCTATACAAACAGCATCAAGCGGATAAATCAAGTCTAAAACTGTAAATACAATCCACATGCCATGTGTACAGTGCAACAGATATAATAAATGGGTAAAGATAAGTGCAGTAAAAATATATAAGTGGCAATAAATATATAAGTGGCAATAAATAATAAATTAATGAGTAAAAAATGAATGAGTAAAAAATTGTGCAAAGATGCAATAAATAAACCTGTGTAGACAATAAATATGTGCAAAAAAGGCAATCAGTGAATGAATAAGGTTACAGCTGAACCTGTGCAAAAAAATATATAAGCAAATAATATGCACGACTGAACCTGTGTAAATAAATATAAATCGTGAAAAAAGGATAAAAAGTTTATTTTATCTAGTTTTGTTCAAGTGGTATTAAAGTTTATTTTTTATTTTTTTGTAAATGTTATACTTATCTGCTCTATGCATGCATAAGGCTCTCTCTCCTCATTGGCTCAGTGGCTGTGATTGACAGTAGTGGGAGCCAATAGGAGGGAGAGTCCTGGGACAGCCAAAGCTATTGTGAACATTGCTGGATCGGAGGGAGCTTGGGTAAGGATTGGGGGGGGGGGGGGGGCGCTTGAAGGTAAAAAAAAAAAACCTTCAGCCTTTATAACCACTTTACAATAGAACTAAAAGCAAAACTTTTTTTTTTACATTTTGGAGTGGGGGGTATAACGCCTGTCTGTTTTAATTTTTTCCTTCTGTGTCCCATTGGGGTGACTTCCTTTCACTTTCTGTCCCGTAGCCAAAACACGAAGTAAGAGGAAATCCTTTGTTGCCACCAGGGTCACCCATTGGAGGTTTTCTCTCTTTTCCTAATCAAGTGACAACCCAAAATTTGGGATTTTTTATCACTTTTTCTCTCAGTGATAACAGTAAACAGGACAAATAGAGACATGAACCTCAGGGGGGGCACAAACATCGATTAAAACTGAGAGATATGCCAATCCATCTTCACTATAAGACCCCTTTCACACTGAAGCCGCGGCCGCGTTAGCGCTAAAGTGCAGCTCGTTTTAGCAGTACTTAACCGCTGTTTAAGCAGCGTTTTTTTGCCACTAGCGGGGTGCTTTTAACCCCAAAAAAGTGGTTAAAAACTCCCATTTTGTGATGCTTTCAAATTGCTTTTCAGGCGCTTTGAAAGCGCTGCCCATTCATTCCAATAGGCAGGGGCATTCATTCCAATAGGCAGGGGCATTTTGGGAGTGCTTTATACAGAGCTCCCAACCCACCCCAAAGATCTGGCCTGCTGGACTTTTTTTCCTGTCCCACAAGCGCACCTCCCCAGTGTGAAAAGGCACACTGGAATGAATGGGAGGCAGTTTTAGCAGAGGCTATTTCTAGCGCTAAAGCGCCTGAAAACCGCCCCACTGCATAGCTCCTTACTGTCCCTGATTTCGAGGGACTGTCCCTGATTTGGAGCAATGTCCCTCTGTCCCTCTTTCCCCCTCATTTTGGTCTGATCTATATAGTTGTATATAAAATGCACTTTTTATCTTTCCAAAAGTGTTTCCCAGGGCTAAACCTTTCATCCATCTAAATTGCTGCATTTGTAAATTTTAAAAGCCAATATAAAGGAATAGTAGTGGTAAAAAAAAGCCCTTGTGGATTTAATGAACCCTTTTTTTTTTTGGTTAATTTTCCTTTAAGGTTGTGTGGCAGGGGGCGTGTCCTATGCCTACATATCTTTGTTAGTACAGGCAGGTGTCCCTCATTCCCATCTCAAAATATTGGGAGGTATGCCAGTGTGAAAGGGGTTTAAAGTTTTGCCTTTACTTATACTTTAGTACAGGAGAGGTGAAATAGTTACTGATCATCACTACTAAACAGGAAGTAGAGCCTGCATATGTAATGGACAATTATGTCTGCCCCAATGTAAATATATACAGTAGTTACCAGCACAAAGAAACAATCTTTTTTTTTTAAGATGAATATTTAGATTGAAGAAACCTGTGCTAAGAAAAACATATAGTATAGCCATTGCGATAACTAGCATTTTCAGAACCAATTTTAGCCCACACATTTCACTCAGTATAGGTTTCCATTAAGTCAATCACAATCAAACATTTATCTAAAACATAAAAAGAAATCTGTATAAATAATACAAGTTAATCAGTTAAAAAAACAAACAAAAAAAAAACAGGTGAATGATGGCTGCTGTCCATAACAGGTTTTTGGCTGTCATTGTGGACATACACTGGGAAACTGAGGCATGCTATAGACAGCAGCTCCAGCTTCCAGGTGTTAGGTTCACACTTGTACATCTGCATTCTCATGCATTTTTTTTAATGCGCTCCCATTGAAGTCTACGGGGTCAAAAACGTGCACTGTCGCACCCAAAAAAAAGAAAAGAAAATAAAGAACCTGCACTTTTTTCTTCAGGTTGCACAGAAAAGAAACGCCCAGGTGCGAATGGGCCCCATAGTCAATACCAGTCAATCTAATTTTGTGCATTGTCACGCATTGGTCAATGCATGGAAAATTGAACAGGGGCTAAGTCTGTCTTCACACTTATGCTTTTTTTGTAATAAGCGGTATAACGTCCCTTTTGCAGCCATGCACATTACTTTGTAGTTTGCAAAACTAAAATTCATTTTTAGACTGGCAGGTGCATTTTTTTGTTTTGTTAAAGTGTGCTGCCACCTCACTCAAAATTAATGTTTTGCCTTATTGCATGAAAATTGCGCGCTCAAGTATGCAAGAGCCCTTTAAGCTGGAGTAAGGATGTGTGGTACTACAAGTCCCAGCAATGACTGCTAAAGCTCCCTCTGCACTGTAAAGCCCCAATTTAGTTTTGCCTGCAGTTGCTGAGAGTCAGTACATACCTTTGGCAGGGAGAGTTGCATTGTGTTGATTGTCCTCCAGACAGGCGATGACATCTCCACTCTCTGTGATCTCACAGAAAGTCAGATTGTAACTTGTGTCATTGTCCACTCGCATGTCATACACCATTTCCATGATTCACAGGCTAATCCCAGTGCTTTGTGTGCTGGAAAGAAATCTTCTATTCTATTCTCTTCCCATGCCTCCTGGAGGAAGATGCTGGATCAGCTGTAGGAATTCCTGATAGAGAAGTGTGTGCACTCAGTGCATTGTCTGCACCTTCTCCAGTCTTTGCACTCTACATACAGCATGCCTCTAGCAGTGAGGTGGGCAGCCTGTGCAGCTCATGGACTGTGACAGTAGAACTCATATTGTGCACTGTCCCACCCTCTGATATTATTGGTCACAACCAGCTCATACAACTTGTTACCAGCAGACGGTGGAAGCCCTGTGCTTCAAGTAGCACACCTTTCCTACATATTCTTTCGATACTGCTCTTTATATATTTAGTATTGGCCAGCTGCGGCTTTTTCAAAACACAGTTCCAGATTTTGACATTTCCCAGGAATTTTCTGTGCCAACATTAGCCTGACATATTTAAATCATATGACCTTTTTCATACTTACTGTCAGTATTTTAAGGTCTTGTGTAGATGGTGTTATTTGCATTCAATAGCAGCACTCCTCAACCGCATGCATTTAAACCGAGAAAAAGGCTGCATTTGACCTGCTTTGCCTGCAATGCAAATGCATCTCAGTCGTATCTGCTGCGTCCAAAGCCATACAATACAAAGCATGCCATACACAGGCTCAGAAAGGTCATTAGGTTCATTAGGGATCTACCTAAAATATGTGTCAAACACAGAAAAACAACTAAACATGTGTGCCGTCAATAATTTAGTTTTGTTCCGTTTCGTATTAGCCGTTAATTCGTATTTCGTAATTCGTGTCCGAAATTCAATTTAGATTCGTACGAAATACGAATTTTCGTTAGGTTCGTTAACTTTTCGTAACAATTACGAAAGTTCGTTATGATGAATTTATCATTATGAGGGGCTCCCACCATCCCTGTGCTCATTATGAGGGGCTCCCACCATCCCTATGCTCATTATGAGGGGCTCCCACCATTGCTGTGCAGTGCTCATTGAGGGGCTCCCACCATCCCTGTGCTGTGCTCATTATGAGGGGCTCCCACCATCCCTGTGCTGTGCTCATTGAGAGGCTCCCACCATCCCTGTGCTGTGCTTATTGAGGGGCTCCCACCATCCCTGTGCTGTGCTCATTGAGGGGCTCCCACCATCCCTGTGCTGTGCTCATTATGAGGGGCTCCCACCATCCCTGTGCTGTTCTCGTTATGAGGGGCTCCCACCATCCCTGTGCTGTGCTCATTGAGGGGCTCCCACCATCCCTCTGCTGTGCTGACTTCCGGGGTTTTTAACTTTATCATAACGAATAATCGTAATTAACGAACATTCTTATTTTGTCCGATTCTGAATCTCCCATCGACTACCAGTACCAGTCTCCCACTCCCATATTAAAAAAAAGTAATTTTCCCAACCCTCACTCAGCAGCAGAAGAAAACCTCTGATTGGTCAACAAAACACCAGTCGCGTTTCCGTTGTAACGGAATTTGGATCCGAAACGAAATTTCATACAAAATTCGGAAGCATAGCAATTCGTATCCTTTGGATCCTCCCGAATGTACGAATTTATGGAAATTCATATGAATTTTCGATCCATATGAAACTAATCGCACATGTCTAAAAACAACCCAAAAAGACACCTGCCATGAAAGATGTATAGTGACACTGCCCTATGCATGTTGCATAGCTCCCAACTGTCCCTGATTTTGAGGGACTGTCTCTGATTTGGAACAAAGTACCTCCGTTCCTCTTTCCTCCTTATTTGTCCCTCATTTTGATCTGGTCTATATAGTTGTACGGAAAAAATTGAAAAGTTGCGCTCAATAATCACTGATACACAAAAAAGTCCAAATAATGATCTAATTAGTCCAAAAGGTCAAGTGTGAAGACTCAGCAAACAATACTGGATTAAAGTGCTTAATGCAAGGTATATCCAACGATATCCTCCACCATGTGACATCACCAATATAATGTCTGGATGTGCTCTTACCCCACAAGATGGTTAAAAAGGAGGAGGGGGAGACTTTAAAATTAGGCCATGACTTGGTATCGTCATGTACCTCCATCCCTATTAATTGTTTGAAAGAAAAAGATTGGGACTTTAAATGAGGCATGGGCTATAATCAGATAAAATAAGTCATAATATTTATTGACAAGTACATATAAATTCATGAGGAAAAAATCATAAATGTGTAACAGACCATAAATATGCATAACTGTACATATATTTCAACATTATAGTTACAATTAATACAATACATCCTCCCCAATTCAACATGGACAATGTAAAAGGTTATATAGAATAAATCATGGTTCTGAAAAGCCCCAGTGGGTATCCAGATAATAAGTGAGTAGTGGTGATGTTGCATCTAGGAAATCCGTACGCGTTTCGTGGAAACCTCCGCTCATCAGGAGCAATGCAGTGTACGTCTAAATGTATCTGAAAAATACATAACCAAAAGGCTTATGATCTGCCATGGGTGGAAAGGAGAACGAAAAGTAAAAATAAAAAAATGAAAAAAAAAGGAGGAGAGACAACAATAGCTATATCCTGGCTGTTCCTTGCAGATAACCCTAAAAAACAAACCCATGGGCATGAAGCCGAGGACATGTGGAAACGTCCAGCACAGGAGTTTAGGTAATGGTCCGGCAGCAAACAGATCGGTAAAAACCCCATGATTCCAACATCAAAGATGAAGAAATAGGTGGGATATTAGATCCGAGGAGTTCAAAAAAGTGAGAAAGATCATATGGATAAAAGTAAAAATAAGACTGAAGACCCAGAAAGGTGCCAAAAGTGGTGAGTCTAGGTGCCCAGTAAGTAGTAAATAGGTGTATTAGAATAGTGGTACACAATTGTTACTCACATAATATAGAATAAGGAAGGGTATACTGAGCACCTAAAGATACCAAAGGTAGCCCATAAGGGGAAATGTAAAAGCGAGTTATACCCGTGATCATGGTGCCAGAGCATGAAGCTGTGTGCATGTGCTTCCAGGTCATTCAAGCAAGAAAGAAAGAAGATGCTGCCCACGTGATATCTATACCAAGGTGGAAGCCACGGGGGCCACACCAACACCATGGAAAGCATGCAAACGTGAGGAGCTGCGCCAAACCGAGCAATCAACCGCTCGGCAGTAGGTGTCCAAATCCTCAGAAGGTGGAAATAACATGAGCCGGTGCACGGGGCCAAAATGACATCACACGCACGGCACGTGAGGCGTGGTATCGTTGCGTGTCAAGCACCCACCTGGGGGTGGGAAGGGCCCGAACACGCATCGCAGCTCCCAGAAGTGACAAGACCACCAGTGGTCCCTCATTCCTATCTCAAAAATTTGGAAGGTAAGTTGTGTTCCTAGCCTAAACTTAGTGCTTGCTGGGCTGTAGTCAGCCTGAGCATGGATTGATAGTTCTGCTTTCCTCAGGTTTTCCCTAAGCTTGTTAGTAATGTTTGCTTCTGTCTAACCTGAATTATGAATATTAATGTCTCCTTGGCCAATCGTTAGGAAGATTATTGTCAGTAATGCATGCTGGGAAAGGGGACACATTTGGTTTAAACTTGGAATGTTCTCTTGCCTCCTAGCTTGCTTGATGTGGAAAGATATTTGTTTCTGAGGTTCTTCTCAGAGGCATAACTAGAGCCTTCAGGGTTCCAGTGAAAGAAACCATAAAGGGCCCCCCTGACCCCCAACAGTGGTGGAATGCCAGGGCCCAGTCGCAAGTGCGACCTTTGCAAACCCTGGTAGTTCCGCAACTGGTGTCAGTATTTTTTTTTTATTTAAATAAGCAACATATTTATCATCAATTATTGAGTACACAAGATAGATATGTGAAAAATTTAAAATTAAGAAGCATAGAGATCAAATAGTATAATAAGGTAGGTATGAAATAAAAATAATATAGTTATATGAGAAAGGAACACCCGACCACCCCTAATGGGCTCAAACTGTGAGCAGGCAGAGGCCTAACTAGTCAAAAACGGAGATGTAATATCGCCTTATTATATTATATAACATAAGGCAAATAATATAAAGGTATAACCATGTAACCCTTTCCCTAGTAGACAAAAGAATAACATGACCAAAACCGTAGGGAAAGTTATGAAGACCAAATCATCAAGATAAGAGGAAATCTCTATGCTAGGGATAATTAAGTCAATGCTTGGAACAATATTGTAACCCAATATTATCCTTAACATAGCAATAAGTGGGGAAAAAGGAGACATGTGAGTAAAAATGAATGAGAAAGGAAGAAGAAAGGAAAAGGAAGAAAAGAAAGAGAGAGAAGAAAAGAAGCAGAGTCTCTCGAGGTGGTGACCCGGTACTTATCATATGAAAATGTTACAGAAAAAGAAATAAGACACAAGGATTTTAATATGGTAACAACAGTGACTGGTCAAAGTCAGAAGGAAAGAAATGAGTAACCCAGGGTTGCCAAATCATACGAAATTTGTTAATGGTATTGTCTTCAATAGCTGTCATTTTAGCAAAAATTAGAGCTTTATTTAATCTGTGTTTGGCCTCTGCCACTATTAAAGTTTTTGTTTTCCAAGCCTTGGCTATGGTTTGTTTGGCCGCCGTGCAAATATGTATAAGCAATTTGAATTGTACACGGGTGAGTACATCTGGTTTAAGATTTAAGAGCGCAATAGCTGGATCCGGTGCAACATAGGTATCTAATGCTTTGGAGGCTATTGCGAAAATATTATTCCAAAATTATTGCGCCACTGGACAATCCCACCATATGTGTAGATGAGTACCAGGGGAAGAGCAACCTCTAAAACAATTATTGGGATAGGAAGGAGAGAATTTTGCTATTCTCGCTGGTACTAAATACCAACGTGCCAGAACTTTGAAGTTGGTTTCTAAGGCGTAACAATTAGGAGATGATGATTTAGTAGCTAACCAAATGTTAGACCAGTCATTGTTGTCAAATGTACGACCCATATCTTGTGCCCATTTAACAGTATATGGTGGGAATATTTCAGTAGGAGTAGTGATAAAGGTTTAATTTCATATATGTATCAAACTCTTAACATGTGGATCACTCAAACAGATGTGTTCGAAATGAGACAATTTACTAGATGTTACATCTGACCTAATGAAAGGCATATAGAAGTTCTTTACTTGCAGGTAACGGAATATCTCGTTATTCGGAAGTCCATAAGTAGTACATAAGCTAGGAAACGTCTGAATGCCATCCGTGGATAACAATTTACATAGTCTCGTCAAATTAACAGATGACCAAGCTGAAAAAGATTTTGGAAATTTCCAGGCAGGATAAAAAGCTGGGTTTCCTAGAAAGGAAAGAAGTGGATTATGGGCCGATATGAATTTATAGGGGCTATCAAATTTGTCCCAGACAGCCAATGAGTGTTTTGTGATAGGGTTAGACAAATTGGATCTATCTTTAGGTTGAATCCATAGTAGGTTGGCTACAGAGATGGGGTCACTATCTATAGCTTCAATAACAACCCATAAGGGAATATCTTCTGTTGAATGGTACTTGCGTAATATCGATAATTGAGCTGCGTAGTAGTAGGAGGCAAAATTTGGTAGCCCCAGGCCCCCTTTAGATTTGTTAAGGTATAGAGTAGATTTCGGGATACGGGGCTTAATATTATTCCAAATAAATGACATAACCTTATTCTGTGTGAGCCTAAAAAAATATGATGGTACAGAAATTGGAAGTACTCTATACAAATATAAAAATGTTGGTAGAATAGACATTTTTATCGCATTTATGCGTCCAAACCATGATAATGGTAATGATGACCATTGTTTTAATAAGCTTGTAACCTGTTTCAGCAAAGGCAAATAGTTGGCTGCATAAAGATCTGAGAGTGAGGGTGTAAGATGTACACCTAAATATGGTATTTGACGATTAACCCAATTAAACGGTAAAGAAGATTGAGCTAGTAGAAGATCAGACTGTTTTATAGAAATGTTTAGCACATTTGATTTTGTGTGATTTACAAAGAGACCGGAAATATGTGAAAATGTATCTAATGTACGAAGAATGTTTGGAGCAGAGATGTGGGGGTGAGATAGAAAAATAAGTATATCGTCTGCATAAAGACAAAGCTTATGATGATGTCCACCTAGTTCAATACCTTTGATGTCGGGGTTAGATCTGATTGATTGAGCTAAGGGTTCTATGAGCAGGGCGAAAAGCAATGGGGATAAGGGGCAACCCTGTCTTGTGCCTCTTCTGATATCAATCATTGCAGATTTATATCCCGCGTATTTTTTATACGCTCTGGGGTTATTGTACAGGGAAGAGACCCAAGTCAGGAAATTATCACCAAAACCCCATTTTTGAAGAGTAAATTGCATATAAGGCCATGTGACCGAGTCAAATGCCTTTCTGATATCTAATGATAAAAGACAAGTGGGGATCCGTCTAGATTTGGCAGCTTGGATGAGTAAAAGTGCTCTTCTCATATTATCTCCTGCTTGCCTCTTAGGAATAAAACCTGTTTGATCTCGATGTATCAAGTGGCCTATAAAATTATTCAAACGGGATGCTAGGATTTTGGCTAGTAATTTAATATCCAAATTAAGGAGAGAAATGGGACGGTAATTGGACCAAGAGGACAAATCTGTGTGCGGTTTAGGTATCATAACAATAATAGAGGATAATGATTCAGATTGAAATGAATGACCTGACAAAAGAGAGTTAAACGCTCTGGTTAGAATTGGAGATAAAATATGCCCAAAGTTTTTTATAGTATGATGCCGAATAACCATCAGGGCCAGGCCTTTTATGCAATTTCTGATCTTTTATAGCAGTCTGAACTTCATTAATAGTAATAGGGCGTTCAAGTCTCTCACGTTGTTCATTGTTCATGTCAGGTAATTTAATATTGGAGAAAAATTGATGGGCGTTAGCCTGGTTGAAGTCTGATGCGGTGGAATATATTTTAGCTAAGTTGGAATGAAACATTTCAACTATCTTGGCCGGATTACTAGTATAGGAGTCTCGGGACGTCTTTAGTCTTATGGAGGATCTAATTTGATGTATTGATTTCAAGCTTCTAGCTAAGAGGGAGTCTGGTTTATTAGCTTTAAGGTATTGGATATGTTGACGCTTACGTAAGAGTTTGTCTGCAGAATATGTTAGAAATAGATCTAGATCTAAACGGGCTTTATCCAATTTAGCATTATTAGTGGCATTCGGGGATGATTGAAACATATCATGACAAGAGGTAAAGTTAGCTTCTAGCTTAGCAAGCATAAGTTTGCGTTCTTTTTTGAGCTTTGTTGCCTGTTGAATCAATATGCCACGAATTACCACTTTATGCGCTTCCCACAAAGTGAGGTCAGAAACATTGCCTATATCATTAGAAGAAAGGTAGTCATTTATCTCCTTCTCTATCTCAAGACAGTGTTGAGGATTTGCTAAAGTAGAGTCGTTTATATACCAGGTTGTGTCATGTGATCTAGGTATTATAGAAGCTATAATAGTGTATATAGCACAATGGTCTGACCAAGTAAGCGGGATAATTTTAGAGGACAAAATTTCAGGAGTCATACTTAAGGGGACAAAAATATGGTCAATGAGGGAAAAGGATTTGTGTGGATAAGAGTAGTGTGTGAAGCGTCTACTGGTTGGATTGGATTCACGCCAAGTATCTATTAGATGATGTCTAGAGAGCAACTGTTGAAGGTTAAGTTTGTTGGACCCAGTAATGGGGACTGAGGGAGATTTATCTAAAAAAGGAAATACAGTTGTATTCGAGTCTCCACCTAGGATTACAGTACAAAATTTGTGTGCTTCAACCACTTGGAAAAGATGGGATAAGAATGATTCTGTTTTTTTATTCGGAGCATAGTATGATACTATGGTGATAGCAATATCTGATATATAACCAGTAAGCAGTAGATATCTCCCTTCAGGATCTTTAAGTTGTGTGACAAGGGTGAATGGCATGGATCGGTGAAACCCAATAAGAGTTCCACGTTGTTTGACCTTGGTGGAGGCAGTGAAGAATTGTGGGTATGAGAATGAAAGAAATTTAGGTTCAGTTTTATTAATAAAGTGGGTTTCCTGTAAACAGATTATGTATGCCTTCTTGACTGAAAAGGAGCTTATAGCTTTCGTACGTTTTTGTGGGATATTAAATCCTTGTACATTAAGAGATAAAATATTTATGGGGGCCATAACAAGACCGAATAAATCAGCTTACAGTACATAATGTGACCCAAATTTAAAGTAAAGGTCACCACCTCGAGAGAAGAGAGAAGAAAAGAAAGAATAGAGAAAGGGAAAACATAGATTGATAAAATAACCCCAATATCAGAGAATTGTGAATATAAGCAATACAAATTCAATAGGCTATGGGAGCAACTGCTAGGAGTAGACAAAGGACTCCTAGGGGCTCCAAAGCCATCATCAGAGTCTCGCACGATGAAAGCAAGGGTCTGAGGATGGCAAAAGGGCAGCAAAGAATTCCAAAAATGGCGAGCCGCGCCGGAGAACCACAGGAATTAAACATTAAGCAGCTATATAACCTGATCAGTCACTATATGAATAAAGTGATTTAATAACATGTACTAAAAAAAAAAAAAAATATGGGACAGCAAAAAAAAAAAAAAAGGGGGGGGGGGAGTGAGGATTTGGATATATACCAGAAGGCCAAAACATTTAAGAAAAAATGATTAGCAATGTATAGCCAGTAGGCTAAGGCTGTAAATGTTGATATATATCAGAAGGCCAAAAAAAAATTAGGAAAAATTAGCAATGTATAGCATACATTTTACAGACACTGGAATAACCAGTAGGTCTGACTAAGGAAATACCAGAAAAGAAGGCATATATTAATCTCAGTCCATAGAATCTTCAGTATTAGGGGTCAGATGTTCAAATCTGCCTCTTTTATGTTGATTCTGAGGTGAAGAAGAAGATGGAGATTTAGAGTTGGCAGTAGCAGAATGTTGAGGGGACTTGGAAGCTGATCTCCTGCGGGAATGGTCTTTGGATGTAGTTTTGTCAGCAAGGCCCAATTCAATCAGGGCCGACTGTAAGTCCTCTGAAGAGCGACATATATATTTGGTCTCTAGATGTGTAAATCTGAGAGAGAAAGGAAACCCCCATTGATAATTGATCTGGTGCTGTTGAAGTGATAGTAGCTGGGGTTTAAGAGCTCGCCTTTTTGCCACTGTGATAGGAGACAAATCTGAAAAGAGTTGGTATACATGTCCTTGAAACATGAGGGGACCTTTTTCCCTAGCTGCTGCTAGCAATTGCTCCTTTGTGCAGTAGTAATGGAACTTAACAATTATGTCCCTTGGGGGACCATTCGGTTTGCGTGGCGCCAACGCTGTATGTGCTCTATCCATTTCTAATCTTTCCACGGGAATACCAGGGTGTAATTCTTGAAATAGGGCAATCATGGTAGCATACACATCAGTGATAGTCTCAGGAATTCCCCTGATCCTTAAATTGGCGTGACTGCAGAATAATCCTGGGGTGTGGACTTGCCCACACACGCACGGACTTCTCCAGCGGATAATCCGCCGGCCAAAAGTCCGCGGGCCTTTTGAAAATGAACGGACTTGCCCACACACGGAGCAGTCCGTTCATTTCGAACGTAACTTCAGGTTACGTAGCTAGCGTAGGCAGTAAATGCCGCCGCGCTAGCTCCGCAAGCTGGCATGGATTTAAAGGGAATCCCCACGCTGAAAAAACGGCGTGGGGGTTCCCCCCCAAATCCAAGTCAGACCCTCATCCGAGCACGCAGCCTGGCAGGCCAGGAAAGGGGTGGGGACGAACGAGCGCCCCCCCCCCTCCTGAGCCGTACCAGGCCGCGTGCCCTCAACATGGGGGGTGCCCTGGGGAAAGGGGGGCCGTGCGGCCCCCCCACCCCAAAGCACCTTGTCCCCATGTTGATGAGGACAAGGGCCTCTTCCCCGACAACCCTGGCCGTTGGTTGTCGGGGTCTGCGGGCGGGGGCTTATCGGAATCTGGGAGCCCCCTTTAATAAGGGGGCCCCCAGATCCCGGCCCCCCACCCTATGTGAATGAGTATGGGGTACGATGTACCCCTACCCATTCACCTAAGGTGTAAAATGTAAAGTACAAAAACACACACACTTTTGAAAAAAATATTTTATTGCACTGCTCCGGGGGTCTTCTTCCGTCTTGGGGGTCTTCTCGCCGGACTCCTCCGCTCTCTTCTGCTCTTTTACCTAGCTCTTTCACGAGCAGGGGAGTCCGGCTACCTTCTTCGTCGTCGCCGCCGTCGTCTGGGGGTCTCGATCCGCCTTCGGGGGTCTTCCGGGGGGTCTCTTCTGTTCTTGCGGCGGTCGTCGTCTTTCCGCGCCGCCGGCGCCTTCTCCTTCTTCTTGTCCTTCTTCTTGTTCTTCTTCTTCCGATGTTGACCCGACGCTCTCTCTGCCCGGAATTCCTGTGCCGCTCTGCGCTGAGACTTATATAGGGACATGGGGACAGGGTCACATGCACATGTCACATGGTGACCCCGCCCCCCTTGTGTTGTCACAGTCCCGGAGGATGCTGGGACTGTGACATCGCAAGGGGGCGGGGTCACCATGTGACATGAACATGTGACCCTGTCCCCCATGTCCCTATATAAGTCTCAGCGCAGAGCGGCACAGGCATTCCGGGCAGAGAGAGCGTCGGGTCAACATCGGAAGAAGAAGAACAAGAAGAAGGACAAGAAGAAGGAGAAGGCGCTGGCGGCGCGGAAGACGACGACCGCCGCAAGAACAGAAGAGACCCCCGGAAGACCCCCCGAAGGCGGATCGAGACCCCCAGACGACGGCGGCGACGACGAAGAAGGTAGCCGGACTCCCCCCTGCTCGTGAAAGAGCTAGGTAAAAGAGCAGAAGAGAGCGGAGGAGTCCGGCGAGAAGACCCCCAAGACGGAAGAAGACCCCCGGAGCAGTGCAATAAAATATTTTTTCAAAAGTGTGTGTGTTTTTGTACTTTACATTTTACACCTTAGGTGAATGGGTAGGGGTACATCGTACCCCATACTCATTCACATAGGGTGGGGGGCCGGGATCTGGGGGCCCCCTTATTAAAGGGGGCTCCCAGATTCCGATAAGCCCCCGCCCGCAGACCCCGACAACCAACGGCCAGGGTTGTCGGGAAGAGGCCCTTGTCCTCATCAACATGGGGACAAGGTGCTTTGGGGTGGGGGGGCCGCACGGCCCCCCTTTCCCCAGGGCACCCCCCATGTTGAGGGCACGCGGCCTGGTACGGCTCAGGAGGGGGGGGCGCTCGTTTGTCCCACCCCTTTCCTGGCCTGCCAGGCTGCGTGCTCGGATGAGGGTCTGACATGGATTTGGGGGGAACCCCCACGCCGTTTTTTCGGCGTGGGGAGTCCCTTTAAATCCATGCCAGGTCACGGAGCTAGCGCGGCGGCAGTAACTGCCTACGCTAGCTACGTAACCTGAAGTCACGTGCTAAATGAACGGACTTGCCGATGAGCGGCAAGTCCGTTCATTTCAAAATTGTCCGCTGGACTGCCAAGTCCAGGGATAATTTTAAAACCAAACTTAAAACTTTGGTCCGCCGGATTGTCCGCTGGACTCAGTCCAGAGGATAATCCCGCGGGATTGTCCCTTCGTGTGTACGCGGCATAAGCGTGACTGCAGAATAACATTCTCCTCCTTAAGATTTTTAAATTCTGAGGTAAAATGCTGGGATTGGCTTTCAATATCATCCATACGTATCTCTAAATCAGCTGTTCTAAAACCCAATTCTCTAATTTCTCTAGTCAGCTTGTCAGTTATATGGTCTGAAGTTTGTTTCAAAGCCTTCTGTAGAATATGCTCAAATTTCTCAAAAAAAATAGAGTGAGATTCCATTTGTGAATCTCCAGAATCCTCAGTAGCTTCAGTGGTATTAGCAGTTAATTTCAATGGTTTAGCCTTGTGAGGAGAATGAGACTGTGAGGAGACTGCCGCCGCCATCTTGGAAGACGGCCGCTGCGCTTTATCTTTCTTAATAGCAGTTTTAAATTTTGATTTTGTCCCCCTAAGAACCATCTCACCAGGTGAGGATGGTGTGTTCAGGGTGATGTGCAGTGTTAATTTCCACCACACATAGCGTTTTTCTTTTCGGTTAAAAAGTTTAATTTTGGCCTCTTCTGACCAGAGCACCTTCTTCCACATGTTTGCCGTGTCCCCCACATGGCTTCTCACAAATTTTAAACGGGACTTCTTATGGCTATCTTTCAACAATGGCTTTCATCTTGCCACTCTTCAATAAAAGCCAGATTTGTGGAGTACATGACTAATAGCTGTCATGTGGATTCTCCCACCTGAGCTATGGATCTCTGCAGCTCCTTCAGAGTCACCATTGACCTCTTGGCTGCTTCTCCTTTTACTAGAATACTTTAAATGGCAATCAGAACTTTAACATATAATTTGAATTAAATTTGACCTGACATGCAGAAAAGAGTGGCTTTCTTCTGCAGTCAATCAGTAATGAAAATGGACATTTCTATTTCCAGAGACTAAAATTTTTAAGGACAAGTTTTCAAAAGCTATGGCTAACTCTGTAACATTAGGTACTGTTGACAACTACTATAATGCCGCGTACAGACGATCGGAATTTCCGACAACAAATGTTCGATATGGGCTTGTTGTTGGAAATTCCGGACATTTGCTGTCGGAAATTACGACAACTGTTTGAGAGCTGGTTCTCAAATTTTCCGCCAAAAAAACTTGTCGGAAATTCCGAGCGTGTTTACACAATTCCGACGCACAAAAGTCCATGCATGCTTGAAATCAAGCAGAAGAGCCGCACTGGCTATTGAACTTCATTTTTCTCGGCTCGTCGTACGTGTTGTACGTCACCGCATTCTTGCCGATCGGAATTTCCGACAACATTTGTGCGACCGTGTGTATGCAAGACAAGTTTGAGCCAACATCCGTCGGAAAAAAATCCACGGTTTGGTTGTGGGAATGTCCGATCGTCTCTATGCGGCATAAGAGGAAGCACTGGACTTTTCTTTTTTTAGATCCTGTTCCACATATGCTTTTGCTTTTCTGAGTACTTGGTCCTCATCTTTTCTGTAATTTTCTGCACGTACTAATTGAGACATTTCATACTGCTTGAAGGGAGTATGTGCACTAAGCATGGATGAACCTTTTAACATGCTGCAGGTCACTAATTAGATAAAAAGAAACCTTACAGTCATTAGCTAGATTTATTGTATAATACAATGCTAAAATTCAGTCAACATTTAAAGTGAAACTCTAGGCAAACAGCTACATACACAGATTAACCACTTGGTTACTGGGCACTTAAACCCCCTTCCTGCCCAGACCAATTTTCAGCTTTTGGTGCTCTCACACTTTGAATGACAATTACTCAGTCATGCAACACTGTACCCAAATGATTTTTTTGTCCTTTTTTTCCCACAAATACAGCTTTCTTTTGGTGGTATTTGATCACCTCTGGGTTTTTTTCAAATGGGAAAAGGAGTGGGGATGAAGATGAAACACTGTTCAGTGAAGAGACATCAAAGTTGGTATATCATCAACAACAATGGAAAATGTGTATGCCCTTACCGGAACAGATGGACTCCATTGTCGGCGACATGGAGTCAAACAAGCAGATTGCCATTAATGGCAAATGTGTAGACCTCAGGGTGGTGGAATGCCTCCAGAACGAAATCCAAGAACACCAAACGCGACCTCAAAGGGATCTCCAATCAGACAGACATCAAAACTGGATCTTGGTGATGGATTCAACCGGATAGTGGAGCCACTTGCTTCCAGATGATATGTGGAGAAAGAAATGGCTTCCACATAGTGTAGGTCAAAAAGGTAGTTTATTTCTAAAAACCAGCATGTAACAATAAAAAGTGATCACGAATAAAAATTGTCAGGCAATGGGAAGCTGATGAGCCTAGCCCTACACTTTTCGACCAAAGGGTCTTGAACAGGGGCATGCATGTTGATGATATACCATCTTTGATGTCTCTTCACTGAACAGTGTTTCATCTTCATCCCCACTCCTGCGTTTTTCCCATTACTTGGTGTTGGACGTTTTTTATATACATTTTTTACATATGTTGGACGCTATTTTGGATTTTACATTTCACTTAACACTGGATTTAGGCTCTTTGGTTGGTCAGATTGGTTTGTGCATCTTAAGGCCCGTACACACGATCGGACTTTTTGACAACCAACATGCAAATTAGCTGTTTTGGACCAACATCCGACCGTGTGTACGCTCCATCAGACCAACTTTTTCCAGGTTTCATCGGACTAACTTTCTGCCAACAAAAGTCTGATGGACCAAAGTCCGACCGTGTGTACACAAAACCAACGGACTTTTGCACAAAGTACAAACACGCATGCTCAGAACCAATGCAAAAGATCAGACAACAATATAGAAGTTGACCAAAGGTGGCGCTGGAGTATTCGAACGTCCTCTTTTGAAGTGTCGTCAGTACGTTGAAACGTCACTACGTTCATGTTTGTTGCCTAAAAAGTCAGATCGTGTGTATGCAATACCAACTTTTGGGAGAACTTTGCTTATATACCGACTCTAGTGCGCCCTATACTATTGGATTTGCTTTTAATACTACAATTTTTATTGATATGTATTCCGGAAGCAATTTTTTTTATTATTAAATTGAGTCCTGATCTGGACTTTTTTACACTATGAGGAGGCCCTCTTTCTTTTTATTTTCTTTATCTACATACCACCACGTGTTGAGTTGACCTGTGCACGTCTAGTGGAAGTCCGACTGCTGAATACGTCTAGGAGAAACACTGGTGTCTGGTGAGTCTGGAGTGACATCTTCGGTGAGCTCTACTCTACGCATCAATCCAGTATAGGCGCAAGCCTTAAGATATCGAGCCCGTTTGACCCCCAACCACCGGTTAGAGGGTCCACCTGATGTGGTAAGCGTACCGTATTCCTTTACATCTTCTGGTTTGCAACTAAATCCAACATCAAGAGGATACTGGTTTCAAGCTTTCCTTTAAGAATACCATTTGATATCTGATCCATTATGGACTTTACATACAATACAATTAATGTTTGTTCAGCCTGTTAGTGACGTTCTTTTCATAGACGCCCCTATTAATGGTGTGTTCATTCACAGTTTTACATATACCCATCTATGTGATCTATGTGGGTAAATGGTGTGATTTTTCTTGTTTGTATGGTATTACCTTATATCACAGCATGAGCACTTATGCACTAGTTCACTAATCTAAATCCGAATTTCTTTCATTTTTTCTTATATCACCTAATTTTGTACTTGAGTAGATGACATCATCTCTATATTGATGAGGGTGAGATCATCTCAATTTATCCCCTTTTGAGCACACAATTATTATTGAGATTATCATCACTGCCTGAGTTCGAGTGACTGACTCTTATTTCAGGTTACACGGTTCACATTGATTATATACACTAAACTATACTTCCTAAATCAGTATATTCTGTTCAGTGGACATACTAGTGTCACCATCCTCGTTCACGAGGACAGGTTGAAGTGGTTGTTCCCACTACGTATATCTGACCAGGATAGGATTTGTTTGTCTAGCGCTACAAGTTCTTTACGTAGTGCTCACTTGATTAAAGTTCTTCACTTTTTTCACATTATATCAGAACACACAGTAATGGCCGTGATTTTATAGTTACGTCCGGAATGAGTGTTCTCACATGTTGTATTTAGCGCCACATTTTTTGTTTTTATATATCTGAGTACAATTGGTCATATTGTTGTATGTTGGCAGCTTTACTCATTTGGTTTATTTTTCCTGTTTTTGTGGTGGCGCAGCTATTCACCCACACCTTTTACTTTTTTAAATACCAACTTGGGGCCAACGCCCTTTGGACAAAAATCTACGGGAAAGTTGGTCCACGGTCCGATCGTGTGTATGAGGCTTTAGTGACACCTTTTACTTTACAGATGGACTTTTGATTTTAATGTCATTATCACTGTAATGTATCATTTATTTTCACATTTAGAAGTTAGTGCTACACCATTCACCATTTTCCTTGTATATGTTTGTCACATTTTTGTGTAGCTGCTTGTTTAGAATTTGGGTTTAGCGCAGTATTTATCACATTTTTCCCTACATGTAAGCTAACCCTATACAGGCAGCTCCCCGTAGTTTTCTGTGTGAGACCTCTTTCACACGAGGGCATTTTGCAGGTACTATAGCGTTAAAAATAGCGCATGCAATCCCCCCTCAAATAGCTGCTCCATTGTCTCCAGTGTGAAAGCCCGAGGGCTTTCACACTGGAGCAGTGCGCTGGCAGGACGTCAGGAAAAGTCCTGCCAGCAGCTTCTTTGGAGCGGTGAAGGAGTGGTGTGTTTACCACTCCTCCACCGCTGCTCCCCATTGAAATTAATTTAATTTAACCCTTTCTCGGTCGCTAGCGGGGGTTAAAAGCACCCCGCTAGCAGTCAAAATGCGCCGAAAATCCGATGGTAAAACGCCGCTAAAAATAGCTTTAGGTGTTTAGGTGTTTTACCGCCGACGCTATGGGTGGCTCGGTGTGAAAGCTCTCTGACTCACAATGTCTTTTGCAGCCATCACAGTAAAGCCCCATACACACGGTCGGACAATCCGCGGACCAGGTCGGTCGGATTTTGTCCGTCGTACTTTGTCCGATGTTGGTGTTGCGTACACACGGTCGGACTACTTTGTCGGAATATCCGGTCTGGAAGAACGTCGTGACGTAAGTCGTCGTCCACGAGATTAGAAAAGGGAAGTTCAGCACCACGTCAGGCACCCGTTGGGCTCCTTCTGCTGATCCCGTGTTTATCGAGAGTTAGTCGAAGTTTGGTGACTTAAGATTCGCGCTTCTCAGTTTTCTGACTCAGATCGTTACTGCTCTTCAGTTTGTGCTTGTCGTGCGTATCTGTTTATTAGTGCGTGTAGTCAGTTCGCATTTGTTGGTCATTGCGGCCTATATCTTGATATAGGACGCTTTGATTTGCACTGCTTATTGTCTGCTCGTTGCTGGTATTCATTTCGTTCTTTCAGGCCTTGCTGTTTATCGGTGCTTTCTGTTTGTCCGTTCTGACCAGCCGACCTTTTGTGACCTTGTGAGCGATGTTTCCCGTGCGTACTCGTCGCCGAGTTCGTGCTGTACGCGGAATTGGTGTCGGGCTTTTAGCTTTGAGCCAAGACCCGTCCATGAACAGAGTGACGAGGAGTATGTGGACCAAGAATTGGTTGCTTCAGCGTGACCAATTCTCGCACATGCCTTTGCTTCGTGAGATCCGGGAGAATAATCCTGATGATTTCAGGAACTTTCTCAGGATGACGGACCCCGATTTTCACCGTCTTTTGGCTTTGCTGACCCCCTTTATCAGCCGGCAGGATACCTGCATGAGACAAGCCATTACTCCGGAGCAGAGGCTTGTTGCCACGTTGAGGTACTTGGCGACAGGGAGAAGTCTTCAGGATTTGAAGTTCTCTTCAGGTATCTCTCCCCAGGCCCTGGGAATCATTATTCCAGAGACCTGTTCTGCCATCATTCAGGTCCTGCAGGAGGACTATATTAAGGTAACATTTCTACTTGACTATTCCCTTCTATGTATGCTCTGTTTGCTAATGTCTTCTATTTTTGACCTCCTTCCCTAATTACCATGATTGCAATATGTTCTAATATGCTGTGCCCCTTTTCTCCTTCATGCATTTTTCCCTTCACTTACCTCCCCAGCATGCTCTTCTGCCCCAATAGACACCTATGGCCTAGTCACTTAATCAATGTCTTTTGTCTGCTGCATAGTATTGTTTGCCCCCAAACAGCCCCTAAAATATGCTCAAATGTTTGCTGTGTGGTTTACTTCATGTAGAGCCCCTTTTTTTTTTTTGGTGGGGGGGGGGGGGGGGGGCAAACTCATTAGGAACCCCCTCCCCCAACTGCTCTGTCAGATGGTACCAATCCTTTATCTGCTGCCTTTCCCAAGGTCAATACACACTATATACCTACCTCTTTATAGTGGGCATCTTTAGGGATGAATTCAGCAAAGCATGTAGTGCAAGGGGCTGCCTCCATACATTCCATTTCCTATTTTTTTGTCTTCTTTCCCTCCTATTAGCTTGCTTGGTAATTTCATAATGTCACACTGTGCCTGCCTATTTTTTTTTGGGGGGGGGGGGGGGTTGAAATGTTATTTGATCTTTCCTGGGGGCTGCCAATAGTGTTAAGTACAGAGGGTCTGGCCAAACTAGCACACATTATTGAGCCATTTGCCAATCAATGAAGTGCAGAGGGTTACCTGTCCACCACCCCCCCCCCCCAAAACCCTAGTTATTGCCAATGTCCCATCAGAAGTGGGGGGATTGATGGGGGGTGAGTAATCTGTGAAGGGGAGCCTCTACTTTTCTGTGCAAATACTTTCCAGCCTCCAATTTTATACAATGCTCTTGTTCCAAGATGTTGATTGTCTAATCTGCTTGCAATGTTTAGGTGCAAAGTGACTAATTATTTTTTTCTTGTTTCACTCCACAGTTCCCTTCCACGCCACAGGAATGGCAGACTGTGGCCTCCCACTTTGCCAGCCGTTGGGACTTTCCTAACTGCGGAGGGGCAATTGATGGGAACACACGTCCGCATCGTCCCACCGCCCAACTCGGGGTCCTACTATTATAATTATAAAGGGTTTAATAGTGTAGTGATGTTGGCGGTGGTGTCGGCGACATATGAATTTATGTATGTGGACGTGGGGATGAACGGCCGGATCTCGGATGGTGGTGCCATTACGCACACGGAGTTCTACTGGCGTCTCCAAAGTGGCAGTCTGTGCTTGCCACCTCCAGAGGAGAATGCCGAAGGACTCCCCTTCGTCTTTGTCGCAGATGAAGCGTTTGCGTTGACTCCCCATGTGATGAGGCCGTTCCCGATGAGGACCCTCACCCCGGACCAGAGGGTCTTCAACTACAGGCTGTCCAGAGCCAGAAGAGTGGTGGAGAACACTTTTGGCATCCTGGCCAGCCGCTTCCGCCTGTTCCTGACGGCATTTAACTTGGCGGAATACAAACTGAACCACATAGTTCTTGCCTGTTGCATATTGCACAACTTCCTCAAAAGACATAACAGGAACTATGTGGTGCCCGTTGGCCCAGATGTGGAGGGCCCTCCAAATGCGGACCTCACAGCCCTTCAAGTGGCACGTCCAGGCTTGCCCCCTCTAAATGCCCGCGTGGTCCGCGAGCAATATATGGAGTACTTTGTGGGTAGGGGGGCCATTGCTCTGCCTGACGATGTGTGAGAGGCATTTTTTAATAAATCTGATATTTTAACCAACCTATGATTTCTTGTCATTTCAGTCTTCTTTTTAGCTTATTTTACCTTGACATTTTTTCCCTTTGCCTTCGACAGTGGGAATGCACTTTCTGGGCAAAAGGAGGTAACAGTCTCTTCTTCCCAAAAAGATTATTCTCATGTTGTGTGTTTGCTACCTAATCTTTGGTCTAGAGAAGGTTTGTCCTGCATAACTGACACCCAAAATACTCCTTTTCATCACCAGGTCTGACATGTGTGTATTCTCAAAAATGCTGTGCTCCGTGTTTTCGTACAAAGCACTGTGGGTGTCATTTACATAAGTCAAATCCGCTATGCTCTACAAGTGCATTGAAAAAGTTCCCTGGGAAAGAAAATTGCAGTGCAAAGTGGATTTGCCTTTAGTAATTAACACCCATTGCCCCCCATATCCTTTAAATTTTACATACATAATGCATTGTGTTTTTTAAATAAGGAAGCCACACATTTAGAAAAATAAAAAAGTTTACTAGGAAAACATTCACAAGTGCGTTTACAATCTTCACGCCAAAACTGACAACATCTTGGTTATTTACAACATTGTTTACAAACATTCCGCAATTGGTAAAACCAGGCATGGAGCAAAACAGAACCTATGAACTAGGAAAGTTCAACTTTGTAAAGTGAAGACAAGATCAGACATGACTATATGTTCAAAGTGTGTTTGATCTTGCCTTCATCACATGGGGGGGTCACCCCCGGAAAGTGGAAATTTAGAACATGCACACAATTTGGGTCTGAAAATGGTCATTAGATGGTAAAACACATGCCTAGAAGCTTCAAAAGTGCCATTTTCCATCATGGGGATGAATGGACGTTTTTTGGGGTGCAACCCCTTCACCACAACCACTTTCGTAGTTCGTAAAGTGTTTGCACCCCCAAAAAAACGTTGGCATTCATCCACCATGATGGGAGCTAGCACATGTGGACACAATGTGTGCATGTTCCAAATTTCACACAGTTTTTAAGTTGCAAATGTGTTCAGAAGCTGGCACAAATGTGTGTTAATTACTTGGTGCGTTTTCATATTTTTCCTAAAACATCAATGATGTTCTTCAATTTTTGTTGAACATCATTGATGTTTTGCTTTATGTAATCTAGATCTCTATTGCAGACCATTATCTCCCTGATGAGTACGTGGGCACTCTCTGTGGTAAAGTGCGATTTTTCTTCCTCAACATCCACGTCACCTAAAAACCACAAAAAAACAAAAATGGGGTGTTGGAAATGAGGCAGCCATACATGGATTAGCTTACCAGTAGCTGTGTTCTCCCACACTCACCTGTTGTGGTGACAATTTCTACAAGTTCGATGATCTCTCCTTCCTCCTCCTCCTCCTCCTCTGCTTCTGCTCTTTCCCCTTTTTTGGGAGGTGTTGGTTTGGGGGTTTCCGCAGACGGCCCAAGTTTTCGCTCCCCTATGAGAATGTACAAAAGGAAGATTTAGCAACACTATCTATTGAGGGCAGAAATAGGAAATGACAAACATTGCTTGAAAGTGACGGACACTATTTTAGTTTGGCCAGTTACAAATGCCAACTACATGAATGTAGTCACTTTGTAAAGGTGCTGAACTGACTAGCTTTTTGGTAGAAGTTTGTGTGATGGAGACACCCCTCTAGTATCCACTGGAGCACATGTGTGGAAAAGCATAATAAAAAGGGGGTTTGGGTGTCCCAGCACTAGTGCTCTAGAGTCCAGATGGGTAAACAGCTACTGGGTGACCTCTCCTTTACATTGAATAAATTGGCTTTACATTCTTGATGACATTTCTAGTGAGAACAAACTTCCTTTCCCCAAAAAAAACACCAAACCACGTATTATAAGTGGCCGAACGTTCGAGGTTGCGTACGATCGAATGGACACACACACACACGACCATGACAGTGGCAGAAAGATCGAGGCTGAGTACGATCGAATGCACAGACGAACATGAAAGTGGCCATTTTGGAATGTACAACTTTGTAAAAATCAAACCACATGGAGCAGTATGCAAGCAAGAAATCAAACACAAAACACAACTACTTACTTTTTTGAAGAATTCGCTTGATCTTTCTGTACTGATCGGCCTCCCTCAGTTTCAGGTCTGACCAGCGTTTCCTCAGTTGCTCCTTGGATCGTTGTACCCCAAAATTATTGTACAGCCTTCTCACAACTTTAGACATGATCTTGGCCTTGCGGACATTGGGGTTGAGGTAAGGCCCATACTTCCCATCATAGTCGCTCCTCTTTAATATGTCCACCATCTCCAACATTTCTCCAAATGACATATTTGAGGCCTTGAATTTCAGGCTCCGGGATCGGGGCGTTTCTGCCTTCGGACTTTCCTCGTCCTCCTCCTCGTTGGGGGGATATTTGGGGCGCACCAGCTGTGTCCCCGCCATGTGCTCTCCCCACTGCGCCGTAAAGAGAAGGGGTGGGGAATAGACGAGAAAGATCGTCAGGGGCGGGCGGAGTTTGACGCATGCGCACTGTATATAAAACGTCACACGCCTGTGTCGTAGCCACGATCTGGGAGACGAGGGGAGAGAAAGCTCACGCACGAGACGATCGCTACAAACGAAGGTACAATTTGACGTTGGTACATAACTAGCCTAGACTGATTAGAACTTGAGGCTTCTTTATGGAGAAGATTAGGAGAGTTTAGGCTGACATTATTTATATTGTTTTGTGTGGCGTTGTGTCTTGCAGAGGTGATGGAGGCCTTCTACGACGTGAGTTTTCTCCCCCCTCTTCATTGATAAATACCGGGAATTCCCCCTCTTATGGCAACCTAAACATCGTGACTACAGCAACAGACCAAAGAGGTACGCAGCCATGCTGAAACTTGTGGCATTTGTAAAGCCTAATCTGCCCATGGCAACCGTGGCAAACTTAAAAGTGAAGATCAACAACATGAAGAGTACCTATTTCCGGGAGCGCAATAAGGTCCAGAAGTCCCTAGCATCTGGAGCTGCAGCAGCTGATGTCCATGTCCCCACGCTCTGGTACTATGAGAGGCTCCACTTTCTCAAAGACCAGGCTACTGTCAGGAAGTCACTCTCGACTCTTCCTTGCACGCGTCCTTCCACGCACGCCACCCCTGATGAGGCTTCCGAGGACCAACCTGGGCCTTCCAGTATGGAATATGTGCAGGAGCCCAACTTGTTCCAGGTATAGTAGTTTTGTAACCAGTTTGGGGAATAATGAATGATGTTCAGTTAATTCAGGATCCCCAATTGCTTAGTTCCTAACGTGATTGACATATCAACAGACAGTGGTGTTGGAGACATTTTTGGGAAGAATCTAAACTGCAGGGCTGAGAATTGTATGGTTTTCTATTTGTAAACATTTTGCAACAGTCACTAGATGAGAATTGTGTGTGTTTGATGAACAAATAACTGAAACTATGTCCCTTTTTCATACACAGGAAGACCTCAGCCAGGAGGTGGCTGTGGAAGGTGGCAGTCAGGAGGAGGCAGGGGTTAGTGGCAGCCAAGAGGGGGGTAGGCGTAGGAGCCTGACTGTCTCCCAAGTCTCTCCCCTCCGCCTTCCCTACAGAAGGGCGAAAAACATGGGGGAGGTGGGAGAGTCAGCGCTCCAGCTGATCAGAGATGCCTCAGCCTCCCTCTATGCCACACCCACCTACGAGGAGGCCTTTGCCTCCTTGGTTGGCAGTAAACTTACGGGTATGGAGGCGGGGCAACGCAGCATGTGTGAGGAGGTCATCCTCAAAATACTAAATGAGGGGATGGCTGGGGAGATGACTCCCCTCACACATGTTTGCGAGAGTGACCTTGCTCCGCCTCCTCCTCCTCCTTCTGCCACCCCACCAGCACCAGCACCACGGCGTGGAAGGAAGCGTACAAGGAAGACAAGAGAGTGATGACCTTGATTCAGTCTGGTCTGAGAGAAGATGGAGCCTCTCGTAGGACCAGAGCCTGGGGACCTAGATGGCATCTGCTGCAGTTCCGGATGTTTTGGACTTCAGGACCAGATTGCGCTCCTTATTATTTAGATAGGTACTCTGCATGCCCCCAATTGTTTAAGCCTGTAAAATGATGGTTGCCATGGGTGTCCAAGGCTTTGCAAATTCCCCAAGTTTCACCATGGCTGCGTTCCTCTTTGGTTTGTTGCTGAGACCTAAATAAATGTTTTTTGGATTTGAAATAATCATTGACTATTGTGTTTTACTTTTCTACAATGACAGTTTTTCTTTGAGTAGGCAGGTACATTTCACTAATCCTAAAGTATAATTAACAAGGGGCACCAATAACCAACAAACTCCTAGTAAATTTAAGCAAGAAATACAAATGTTAATAATGTGGTTTTGCTAAGTTGAGACATACAACCCCCCTCCAAAAAAACAAAAAAATTCTCCTTCAAATATGTATTCCCCAAAAAAAAAAAAAAAAAAAAAATCATGGTAAAAATAGAACAAAGATTCTTTTACGATCTGAGTAAAAATAAACATGTAGTGTATAAATGCTGAAAAGTAATAAAGAACTAAGTTTGTGAGAAGTGCGGGTGAATAGGAGCAGCTAAAACATGTCATTCTTGTTGCATTGTAAAGAAAAAGAGAATGTGCTGCATTAAAACGGAAAATTTATATCAAATACTTACCGTAATTTTCCTTTCCTGATAGGCTCCATGGCAGCATACGTGTGGGTTGGCCCCGCCTCCATAACTACCCAATAGGACCCCTCTCCCATAAATCTTTGCTCCTGGCTGCTATCCGTGTTCTGTAACTAGCCTACTCCAGACATTTGGGAGGGAACTCCTGCTGCCATGGAGCCTATCAGGAAAGGAAAATTACGGTAAGTATTTGATATAAATTTTCCGTTTTCCTGACAGGCTCCATGGCAGCATACGTGTGGGAAATAACTCGCCAAAACACACTCGGGTGGGCAAAATGTTGAGCAAAGAAAACCAAATTTATTTAACATTGTCCAATGACAATACTTGTAAACCAAAATTAATAGAAGACAGCGCAGCTGGTTCAACGCAATAATGAGAAAGAAAAGTATTAATTGTGGACCAAGAGGCCGCACTACAAATAACATCAGGCGCCACATGCCGAGAAGCTGCCCACGAAGTTGAGATGCTCCGTGTTGAATGAGCCGTCACTGCCTCAGGAGGAGCCAAGCCCTTAGCTCTGTATGCCCTTTGAATCGTCTGCACAATCCACGCGGAAATTGACCTAATTGACGCACGCATCCCTTTATTCTTGCCATGAAGAAGGACAAAGAGGAATTCCGTTTGCCTGAATGGAGCTGTTGCCTCCAGATATTGTTTTAAGGTGTGGCCTACATCGAGAGGATGGATCTCTTGGTCATCTGATGTTTTGAAGGTAGGAAGTACAATCTCCTGATTCTCATGGAAGACTGTGGTCACTTTAGGGTTTGACCCTAACATTGGAATCAGCACTACTCTGTCTTCAAAAAAGGTCAGAAAAGGTTCCTCTGAACCCAGATTCCTGATCTCTGATACCCTTTTCGCTGACGTTATTGCCACTAGGAAGATAGTCTTTAGAGTAAGATCCTTAACAGGCAAAGGTTGAGACGAATCTTTCCCAAGATTTGACAGAAAATCCAAAACTAATGGAAGGTCCCATTTGGGAAACCTGGGTCTTCTTTGTGGTCTGAGCCTGATGGCACCCTTAAAGAATTGACGAACTAAGGCGTGATTCGCCCATGAGACTCCCGTGAAGGCTGAGATGGCTGACACTTGCACCCTTAACGAACCGACCGCCAGGGATAAGTCTAATCCAGACTGAAGAAAGCTCAGGATATCATGAACCTCTGGAGAGTTACACGAGTTTTCTCTTGACGACATGTGTTCAGCAAACCTGGACCAAATGCGCTCATACACCCTATTAGTGCTTCTTCGCCTGGCATTAAGAAGAGTTGGAATCGCTTCTTTCGGGCAACCAAGCGCCTCTAGCCTTCCCCTCTCAAGAACCACACCTTGAGATGCAGACATGCTGGAAACGGGTGTAACGTCTTGCCTTGAGACAATAGATCCGGCCTGAGAGGTAGGGGAATTGGGTCTTGATAGCTGAGGAGCAGCAGCAGAGGAAACCACGGCCTGTTGGGCCAGAATGGAATAACCGCAATAATCTCCACTTTTTCTGTTCTGAGCCTCCGCAGAAACTGCAGAATTACCGGTACTGGAGGGAAGGCATAGGCCCTCTGGAACTCCCAACTGGTCGTGAGAGCATCTATCCCGAACGCCTGAGGGTCCCTGAACCTCGCAAAGTACTTCGGTATCTTGAAGTTGCACGGGGAAGCGAACATGTCGACTTCCGGAGACACACCCAGTGTTAGGAGCCACTCGAAAACTTCTCTGTGGAGGGACCATTCGTTGTTGTCCAACTCGACCCGGGACAAGAAGTCTGCTTGCACATTCTGGACCCCCGGAATGTATACTGCCGAGATGTTGGCTAAGTTCTTTTGCGCCCAACTCATTAAAGGCTCCACTTCTTGTAACAGGGACCAGCTGTGAGTCCCGCCTTGTTTCCTTATGTATGCCACTGCTGTTGTGTTGTCCAACCTTAGCATGACGGAAGAGTTCGACACTAGATGGCGAAAGGATAGGAGTGCCTGAAAGGCTGCCCTCAGTTCCAGGATGTTGGAAACGACTCCTTGAGACTGGCATGTCCACCTGCCCTGAGCTACCTCCGAAAGGCAATGAGCGCCCCAACCCTGGTTGCTGGCATCTGAGGTCACCGTGATCCATGAGATGGGGACAATCGAATGATGGTTGCGCAGATTCTTCCCCTGGAGCCACCAGAGGAGAGATGTCCTCATAGATGGGGTAAGGAAGATGCGCTGATTCTGGTCGACAGAGTTCCACTGATGCAGAAATCCCTTCTGAAAGGGACGGGTATGCCACTGGGCCCACTTCACCATGGGAATGGTTGCTGTCATCGTACCAATTATTTTCAGGCACTGGAGAGCAGAAAGGTGAGTTGATCCACGTGCCTCCTGAATCCTGTCTCGGATTACCATGATTTTCTCCTCTGGGAGGGAGATGGAACCCTCCACGGTGTTGAAAAGAGCGCCCAGAAACACGAGGGACTGAGATGGCTCTAGCTGGCTCTTTTCTAAGTTCAGGAGCCACCCGAACTCTTGCAGGGTAGAGATGACAACCTCTTTGTGAACTAATAGCTGATCCTTGCTCTGAGATAGTAGAAGCAGGTCGTCCAAGTAATGGTGGAGACGCACACCCTTGACCCTGAGAAGAGCCACTACCGCCAATAGCACCTTGGAAAAAACCCGGGGTGACGTGGTTAACCCGAAGGGTAGACAAATGAACTGAAGGTGTTGGTTGCCTACCGCGAAGCGGAGGAATTTGTGGAAGTCCCTTGTCACAGGCACATGAAAATATGCGTCTTTCAGGTCGATTGATATTAACCAGTCTCCCAAGTGTACTGACTGTTGTATGGTAAGTAGGGACTCCATCTTGAATTTCTCCTTGCGGATGAATGAGTTGAGGTGAGTCAGGTCTATTACTGGCCTCCATGTGCCGTTCTTCTTCTGCACCAAAAACAGGGGTGAATACATGCCTTCGCCCCTCTCTTCTTCTGGGACGGGTACGACTGCTCCTTGTTCCAATAAACAGCTTACGTAGGTCAACAGGACCTGTCTTTTCTCTTCTGAGCTTGGAAGAGTAGTAGGGATGAATCTGAGTTTTGGAGTGTTGCAGAAGACCCACTTGTGACCGGACGATACTGTCTTTACGGTCCAATAGTCCCGAATTGAGGCCGCCCAAACATGTTTGAAGTGGAGAAGACGGGCCCCCACCCGACATGTCTGAGCGGGCCCAATTTCAAAAGGACTTCCCAGCCTCCTGGTTCCCAGAGGAACCACCTTTAGAGGCCTTCTTGAAAGAAGACTGCCTGGACCTCCATGTCCTGGAGAATTCTCGGCCGGGTTTATAGCTGCGTGCATCCCTGGCACGATCCACATTCTGTCTTCTTGGAAAAGAGCGTCTCTGATTTTGAGGACGCCTATCCTGAGGGAGAAACCCAGACTTCCCACCTGTGGCCCGGGATATGGCAGAATCAAGCTTATTGCCGAATAATGAGGACCCTTCAAAGGGGATGCGGCACCAAGCCTGCTTAGAAGCAGGGTCTGCGAGCCACGGACGGAGCCACAATGCACGTCGCGCCGAAACGGCTGCCAGCATATCCCGAGACATCAGGCGAATGACATCAATGGATGCCTCCCCCAAGAAGGCTGAAGCCATCCTAATCTCTTGAATAGGTGAGTCTTTAGCTGTGTCTATCGAAATGCCTCTCAGGTATTCTTCAATGCTGTCAGCCCAGAATTCTATGGCCTTTGACACTGCTGCGATCGCAAGCACTGGCTTGCACGCCATCCCGGAGGTCAAATAGATTTTCTTTAGATCTGAATCGATCCGTCTCTCTAAAGGATCCTTGAATGACACAGTGTCTTCTAAGGGGAGAGTCACATATCTCACCAGACGCATAAGTGCTGCATCTACCATTGGAGCTGACTCCAGGTGTTTCACATCTTCTTCCTTAAAGGGGTAAAGTTTAAGGACTTTGGATTGCATGGAACTCTTTTTATCCATCTTGCTCCACTCTTCTGAAATAATATCACCCAATTCAGACAGAAACGGAAAAAATTGACGCTCCTTATTGAGCTGTTTAAAAAAATTTCCTCTGCTTCGGGGGGGAGGTGACAGGATCCTCCCACTTCAGAGCCTCTCTCACAGCTTTAACCAGGGAGGGAACCAAACCATAGTCAAACCCCAAACCTGGATCTTCCGGATCCGATTCACTGTCTGAGACAAGGGCAGAATGGCGGCTAGGTTGGGATGAATCCCATGTTTCTTGTAGTACCCCCTCTCCTACTATAGGATCTAGCGGGTCTGCCGGGGATTCACAGGGCTGTTGAGCTTCCCTTTCCTGCAGGGATTCTTTTACCACTCGTCTCACCATTGATTCTAGGCGCTGGTCAGCGCCGTCTCTCTCATCCGCTGCCTTAGTGAAACAATGGTCACATAAGGATTTGTCTGCTGGTACAGGCATTTTGCACCCCCAACATGCTTTCTCTGGCCTCTTGCTGGAGTGAGCCACAGGGGGGCGGGAATAATCCCTGTCACGCTGTTCCGACCTGGCGGACCTATGGTGGCTGGATTTTGAGGAGGATTTGCGGTGGTGCGATTTTGACGATCCACTGCGTCTATAGGCACTAGGTTGTGGATCAGATTTGGAAGGGCTGTGAACACAGAGAGACAGACAGAAGGGACAGGTCATATTTGCTGCCTATGCTTACTCTCTTCAATATTAGAAATATAACAAATGTACTTTAGGACCTACCTAACATGAGCGGGCTGGCCACTAGGGGGCAGTGAAGCATCCATAATGTCCAAAAACACCAAGCCTGACACTGCAGTAAAAAATACAATCTTCAGACAAAATACAGCAATAATCCAACCAAGCCCCAGCATAAGGACTGTTCCTACCTTGAACCGCCGAAATACTAGCCCCGGGAAGTCGCTGTGGCGTCCGCAATCATTCCCAGGGCTCTGTCAGCTTTGCAAGGTTTTTAAATTTGCCGCCCGTGACGTCATCGGCGTCATCCGACGCCGGGATCCTCAGCGCGCATGCGCGAGAACCAAGCCTCGCTCTCACATCGGGTCCGCGCATGCGCAGAACGCCCGCGGACCCGGAAATCGAAGAGAGTAGTTTGCTGGAACGCAGAAGCGTCCAGCAAACAGCATACAAATAGCAATAGACAGAGGAAAAGGATATAATCAATGGGCACACACATAAACACTGCTGCCATGGACAGATACAGACTCACCACTCCACCAACGATCACCTGGCCGAACGATCCAAGGCACGCACACACACCGGACCTCCCAGCAGATAAGGGCCACCTGTAGCAACAGGTAAACAGGCCGGCGCACTTTTAAGGTAAGATAACCTTTCTTCAGCGCTACTCTGCAATTACTCTCCATACCCTGCTTAACAGTCAAGGCCTATCGGAGGAAACAATTCAGTCATTCGGCCGATCGATCGCTGTGAAGTCATCTTCAGGTAGGAGAACCACATGGTCCTACGGAGGAGGACAAAAAAGGAACACGGATAGCAGCCAGGAGCAAAGATTTATGGGAGAGGGGTCCTATTGGGTAGTTATGGAGGCGGGGCCAACCCACACGTATGCTGCCATGGAGCCTGTCAGGAAAGACATTTTAACATTGCAGCGTGACGAATGTGCTGTGTCGATTAGGAAAGGTAGTTTTACCTGACCGAGCGCTTCCGTCACAGAATTTTTCTGAGCATGCGTAGCACTTTGTCCGTCGGACAACCGTACACACGATCGGATTTGGTGTGATTGGACCGTGTTGACGGCAAATCTTTCCAGCAGGAGATAAGACTTTGTCCGTCGGACAAACCGACGAACACTGTCCGATGGTGCATACACACGGTCTGATTTTTCAACAACATTGTCCGATCGGACAGAATCCATGAAAAAGTCCGACCGTGTGTATGGGGCTTTAGTGTGTTACAACATAGCATTGTAGAGGGAAAAACCATAATTTATCATTTTCCTTCCACTTCACAATTATGTGCCACTTTGTGTTGGTCTATCACATAAAATCCCAATAAAAAACATTTACCTTTTTTACACTCAGTGATGTCATCACTGGGTCTCTGTAGTTCTGTAGTGCAAAACAGGCAGATGTGATGCTGAACCTCCATGATCAACAGAATTGAAACCAAATAAATGAAAGAGGTGGGCCAATTCAGTTCAGCTGGGGAGGAAAGGGTTAGTAGATACTGGGTGTCCTCCAGCTAGGAAATGAGGGGGGCTCTATGGGACTTTACTTCCTCTTTAAACTTCAGCTTTAACATATCAGTTTGAACAATAAAAATTTAAAATACAAATGATAATAAACCACTATAGTCAAAGATTAATTAAAAATCGAATATATTTATTATGTGGCTCCAAGCATGTAATACTATACTTTAGCAGTTAGCATAATATACTATTTCATGATACTACACGTTGTCTGCTTTGCTTCCAGCCTCAGTTCCATGCTTTATTTTCCCACAAGAGAATATCATTTATATTCCACTGAAAAACAATTGGACCACACTAGAGTTTATTTTTTGGATTAGATAAGAATAGACTCTCAGTACAAATGTAAACAGTTGAAGTATGAAATAAACAAAGGATGTACTGTATACTTTCCTCCATCTACAGGATTAGATTGTTACAGTGCTTATTATACAAGAGAGTACATTGTATGTGTCGCTTTTATTTTTTACATATTTTCTGTAGTCACATTTTATGGTGAACACTAAACAAAAACACCTATAAAAAACTATCTTTCCTTTTTTCGGGTCCATTCAGACCAGATACTTTGGCACATTTTTTTCAAAGCACGCCAACGTACAAGGACCTGCAAAAAATAAAGAGCGTGAATGGATACAGTTCGCACTGTCCTTTTGCGCTAATATGCACTGGTTTGTGCTGGAAAAAGGGTAGAGGAAGGCCTACTCATCTGCAGACAAAAAAAAGGTTAGGGCACAGTAAACAATAGGTAGAGGTATAGCAATCTTAGGGCCACTTGTATAACTATGGAAAGGGATAACATAGTTCTTCATAGTCCAAAGGGTAATTCCAGTCTACATTAGCTGCAGCACCTCACAGACTGAAGAGTGTCTGTATAAGGCAGACTATGGCCCTCTAGTTGTTAAGGAATTTACAATGCCTCATGGGAAGTGTAGTTCCACAACAGCTGGAGCGCCGTAGTTTGGAGATCCCTGGTATAAGGACAAAGGGGGCACAAAAAGTGCCAAACTAAATGCAGCAATAGGAAGCCTTTATTAGCTAAAAAAGATGTAGTCTTTAACCTCTTCCAGTCTAATGAGGACCTTCGGGGCCAAAGATAGCTGACATCCTTCTTTATGTGGTGGGTGTGAGGCATAGTGGGTGCAAGGTGGATAAAGTTATTGGGCGCCAGACACTTCTTGGATGTAAAAGAGGTTTTATTTCTCTTAACAGTCCTTTTAATATTTTGAGAGGGAAAGAGGGTTAGGGCCAGGACACCCTTAAGCAGTTGCTTAATGGCAACAGTCTTTAACAGTCATCTTTGCTTCACTACAACTTCTACTTGTAGTTCTTCAGCCCCATGAGCGCCTGGTCTCTCACTGGACCCTCTGATTCAATTACTCAGAATCCCTGGAGCTCCTCAAAGCTTTGCGGTGGTATCGCCCTTAAGAGTCACCCACGCTTCCCTGCTGGGTCCCTAGCTTGGCACGCCAGATACTGCTCAAGCTTCACCCCTGCTAACCGGCTCAGTCCCTGGCTTGACTCACAAGCTGCTCTGCAAGCATCACCTACATTATTTGGGTCCCTGACTTGATCACCACCGGAAGTTTCCCGATTCTCCACAGTGCCCATTCGGTGAGAATGCTGCTCTGGTACTCCCTTCAGTTACTCACTGCTGATACCAGGAAGTGAAACCACCTTGGAGTGCAAAGCTGGACTGGAAATTATGTCACAAGCCTGTCAGCTGTGAATAGGGTGTGGCTATGCATTTTTTGTCAAGCCCCCTTCCTTCTTCCAGGAAGTGAGGAGAAAAGCGCATACTAAAATTCAACACACCACAATGCAGCCTAGCATCGCATGTCCATGCATGTGTGATCAATGCTTATGTTGAGGTGTAAATGTCCCCTTAGTCAGATAAATATAAAAACTTTCATATTATATTGCAAATAGGCTCCTTATGCATACTGTGTATAGAGCTCAGTAGCTCAAAGCAAGCCTTAACCCAGACAGCTTCTTTTGTGCTCTCTTTAGACCAGCATTTCGCAATCTTTTTTCAGTCACAGCACCCTTTAGGGCTTGTTTACACTTGCTTTAAAATTCATTGGACACACACTGAAGAGACCAGTTGCTGGAGTTTTGGGAGAGAAATGTTGTCCCATTCCTGCCTGGTATAGGATTCTAACTGCCAAAAGTCTTTGGCCTTCTTTGTCGTATTTTTCTTTCCAAGATGCACCAAAAATTTTCATTTGGTGAAAGCTTTGGACTGCAGGCAGGCCAGTTAGGCACCTAGATTCTTCTACTATGATGTCATGCTGTTGTCATAGATGAAGTATGCGGTTTAGCATTGCCCTGCTGAAATATGCAAGGCCTTCCCTGAAAAAGATGTTGTCTGGATGGGAGCATATGCTGCTCTAAAACCTGGATATATCTTTCAGCATGATGATGATGATGATGCCTTTCCAGATGTGCAAGCTGCCCATGTCATACACACAAATTAGGCCCCATAACAGCAGAAATGCAGACTTTTGAACTGAGCTCTGGTAACAAGCCAAAAGGTACATCTCCTCTTTAGGACGCTGTGCCCATAGTTGCCAAAAAGAATGACAGATTTGGATTAGTCTGACCACAGAACAATTTTTCACTTTGCAATAGATAATTTTAAATAAGCTTTGGCCCAGAGAAGACAGTGGCGTTTCTGGATCATGTTCAGATATGGCTTCTTCTTTGCCTGCTGGAGCTTTAACTTGCATTTTTGGATCACAGACAGTGATATTTGGATGTATTCCTGAACCCATGCAGTGATATCCATCACATAATCATGCCTGTTTTTTCTGAGAGTCCGAAGATCTCTGGCATCCAATATTGCATTTCTGCCTTCTCCCTTGCACACAGAGATTTCTCCAACTTCCATCCTTTGATAATATAATGCATTGTAGATGATGATATATATCATGTCTTTGCAATTTTACATTGCGGAATATTACTCTGAAATTGTTAAACAATTTTTAGATGCAGCTTTTCACATTGGATAAACCTCTGCCCATCTTTACTTCTGAGACACTCTGACTCTCTAATGCCCTGTACACGCGGTCAGACTTTCTGACGGAAAATGTGCGATCGGATCGTGTTGTCGGAAAATCCGATCATGTGTGGGCTCCATCTGACTTTTTCCTTCAGACAGACAAAGTTTGAAAGCTGGACCTAAAATTTTCCGACAACAAATCCGATCGTTTAAATTCCGATTGTGTGTAGACAATATCGACGGAAAAAGTGCCACGCATGCTCAGAATAAATTAAGAGATGAAAGCTATTGTCTACTGGCCCGTTTATAGTCCCAAACGTCACCTCGTTCAGAACGATCAGATTTTTCAACAACTTTGTGCGACCGTGTGTATGTAAGACAAATTTGTGCTAAATTCCGTCGGAAAAAATCGGATGGATTTTGTCGTTGGAATGTCCGACTGTGTGTACAGGGCATAAGATGTTCTTTTTGTATCCAAGTATGTAACAGACCTAATGCTAATTAATCAAATCCGTTGCAAAATGTTTATCCAGCTCTCTCTTGTTACTAGTACCACTTATGCCGCATACACACGGTCTTTTTTTTCAAAAATTCTTACAGACCTAGAAATAGAACATGTTTTAAATATTTCCGACGGAATCAATTGCTATCGGGAAAACCGCTCGTGTGTATGCTGTTTCCGACGGACCAAAACGACACATGCTCTGAAGCAAGTACGAGACAGTAGCTATTGGCTACTGGCTATTGAACTTCCTTTTTCTAGTCCTGTCGTATGTGTTGAACGTCACTGCGTTCTAGATGGTCGGACTTTGGTGTGATTGTGTGTAGGCAAGACAATTTCAGCGGAAAAACCATCAGAGTTTATTCCGCCGAAAAAACGGTCGTGTGTACGTGGCATTAGGCTTCATGTACACAGGACATATGAAAAGCTCTTCTATACGTTGGAAACTTGACAGCTAGTAACCAACGTTAAAAATGTCTAATTTGCCGCTTTAAGGCTGCTTTCACACTGAGGTGCTTTACAGGCGCTATAGCGCTAAAGATAGCACCTGTAAAGAGCCTCTCTTTTCACTCCAGTGTGAAAGCCTGAGTGCTTTCCCACTGGAGCGGTGCGCATGCAGGACGGTAAAAAAAGTCCTGCAAGCAGCATCTTTGCATCGCTTTAGGAGCGGTGTACACACCGCTCCTAAAGCGCCCCTGCCCATTAAAATCAATGGGCGGCACAGGCAAAGCGCCGCTGCTGTGGCACTTTGCGGGTGGTTTTAACCCTGTTTCACTCACTAGCGGGGGTTAAAAGTGCCCCGCTAGTGGTCGAACAGCGCTGCTAAAACGACGGTATAAAAATATCGCCACTTTACCGCCAATGCCCCCAACGCTCCAGTGTGAAAGCAGCCTTACATACAGCGTTTGTGCGTGTTTAGCTGCATTTATGAGTGTTTTTGCGTTTAGAAGCGTTTTTTTTAAACATAACCTCAGGAGACCAGCCCCCCCCCCCCCCCAAATACCCACAATGCACGAAAAACAAGTATTATTAACCATTTTAGCCATTCTGTGTGAGAAGAGAGAGCAAAGTGATTTAACTATGGATTCCATCTCTTTCTTTCTTCCCCACCTCTCCTTCTCCCCCCCCCCCCCCCATCATTTGATTTCTATTTTCTATTGTGAATAACATTTTGGGTTTATGAGATTTGCAAGTCATTCCATTCTGTTTTTATGTAGATTTTAAACAATGTCCCAATTTTTTTGAAATTGGGTTTGTACAAAGAAATGTTATACTGTATATTATATAAAAAACATCAGCCTTTTAAGCACGTAAGCTTCACATTTCATATAAAACAAAATGCAGTAAATTAAATCAAAAAGAATTATAAAACATTTAAGATTTTACTAGCTTTTTTGAATCACAAAATAAAACTGTGTTGTAAGAGCAGATCTTACAACCGAGCAGAAACAAGTGAGAATCAAACCACTTTTTTTAGACAAAGGAAAATTACTGAAAAAAAAAACTGCCTTAATCTTCTTTTATCTTTAATCTACGGCCACTGTCTGATAGGCATGAACACACAGGATCATAATGCAAAAACACTGATTGTAGTGCTGTGTTTTGGTGTATCTGACGGGAAAAAGAAAAGACTTTCTGATTAATATAAAATATGCAATATCCAACACTGAATAAGTACCTACATCAAGGTCAATGTACATTAGCAGCTCGCCTCAATATTCAGTAGAAATAATAATGTGTAGCACTACACCCGTAGGAGCTGCTGGTGAATGGGATCCCCCACCCTGCACAGCCAGGCACACTGCATTTTCCACAGCACACGGAGTCAAGAAACAGTCCGAGCAGCTTTGTTTTTTGGGGTTTTTTTGCTTTATTTAGGGATTAAACTTTGGATGGGGAATATGGGATGCTCACTTGATCAGTGTAGTAAAGTCCTCAGGGACAACCATATACCTCCGTATATACAATTCTATGCCTCCTGCACCAACTTTCAGATCTACTCCAGCATAACTCTTGCTCATGGAACTACAACACCCAGGACCAGCTGGCACTGTTTGGATGGTCTAATAAAGGCTCAATTTGACCAGTAGCAGATGCTCCTTACACTAAAAAGTCAGCTGTCAGCGCTTGAGTGGTCTGGAAAAAACAGCATGCGATGTGTGCAATATACAAACACAAATAGTACATACAAAAAGAAAAAAGCAGTGCTGTATGAATAATAGTGATACTCTTCAACAAGTATACAAATGTGCATAAAACCCCCCCAGAGTTTTAAATCAAATAAAATAGATCACAATAAAGTGAATAAAAGTCCATGAGCGTAAATTAAATAGTTACAGTGTTATTACTCCACAATTTCAGTGAATCACCGTCTGTGTGTTGCCTCCACCAAATATAAGGAGTGCACACTCACCAGAACCAGTTGCTGTCTAAGTTATAGGACAGCAAAAGCGCATTCAGTATTCAATGGTCTTCCTTCCTGAAGATACATCTGATACTCTATGGATGTGGTAGATCTTCAAACTTCAAAGGTGAAGTCATCAGGGAAACTGCTCAATCTCATCAAGCCAGATAGAAGGATCAACGACACCACAAAAATTAGTGTAGTATTTATTAAAATATGTAAAAAAACTAATTAAAAACACCACCAAACCACAAACAGGGAATGGTGTTTTGGACTCTACAACTAATGCCGTGTACACACAAGCGGAATTTTCGACGGACTAGGTCCGACGGAACGAATCCGCCAGACAATTCGATCGTGTGTGGGCTTCATCGGACCTTTGCTGTCGAAAAATCTGACGGACTTTAGATTTAAAACATGTTTCAAATTTTTTCGACAGGCTCGAGTCCGGTCGAAAAATCAGTTCATCTGTATGCTAGTCCAACGGACGAAAACCGACACCAGGGCAGCTATTGGCTACTAGCTATGTACTTCCTTACTCTAGTCCGGTTGTATGTCATCACGTTCAAATCCGTCGGACTTTGGTGTGATTGTGTGTGGCCAAGTCTGTTCATTCGGAAAGTCCGTTGAAAGTCCGTCGGGAAGACCATCGGACCTAGTCCGTCAAAAAGTCCGGTCGTGTGAACGTGGCATAAGGGTGCAAGCGGTCCATATAAAGTGAGTACGGAAACATGAGGCACATAAACTTACATAGTATGCCACCAAACTGAGGCGGCATGACTTCTAGCATATAAGTCAAGCTCTACACCTGTTTCGCGGCAGGCGCATCTTCACGAGCATGATAATATCATCCTCTATACCTCTTTGTATAAATAACCCTCACAAGATGTTCAGATTCCATTGTATGGGGACAGCATGGGTGGCAGAACATCACTTCCTGTCCTGAGGCATTTTTTAGATGGCCCTTACAGGCAGGGACCCCAGGCCCCTTTGGTGTAGCAAAGAAAGTCCTAGTGCACAGCTGTCCTATCTGTGGCTACTTCTCCAAGCACCACCTCTTCAGGCACTGCCAGCTCACCTGGCTGCAGCTACCCCTTTCTCCTGCCTGTTCCAACACAGTCCTCCTGGCTGACCCTGCATCCATCACAGACTGCTCTCTCCCAGTCCTCTCAGGCTGCGTTTTGAGTTCTCCTGACTGTGTGCCACTCACCAGCCCACCTGGCTGTCTTCTTCCCTGGAGATTTGCCTGGTAGTGTCCTCCTGCTGCCCTCTCCTTGCTCACGTGCCTCCTGGACAAATTTACTTACACTCAAACAAAAAAACTCACTCTAGCAACACTAGGGGGTGTTACATGTATATACACAAAGGCATGTAAAGTGATAGGATGTCTTATCCAACCTGTGTCACACAACACCTTTGTGATCCGCACTCACTAATAGATATAATTTCCCAATAATAGGTAGGTCAAAATAAACCACAAAAAAACACAAAAAAATATTTCTAAACATCCCACAGGCATACAGTATAGCTCTAATGTATATCAGGAGAGTGGTATCCCTTTAAGAAATTGCATCCACAATGTTATCCAAAAATAAAAATAAACACTCCTAATAGCGTAATCTTGCATTTATTTCAGCATTAAAAGTGTGTAGTTAAAGCCATGTTTCCAGAGACCCGCATGTTCACTATTTCCCAACAGATCAGCAGAGTGCCAGCGTGCAGCATGACAATATCAGCTAGTCCCATCCATATTATTGTAAAGACTTCTTCAGGAACAACGTGACAAAGAGCAATTAGAAATTGCTATCATCAGATTTTATATTTCTGCAGACACTAAATTTATTAGAAACCTTAATATGATCTTTGTTATGGTGAGTTTGTACATTTTACCCTTTATTTAGAACTAAAATCTTCAGTTATTATACAGTAAATAATTTTTTGCCATGTTAATATGAAATGTTGAATATGGACATATGTATTCTTCTGTCCAATCAGAAGATGGATATTTAAGTTCCTTTTCACAAGTTTTCCCATTTCTCTTTTTTTGTAAAAAGAGTGTTGTTCACAGAGCTCAATAGCTGAAGCTGAAATTTACATACACAATTTAATGCGTCAGAGCAGCGACTCGCCGATTCTCCCCTTTCTCTCTGCACAGCACTGTCAAAGATTTCAGTTAAGGAAATTATGCCCAACAGGGGACTGCTGTCCTGTCCCATAGCATTCTGCAATCCATTCACCATGTATTAAATTTGCAAAACAAAGATGTATATATATTGTAAAAAAAACTGATTTAGGACATCAGTTTAAAATGTATGCATTATTAATAGGAATAAAGTGGTATTGTCAGTGCTGTAATGTTTCTGAAAATTACATCATTCATTGTTAAAATGCAGGAGCCCCATTTTCAATCATGGCAATTAAAGAAAACAGCTGAACGGCCGCCCTCCAAATAACACCTTTTATTTGTCGCAGAACAGTGTAGAAGATCCAAAATCTCTTACATCATGGTGATCAAAGGTACAGACAGGCTAACGCGTTTCACATCAATATAGATGCTCAATCATAGCAATCAGATATCCATATTCCACCTATGGACTCTATTGACATGCAGATCTACCATGAATGCACAGAAAGAGCACTAGAATATTTACATGACGCTTATTCATCTTAAAGTCATAAGGGAAAGGAGAGGCACTGAAAAGCATTGAGAATATAAGCAAATGTATATACTGTGTGTGTGTGTATATATATATATATATATATATATATACATATATACACACACACACACACACACATACTGTGTGTGTATATATACATACAATACATACATTTTATACCTACTGAAACTACGCAGATAATAGAATAACTGGTCATGCAATGTATTGTTGTGGTAGATGGCAGGTCCATTGGAATTCCAAGACATATACATGAATGCACATGCAGCGAGACCAATTTACCCTGTGGTTTAAAAACACAATCCATGGCTTTGTTAAAACTGATGATGAATGCTAGAAGAAGATTTTATTAGCAATAAAGCCCTTGGGAGCCAACGTATCTATTCTTCTCACCTGTATCCTCCCTCAATAGAATTTAAACCTTGAGGGTAGTCAGCAGATATTGCACACATAGAACATTTAATCAGCTCATTGCACTAAATCCAATTAATTATTGTTCCCCTTAAGGTTGGCCATTGACTTCAGAGGAAGGTCAATTGTGCATGCATGATCTGACTGCCTTCGGGGCATGCAACCACTAGAGAGCAGCATAGTTCTTTAATAACTTCTAAGCCCAGCTCACAAGTAGTTTCAACACTAAAAGAATTGGGAAAAAAAGTAGTGGGGAGGAAGTAGATGCCACCATATTGAATGGGAGCACTAGCAATTGCACAGGTTTAATAACTGTCCCAATTTTTTGTCTCAACAGTGGATAGCATTTTTTTTTTTTTTTTATATATCCATTGGTTACACCCATTTTTTTTTTAATATAAGCTCTGTTTTTTTTCTTTTTTCTTTTGATGTGCTCCAAGCTGTCATCACAGGCCTAAAGTATAAACTTCACATTGTTTACTTTTAAGCCATCTGTATTCTATACTGTAGTTGGTAGTGAGCCCAGGTCAGCCAACCAAAGAGAATAGGGAAAGCATCAGGAATCCCTTTAGATATCCCTTCTGTTTTCCACAATTGGCTGTTACAAGCCGCATGATAAGAGAGAGGCATTATTTAGCCCAACTTATCTAGTGGCTGTCTGCTTTTACCCTTCTGTGATGTATTTTATTTTTTCAGTGGCTGCAATGCAGTGCACTATAGAAATCATCATTTATGCCTCTTCTCAATAAAGATAACAAACAGGCATGTGGAACTGATGCATTCTTTTTATTTTTGTTTCTACTCTACATGCTGCTGAGTTCTACAATGTACAGCAAAGTCTGCAGGCAAGTTAAGTGTAAACAATGCAATGTGTTTACTGGTGCAAGTTGGTGAGGATTTAACCCCTTTTCGGCCGCTGACGCCCAGGGCGGCACAGTATGAAAGGGGTCTTAAAGCACAGATCAAGATAAGATAAGGTTATAGGATTACATGGGTGTGTGGATGTGTTAGGTGTTTGCCGGACACTTTTGTAGTTTGAGGTCCTTCTTTCATGGTGAGAAGCTATGTTCCAGACTGGTTGGACAATGGCCGGAGGATCTCCAGATCACTACTCTTTAGATCTCTAATGCCAAAGTGGACGTAGCACTCAGAGGCCCCTACTACTAGACTCTGCTGCAGCGTTCATCTGCAGATACACTATATTGCCAAAAGTATTGGGACGGCTGCCTTACATGCACATGAACTTGAATGGCATGTCTTAGTCCATAGGGTTCAATATTGAGTTGGCCCACGCGTATGCAAATATAACGGCTTCAACTCTTCTGGGAAGTCTGTCCACGAGATTTAGGAGTGTGTCTATAGGAATGTTTAACCATTCTTCCAGAAGAGCATTTCTGAGGGCAGGCACTGATATTGGACGAGAAGGCCTGGCTCGCAGTCTCTGCTCTAATTCATCTTAGAGGTGTTTTACGAGGTTGAGGTCAGGACTCTGTGCAGGCCAGTCAAGTTCCTCCACCCCAAACTCGCTCATCCATGTTTTTTTGTGGACCTTGCTTTGTGCACTGATCCAAATGAGTTGGTGGAGGGGGGAGTATGGGGTCGGGTTGATTTTCAGGGGTTGGGCTTAGCCCCTTAGTTCCAGTGATTAGAACTCTTAAGGCAGGGATCCTCAAACTACAGCCCTCCAGCTGTTGCAGAACACACATCCCATGAGGCATTGTAAAACGCTGACATTCACAGACATGACTGGCATGATGGGAATTGTAGTTCCTGAACAACTGGAGGGCCGTAGTTTGAAGGCCCCTGTCTTAAGGCATCAGCATACCAAGACATTTTGGCCAATTTTATCCTCCCAAATTTTGGGGATGGCCCCTTCCTGTTCCAACATGACTGCGCACCAGTGCACAAAGCAAGGTCCATAAAGACACGGATGATGGAGTTTGGGGTGGAGGAACTTGGCCCTCCAGCTAGTTGACAATTAACAAATACATACAGGCATACCATTGTGCTTACATTTTGGCACCATTACTAAGGTCCCCATAAATATTATATGACAGTTCCTATATGTGACTCACTCGCCTTCCGCAGCCTCCAAGGCAAACAGGGTGCATTCAGATCCGACATGCCTGTCACATTAGATGAGTGGCTGTGTCTTTGCAGCTGCTGCATCCTAATAGGCCATGCCGCATCACTACGAACACAGAAAAAAAATGACCTGTTCACTGTAAATGTACTTCATCACCCGTGTAAATGAGCCTTACATATAGCTTCCCCTCTTTGCTCTGAGCAGCTGCACAGATATGTGGGGGGATGAAGGGAAGGCAAATATTTGCAGCTGGTTGGGCTGGCTTAAACTATATTGGCAAAGCACAGATCCAAGCTGAGCTAAAGCCCACTATACTCCTCTCCAGCAATGCGACACCCCAAGCCTCCTGGCTAGCATTGGCATCTTTATCAGGTCTTTTTCTGGGTTACGGCTTGTTTTCCCATGCTCAGGATCATGTAACTCCTGCACATGCACGAGGGAGTTTATACATCGCGGCACAAAGGAATGCCGGGACTGCACACTGAAGTGCACGTGCACACCGAAGTGTACATTCTAAAGAAGTTTTACAAGCAGAGATGCTTTTTATGCAGAAGAGGCAGAGCAATGAGCAGAAAGAGGTGACTTTCAGTCACTGGCTCTATGATATGCTCCTCCGGTGCTCTCTGGAGCGCCAAGCTGTAGAGGGGGCAGAAACAGCTGATTCAGGCTCTCAGTGGTGTGCTGAGAGGCTAAGCCAGACAGATGCCACTCAGGCATCTGGGTGGATCCCGACACTAAAGTTGGAACCTCTCCAGAGTCTGAACCAGCTGAGTGAAGTGAGCTGACAGAGGACCGTATGACCTATACTCATACTTCTCCTTTAAAGGTAAAATTCCAATTTGAGGCCAGTTCACATTTCTGTATTTTCAAGGGAGTTTCCTAAGCTTAAAGTGCATAAAGAATTCTGTTATTGTGTAGTGTGTTTTAAAAGAATCCATCTTGCTGCAGTTAAGAGCAAGTGCACAGGCACAAAGGTACCATGTGGAAAATCAGCCTATTTCAGTAAAGATTGAAATCAAATTGCACATCTTATTTCAGCTAGTAATTATGTGCCAACTTTATTTTATAATAGACTGGATTTACTCAACTTTTAGCACTTTTATGATGCCATAAGTCCATTTTTGTAGCATGGATGCAGAAAAGCATGTGTCTGCATATTTATCATTCACTTAATGCACATATTTCATGCTTAATTTGCAATTGACTCAATGAGTTGTAGTGCTTGTTTAAGTGTGAAATGAAAACAGCTTGGTTTCTCCTGCTGAAAGCAGATTATATTTAGAAGTTGGCTAGAGATGAGCTTGGGCATCCTCCGAATTCATCTATAACCCAAACTTTGAACTCCCACTTTTTTGTACTCGAATGAGCTGCAGACTACGTCATTCTCCACCCCACAGCTCAGTACAAAAAAAGCAACAGTTCGGAGAACACCTACTATTGACAAGTGGGAGGGAGACATTTATTGGAGGTTTAGAAGTGGTTCAATTGCCAAGAGGCTGGATCCTTGGCAAGTTATTTTATTATTATATAAAAATGGCATTACCATGTCAGTATTCTTCAATATATAACTAATTTAAAGTGATTGCAAGGCTTGAATTTTTTTAACATATTAAACGTGTTATACTTACCAGCTCTGTGTAATGGCATTGCACAGAGCAGCCCCAAATCTCTTCTTCCTGGTGCTTGAGGCTCCTCCTCTTCTCAGTGCATCACCATAAGTAGGCCCTTCTTAAGGGGGGATACTTGTGGGCTCGCTCCCGAGCTGGGAAGTATGTGTCTATAGACATACACAACATGGCTCGGCCCAACCACTGCTCTTTCCTCACTAGATTTGATTTGAAGTCCTGTGAGGAGAGATAGAGAGAGCAGTGCTCCTGCACTCCAGCACAGTGCTGGAATGAGATAGGACTTAGGTAAGTAAGGGGGGTGAAGGGGGCAATATAACCAATGGGACAGTTTTTACCTTAATACAGGCAATGCGTTAAGGCAAAAGATATGTTGCCTTTAGAACTACTATATTTTTAGAGATGTATAAAGTATATCTTCCTTATGTTCTGCCCCACTTCCATGTGTTTTTATGTCTTGTATTAACCCTTTTTCGTCGGCTCCTGCCAGCCCTTTAAGGGGTTTGGCATTCCGGAAGGCGGGGCTTGTGACTGCCATGATTGTCTGTCACGGCTGTCACATAATCGGAAAACTCACGATCTTCTTACGATCGGGAGTTTTTTGTGATCTGATGGTCCCTGTGCAGGTACCCTGCGCGCTATATCGGCGCTAGTGCACACAAATATGCGGCCCTGCGGCGCCAAAGCCTGGCCACCTACAGGAGGCATATTTGCGTGCACTCGGCACCTAGGGGTTTAACTGAATTAGGTTGCCGGTGTTTTGTAGTATGCTCACATCCAACGATGATTTAGGGTCACTACAACTTGTTTACAATGTGATTTTTGCATCTTTCTTTGTCTTCTCCTCCCGTTTAGTGCTAGGTAGTTTAGTTCAACTAGACCCTCCCCATATCCACACAGACAGGGAAAAGTCATTGCATTCTTACACTTCAAAAAAATGAAAAAACTTCTTCTGTACTACAATTAGTTGAAGTAAAGTTGAGTTGGATTCAACTTATGTGTCTTATTGAAGAGTAAGGCTGCCTGTGGATGGTGCAAAATCACCAGGTGACCATACTGTCCTGACAAACTGGACCTAAGAAGGTATGTCAATGCATAAAGCTGCATTTGAAACAGAACATGTTAACCTAAATTAAAAAAATGTTTTGGTCATCTGTGTTCCATATTTTATTCTGTTTCATGGTTGTGCTTCTAACTAGGTAATGGAGGATAATTGTGCTGCTCATGAATCCTGACAACTGTCTTCTCTAGCTGCAACAGCCAAAGGTCCTTCTGGAATTTGAACACAAGAAAATGTGGCTAGTTTTCATGGGGAAATGTTTGCATGCAAGAGGAATGGCAGAGGAGTGCATACAACTTCCCTCAATCAAACGCAAATGTGAATATGAATTACAAGTGCAAACACCTGTTCCGTGAATAAGGGAGTATATATTAGTTTTAAAATAGGGCTTATCCCTTGAGAAACATATACAGAAATGCGTATGCACATCGTTTGGCATTTCCCATTGAAATGGTTCTAAAGGTTTTTTTACCTTGAACCCTTAAAAACTGAAAATTTAATATCAAATACTTACTGCAATTTTCCTTTCCTGACTGGCTCCATGTCAGCATACACATGGGTATGGGTATGGGCCCCACAATAAGACGTTTAATGCATACATTTTAGCACCTGAGCCAGCACCACGTTACTGTACTGTAACTAGCACTCAGAATGGGTGGGCAGGTGTGCTGACATTCCGGCCGGAGAGCCAGTCAGGAAAGGAAAATTGCAGTAAGTATTGGATATTCAATTTTCCGTTTTCCTGACAGCTCCATGTCAGCACACACATGGAAAATAACAAGAGAAGATACAGGGTGGGTATGCTTGCAGAACAATTTTAATCAACGTGCCACAGAGCCCATGACTCTGCACGCAACTCCACCATAGTTAATGCAGCTGGCTCAATACAATAGTGAGTAAGGAAGGTATGTCTTGATGACCAAGTGGCCGCCTTGCAGGTAGTTTCCATGGATACACCCTTCGCTACTGTTCAGTATGTAGAAATACTGCAAGTAGCATGCTCCTTGATGTCATAAGGCAATGCCAACCCCTTCTCCTTATAGGCCAAGGTTATAGCTTAACTATCCAGGAAGTGGTTAGCTTGCTGAATGTTTTGAGCCCTTGCCTGATCCTGTTGGAAACAGAAAGAGGTGAACTGAAGACCTTAGGGAGGATGTGACCTCTATCGCAGTTTCAGGTTCTCCTGATGTTAAGAGGACCGAGTTGGCTATCTCGAACTGAGAAGAATGTCGACAGAAGGATTTCCTGGTTAGTTGGAATACAGTATGCACCTTCGGCAAGAATCCTAGCAGTGGAACTAAGACCACTCTATCCACATAAAAGGTTCTGAGACTCTCCTTGCAAAGGAGATTGTGACCAAAAAGGCTAACTTATAAGGTTAGACGCCAAAGGGACATATTTTGTGAGAATTTATCCGAAGCCAGAAGCCCAGGACCACGACTAGGTCCCACTTAGGAAGGCAAAGTTTTCTTGGCGGCTTTAACCACAGGCCGCATTGAAAAATTGAATTACAAGGCTATTGGCGGCCCACTTAATCCCTGTGAAGGCAGACAGGGCTGAAGCATGACCCTTAGGAGTACTAAGACTTATGTTCATATCTAGGCCCTTTTGAAGAAAGTCCAAAATATTACTTAATTGGGGAGAGAAAGGAGAGAAGCCTTGGGTGGAAGCGAAGTCCTGGAATTTGATCCGCACTTTGTTGTAAGTTGCATTAGTGCTCAATTTTTTTTTTTTTTTTAACAGAAAGGTTTTTTATTGAAAAACGTTATAACAGTAACAATGACACAGTGCACATTGACCAACGATACATATGTTCAGCAAGGTCTATACATTCTTACACAATGCGAGTAAATGCAAGATCACAGTAGTTTCCAGCAGTTAGATATAAAGCACAGTTACATAACCGTTGTTCCAAGCATCTTCTAAGCAGGAGGGAAAGCAGGAGATTAGGGACAGGGGGGGGGGGAGGTTATGGAGGGAGGGGGGGGGGAGGGTATAGGGGGGGAGGGGGGGGGATTGCCGGGGGGGGGGGGAATCAACGTCCGGAACAACATTGTCACTTGCATTTAAGAAATCTGATAACATACTGGTAGAGCAGTCAACATATTCCTACTCAGCAACCATGTGCATCAACCCATTGGGACCAAACCTTGTCAAATTTTTTGGGACAGTTTCTGCTCTCGTACGTGAGTTTGTAGAGGGGTAGAACCGAATTTATTGTGGCTTTCCACATGCTCAGTGTAGGGGGAGTGGTTTGCTTCCATTTCAGGAGGATCTCTCTTCTGTCGTAATACAGGGCGTAAAACAAGAACAGTTTATCATGCCGCGAGGCCTCAACATCCTCCATACTTCCCAGGAGTGCCAAGGCTGGGTCCATACGGAGGGCCCAGTCTCGAAGGAGTCAAGGACCTCAATAACGGCTCCGCAGTACAGGCGCAGCACAGGGCACGACCACATTACGTGGAAAAAGGTTCCCACCGAGGTACCACACCTGGAGCAGAATTCAGTCGCCCCAGGGTATATCTTAGCCAGTCTGACAGGTGTATAGTATGCTCTATGTAGTATCTTAAGCTGGATAAAGCGGTTCTTTGCCGAGATCATTTTGGTGGTAAAGTCTGAGACAACATCTTCCCATATCTCCTCAGTCAGCTCAGGTATGTCGGCCCTCCATTTGTCGTATATCTTAGTCAGGGATGTCATGTGTGCAGCTGAGAGGTAGAAATAAAGGGAGGACAGTGGCTTATCCAGCAGCTTTGCAATAAGCAGTCTCTCCACTGCATCCGTCTGGAGTGTCAGGGGATTCGGGAATTGGGCTAATATTGCATGCCTAAATTGGTAATATCTAAACCTCATAGTATTCGGCAGGGCGTACTGGGCCTGAAGGGATTCAAATGAGCGGAAGGAGCCATCCTTAAAGACATGCCTAAGAGTGATCATACCCTTTCTCGCCCACATCTGGGGTTCAGGAACCCCGAAGAGGTGCGACAAAGTTGGATTGCCCCATAGGGGGGTGTGGGGCGAGATGGTCGAGTCCTCCCTGTATATTTCCCTGGATTTCTGCCATACTTGTACAGTGGTGCGCATCAGGGTCGTGGCCCGAGGGTGGGCCTTGGGGCCCCTGTAGGGCAGGTTAGATAGTGCAGCATAGGATCCCAGGATCGCCGCCTCCAAAGTCACTGCCGGGTTTTGTTTGGGCTGGGAGAACCACCATCGGGCCGTAACCAGTACTGCCGCCCAGTAGTACAACTGGAAGTGTGGCAGCGCCAGACCCCCCTGAGACAGGGGAAGCTGGAGCGTCCTTTTTGCTAATCTCGGAGTCTTTCCAGCCCACACAAAGGAGGAGGTAATAGTGTCAATCTTCTGAAAAAATTCTTTGGGGATCAGGCAGGGGGTGTTCCTAAAGAAATAAACAAACTTCGGAAGGTATACCATTTTTAGGAGGTTCACCCTGCCCACCGGGGACAGTGGCAGCGTCTTCCATGTCTGGCACCTACTGGCGAATTGAGTTAGCAGGGGGGAAAGGTTATCTCCCATGTATGCCCGGGGGGAACTTTTAACTATAACGCCCAGGTATTTGAAGTCTTCTACCCACTGAAGGGGCGTATTAGTGGCACCTTTGGGGTTAGTGTCATTAAGGGGGAAAAGGACAGACTTATCCCAGTTCACTCGTATGCCTGAGTACCTCCCGAACTGTTCTATTATCTCCAGTGCAGCCTGGAGTGATGCATCAGCGTCCGCTAAATAAAGCAGGGTGTCATCAGCATACAGGGATATCTTTTCCTGCAGCTCACCGACCACTATGCCCTTCACCCTGTGATCCTGGCGTATTAGTATTGCTAGGGGCTCTATCGCTAGGGCAAATAGCCCCGGAGACAGGGGGCACCCTTGTCTAGTTCCTCTATACAGATTAAAGGGAGGGGACAGCAAGCCATTGACCCTAACCCGTGCAGTGGGGTCTTTATACAGGAGTTGGATCCAGGAGATGAACCTGGGTCCAAATCCGAAGCATTCCAGAACTTCCCATAGGAAGAGCCATTCGACAGAGTCAAATGCCTTTTCGGCATCCAGGGCTGCTACTAGACCTCTATCCCCCTCCTTTGCCATGTCAATGTGGGTAAACAATCTACGGATATTAATGTCAGTTCCCCTGCCCGGCATGAAGCCCGACTGATCCGGGTGGACCAGCGCCGTGATCACCCCGTGGTGGTTGCTAGGATCTTGGCCAGTAGTTTAGCATCAACGTCTATCAGCGAGATTGGACGGTATGATTTGCAGAGTTCCGTGTCCTTCCCTGGTTTGGGAATGACCACTATCACCGCCTCGGACATGGATTTCGGTAGTGCGCCTTCCCCCAGTGCCGCGAGGAGCATGGAGTGCAGTCTAGGAGCCAGTTCCTCAGCATATGTTCTGTAGAACTCGGTGGGAAATCCGTCCGGTCCCGGGGTTTTCCCCGCCTGGAGTGAGGCTATGGCCTGTTGGACTTCTAGGATTGTAATGGGCGAGTCAAGTTGGGCCCTATATGTGTCAGTCAGTACTGGGAAATCAACGTCAGAGAGATAAATATGTAGGTCTTCCATAGAGTAGTTAACTCAAGTGGAGTACAGGTCTGCATAGTAAGTCGTAAAGCTCTCGCTGATCGCCCTGGAGGAGGTCATTCTGACCCCAGCTCCGTCTACCAGCGAGGGCACACTCATGGAGCCTGATTGTTCCCTGACCAACCACGCCAATAGCCTTCCTCCCCTTTCACCCTCCTCAAAGATTCTTTGTGACTGTTGGAGCATTTTTTTTTTGGTGAGTGAGGTACGCATTAACATAACCTCCATAGTGCTGTTTTGAAGCCTGTCATGAACCTCCGGATCCCCCGTTAGCACGTACTGTTGTTCTAAGGAGAGTGCCCTACCCTCCGCCTCAAGAATGTCCGCCCTCAACCGTTTCCTGATTTGACCTATGATCTTCTGATAGTGCCCCCTAGAGGAGGCCTTAAAGGCATCCCAGACCACAGCTGGGGAGGCCGTACCCGGGTTGAGCATCCAGTATGTTTCCATTTGGTAACGGAACTCAGAGTCCACCCCAGGGTCGGATATCCAGAATCTGGATAGTCTCCACAGCCTGTCCCCGGGAGAACCCTCCAGGGACAGCCGGAGGAGAAGCGGAGTGTGATCAGAGATCCCCCGTGGGAGAATAGAAACCTCCTGTACCCTGGGCAGGAGAGGTCTTCCTGCGTATATCAAGTCGATATGCGAGAGCACTCTGTAAGTGGCTGAATGGCAGGTGAAGGATCTCTCAGAGGGATTTCTCCATCTCCAAAGATCCGTCAGCCCATAGGTGTCCGCCCAAGTCGAGAGATCCGAGGTGGAACCCCCGGATGAGTTGAGACGATCCATCCCCGGGTTTGGTGTCATGTTAAAGTCACCCATGAGTAAAAGGTTGTCAGTCCCATAGTTAGCCAGAAGGAGGCTCAGCTTATAAAGCAATTTAACCGAAACAGGGGGAGGGATATAAATACCCACAAGCACTAGTTCCAATGTTTCAACCATGGCATGCAGAACTATATATCTACCATCCGGGTCAAGATCCAGCCCCAAAAGTTTAAATGGGAGTGACTTGCGTACAAGAATGGTGACCCCTCTCGCAAAATTGGAATATGTCGAATTATATTGGTGCCCAACCCAGGGCTTTTTTAGACTGAGAGTTTTCTTCCCCACTAGATGCATTTCCTGGAGCACACAAATGTGGGGGCTGTGGGTTTTCAAGAATTGAAACACCAGAGACTGCTTCACTGGGGAGTTTAGGCCCCTGGTATTCCAGGAAACAATCGTTAATGATTGAGGTGATCAATAACGGAGCTGACCTGGGGCATTCACCTGACCCGGACAGAGTACAAACCCACGTTTCAGTTGCACATAGAGAGCAGCTCCCAAGGAGCTTCAGTTTCAAAGGCCCAAATGACTGTGTCAAGCATATAAGCACATTTAAATTTATCAAGTAAAAGTAAAACCAGTAACAAAACAACCCCCCCCCCCTCCCCGCCAACCCATGTAGAACTATGGGTGACTTCTCTTCCCAAAAACCACACGGCAAATCGCCATGTCATGGGGGAAACGTGTGCAAGAGGCATTTTAGACATATGTCCAAGGACCCCTTCAGAACCGGGGTCGTCCGGATATAAAATGTGGTGCCAGTCTCCCAGCAAGCTGGGGGTGCAGTTCTTGAAGTAGGTAGCAGAGCATTTATTATCTGCCTGTGCTGCAATAGTGGAAAAAGCAGGGGTAGAAAAACATAGGAGTATGACTAGCCAAACGATAAAGGTTTTCCCAAAAGAGTCAAAAACAGTAAACGATAGGCAGGGGGTTCATCCTGAGAAGTAGAGATTGATTAAGGGCTCCTTGTCAGCAAACAAACAGCAGACATCACCCATCCGCAGTCTCAGTGTCTAAGGGGAGCTTGGAAAGAAACAGGAACCCAAATCAGGAACCCCCCACCCTCAAGTGCAAGTGCTCAGCAGCAAAGGTAGTAAAACACAGGGAACAGAAACATGTATACTTGCTCATCCAGTGCGGATCGTATCCAGCCAGGAAGATGCTTCAGCAGGTGATGTAAAAAATCACACTCTCTCTCCGTCCTGGACTCGCAGTCTGGCGGGAAACAGCACACTATATTTGATGTTCTTGGCGCTGAGCTGGGATCTCACATGATCAAATGACTTCCTCTGTCGCTGGGTTTCAATGGAGTAATCTGGGAATATGTGGAGCTTGGCATTCTCATACTTGAGGTCCCCCACGTTCCTTGCTTCCCTCAGGATAAGATCACGGTCACGGTAGTTCAGCAGCTTAAAAATAAAGGTGCGCGGGGGTGCTCCTTGCGGTCCCCTTGTTGCAGGGATCCTGTGGGCACGTTCCACAACAAAATGGGAGGAAAATGAGGCCCTGGGCAGAAGGGTGCGCAGCAGTTGTTCTGTGAACTGGGGGGTGTCATTCCCCTCCGCTCCCTCAGGCAGGCCAATGATGCGCAGGTTGTTGCGTCTATTGCGATTTTCTGCATCTTCAGCACGCGACTCTAGATGCTTAACTCTGATATTCAGGGAGTGAATGTCAGCCGAGTGTTCCCTCTGAATATCCTCCGTCAAAGACACACGCTGCTCAACTTCTGTCACTCTACCTTTAAAAGCATCAATGTCCCTTCTAATCAGGCCCACCTCAATATGCACGTGGTCTATCTTTTCAGTGAGGGCCGTTCTGCAGCCATTTATGGCTTCCAGGAGCACTGCGTGCTCCGGGGGGGTCTGGGGATCTGCTGCTGCCCCTGGACTCACCTCCCCTGCCTGCTCAGCCATCATGGAGAAATGTACTGCTGCGGCCTTCTCCTCAGGAAGCGGCGGCGTGGGCCCGGTCTTTCTTTGGCTCTGACGGCGCGCTGATCCGCCCTTTTTGTACCCGGGCATGAGCGGGGGACTGCGGGGGTCCCAGCGGGTCGATTTGATGCCGTTACAGTCGCCTGGCACCGCGGGATCGGCGGATATGTGGTCCGGACGGCGGAGCGGTGTTAAAAGACGTCCGCTCCCGTCGCCATCTTGGACACGCCCCCATTAGTGCTCAATTTCCTAGACTTTAGCAGGGTACCAAATGCAGCATTTGAACAGCCTACTTCAATCAGCATTTGCCTTTCAAAATCCAAGCCTACAACCACAGCCTCTGAGGAGATGGATGAAGCACTGGACCCGGAGACAGCAGACCCAGGTTTACTGGAATTGACTTTGGTGGCCACAAACTCAGTAGGCACAGAAGCAGAAACCATAGACGTTTGGGCCAGTTGGGTATTACTGCCAGAACTGTGGCTTCCCCCTTTATCAGTCTTCTGAAAAAGTTAAAAATTAGCGGTGTCGGTGGAAAGGCATATGTAGTCCGAAAAGACCACGCTGCTGTCAGAGCATCTGTTGCTGCCACCCGTGGGCAAGATGGACTGGTGTAAAACATTGGCAGTTTGGCATTTGCTGGGGATGCAAATAGGTCCACCACCAGATAAAAAGCCCAACGTATCAACATTTGACAGGTTTGTGGATTCAGGAACCACTTCTTCATTGTTTAACTGATGTCTTGACAAATAGTCCACCTCAAGATTGGAGGGACCTAGAATGTAGGCTGCCTGCAGATGTAACTTGAAAGGCAAAAAAGGGCTTGAAAGGCAGCTCCCATGTCCAGGATGTTGGACACTACATTCTTCACTTGGCAGGGCCACTTGCCTTGGGCTACTCTCCCCTGGCAGGTAGTTCCCCAGCCTTAAGTACTGGCATTGGTTGTGAATACTTTACAGGTAATCAGCAAAAGGGAGTGACCGTACAAAAGAGTCTAGGTGTCTAGCCACCAGCTCAGAACCTTCTTTACCTGTGATGAGGTTCGAATCAATTGGCTCGTGTTCTCTAACTTCCAGTGGGACAGGAAACTGAATCAGAAAGCTCGGGTCTTCCACTGAGCCCATCTGCCCATGGGCATTGCAGCCACCATCGTCCTCACTACCTGTTGGCACTGTTTGGCTGCGAGAAAGTTGTCTATCAGTGCAGAGCAAAATCTCAGATGAATCACTGGAATCTTCTATTCTGGAAGGGACACCGTGCTTTGATGAGTGTCTATACACACTCCCAGGTATATGAAGCATTGAGTAGGGGTGAGATTGCTTCTTTTTTTTTTTTTTTTTTATGAAGTTGATCAGCCAACTAAAGTCCTGAAGTACTGACCGCACTAGCGTCTGGTGTGAAAGAAGAGTTTCCCAATTCTGGGCCGGCAATTTGCCTCTCTGCCGCAAAAGGACCACCAGGGAGGGGAGAACCTTGGAGAACAGCTTGGAGAGGTTGTAAGCCTGAAGGGCAGAATAACAAGCTGAAGGTGTAGAGGCTCCAAGGCGAAGCTGAGATATTTTGGCAGTTTTGATGTATCGGAATTTGAATATAAGAATCCCTTAGATCCACGGATAGCTGCCAATCTCCTGGTTAACCAACTTTCGGTATGGTTTGACATGATTCCATCTTGAAGTGTTCTTTCCTTATATATCTGTTCCAACACGTTCGGTCTATAACAATCCTTCATCCTCCTGATTTTTTCCAGGTACCAAAAAATATTGGAGAACACATGCCTGAGAAGCAATCCTGATGAGACACTGGGATGATTGCTTCCTGGAACAGCAATGTGTTTATATAGGACGGAAGAGTCTCCCTTTTCACTGCACAAAATCGGCATCTTAATTGGAATGCACTTAGAGCGCGTCAACTAGAGGAACAGACAAGAGTGACCTTCGGATATGGTGTGCAAGACCCACTTCTCCCCTACATTGGTCCATACTCTTTGAAACCAGAGCAGACTGGCACCTACTGGAAGGGATTGGGTGAGCAAATCATCAAAACGACTTACAAGTTTCCTGCAGTTGGGCCCAAGCGTTTCACCCACATTTCCATGACTTGTCACTGACGCCAAATGCCATTGCAGGCCTCCATGCCTCACCGGCTAATATGTAAATCTTTTGAGGTCAAGGTTAGCTCCTTGTCTACAGTATCCCTAATGCCGCGTACACACGTGTGGACTTTTGCCGGCGGACTTAGTCCAGCGGACAATCCCGCCGGACTTTCCAGCTGGGTCCGCTGGACTTTCCGAGCGTGTGGACTTGCCCACACACGCACGGACTTCTCCGGCGGATAATCCGCCGGCCAAAAGTCCGCGGGACTTTTGAAAATGAACGGACTTGCCCACACACGGAGCAGTCCGTTCATTTAGAACGTAACTTCAGGTTACGTAGCTAGCGTAGGCAGTAAATGCCGCCGCGCTAGCTCCGTGACCTGGCATGGATTTAAAGGGACTCCCCCACGCCGAAAAAACGGCGTGGGGGTTCCCCCCAAATCCATGTCAGACCCTCATCCGAGCACGCAGCCTGGCAGGCCAGGAAAGGGGTGGGGACGAACGAGCGCCCCCCCCCCCTGAGCCGTACCAGGCCGCGTGCCCTCAACATGGGGGGTACCCTGGGTAAAGGGGGGCCGTGCGGCCCCCCCACCCCAAAACACCTTGTCCCCATGTTGATGAGGACAAGGGCCTCTTCCCGACAACCCTGGCCGTTGGTTGTCGGGGTCTGCGGGCAGGGGCTTATCGGAATCTGAGAGTCCCCTTTAATAAGGGGGCCCCAGATACCGGCCCCCCACCTATGTGAATGAGTATGGGGTACGATGTACCCCTACCCATTCACCTAAGGTGTAAAATGTAAAGTACAAAAACACACACACTTTTGAAAAAATATTTTATTGCACTGCTCCGGGGGTCTTCTTCCGTCTTGGGGGTCTTCTCGCCGGACTCCTCCGCTCTCTTCTGCTCTTTTACCTAGCTCTTTCACGAGCGGAGGAGTCCGGCTACCTTCCTCGTCGTCGCCGCCGCCGTCATCTGGGGGTCTCGATCCGCCTTCGGGGGTCTTCCGGGGGTCTCTTCTGTTCTTGCGGCGGTCGTCGTCTTCCGCGCCGCCGGCGCCTTCTTCTTCTTCTTGTCCTTCTTCTTGTTCTTCTTCTTCTTCCGATGTTGACCCGATGCTCTCTCTGCCCGGAATGGCAGAGCCGCGCTGCGCTGGGAATTATATAGGGACATGGGGACAGGGTCACATGCTCATGTCACATGGTGACCCCGCCCCCTTGTGTTGTCACAGTCCCGGAGGATGCTGGGACTGTGACATCACAGGGGGGCGGGGTCACCATGTGACATGAGCATGTGACCCTGTCCCCATGTCCCTATATAAGTCCCAGCGCAGCGCGCCTCTGCCATTCCGGGCAGAGAGAGCGACGGGTCAACATCGAAGAAGAAGAAGAACAAGAAGAAGGACAAGAAGAAGAAGAAGGCGCCGGCGGCGCGGAAGACGACGACCGCCGCAAGAACAGAAGAGACCCCCGGAAGACCCCCGAAGGCAGATCGAGACCCCCAGACGACGGCGGCGACGATGAACAAGGTAGCCGGACTCCTCCGCTCGTGAAAGAGCTAGGTAAAAGAGCAGAAGAGAGCGGAGGAGTCCGGCGAGAAGACCCCCAAGACGGAAGAAGACCCCCGGAGCAGTGCAATAAAATATTTTTTCAAAAGTGTGTGTGTTTTTGTACTTTACATTTTACACCTTAGGTGAATGGGTAGGGGTACATCGTACCCCATACTCATTCACATAGGGTGGGGGGCCGGGATCTGAGGGCCCCCTTATAAAAGGGGACTCTCAGATTCCGATAAGCCCCCGCCCGCAGACCCCGACAACCAACGGCCAGGGTTGTCGGGAAGAGGCCCTTGTCCTCATCAACATGGGGACAAGGTGCTTTGGGGTGGGGGGGCCGCACGGCCCCCCTTTCCCCAGGGCACCCCCCATGTTGAGGGCACGCGGCCTGGTACGGCTCAGGAGGGGGGGGGGGCGCTCGTTTGTCCCCACCCCTTTCCTGGCCTGCCAGGCTGTGTGCTCGGATAAGGGTCTGACATGGATTTGGGGGGAACCCCCACGCCGTTTTTCGGCGTGGGGAGTCCCTTTAAATCCATGCCAGTTTACGGAGCTAGCGTGGCGGCATTTACTGCCTACGCTAGCTACGTAACCTGAAGTCACGTGCTAAATGAACGGACTTGCCGATGAGCGGCAAGTCCGTTCATTTCAAAAGTCCCGCGGACTTGCCTACTAACGGCGGGATTGTCCGCCGGACTGCCAAGTCCAGCGGATAATTTTAAAACCAAACTTAAAACTTTGGCGCCAAAAAGTCCGCCGGACTTTGGCGCCAAAAAGTCCGCCGGACTTTGGCGCCAAAAAGTCCGCCGGCGCCTACACACGAGGGGACTATCCGCTGGACTTCAGTCCAGAGGATAATCCCGCGGGATTGTCCCTTCGTGTGTACGCGGCCTAAGCGATACTGCATCTTCTAGAGGCAGGGTCGCATGCCTTGCCAACCTCAATAGGCCAGCATCCACAACCGGCGACTCGTCTCGGTACTTGAGGTCTTCTTTCCTGAAAGGATAAAGTTTGGACAAACAGTTGGGAAAAGAAAATTTGTTATTTATCTGGGGTCCATTTTCCCGTTGATGTATCTCTGTATCTTTGAGTTCTTCTATGAAAGAAAAACCTGATAGTTTTCCCAATATGGTTGAAATATTTCTTCTTTTTGGGGCGAGCCACCAGCTCGTCCTCCCATACCAAGGCACACCTGACTGCCGTCACAAAATCATTCACCTCATTGAAATCAAACCTTCCCCCCTGATCTACATTTTCATCTGAGGTTCTCCTGGATCAGAGCCAGAGGCGCAAGCGCCAGGAGGTATTGGTAGCTGCAACACGGGTTGCATTCTGGGAAGCGGAGGCCATCCTTTGCACAGGGTGTCTCTGATTAGCATATGCTTCCAAGGTGTCTCAAAACATTTGTTTCATTAATTACATTATTTTTGATTTGTCTACCTCCCTCTCCCTCGTGGCATCCAAGGAGCCAGTATTACAAGTCATTTGCCAGGAGGGGCCACATTTGGTTGTGGCTGTGAGTGTTGATCAGATTCATCATGCTCCTGAGGTGGCTGAAGTTCAACAAAGGAGAAGCAGAGAGATCGAATACATTGTGACTGGAATGATGCCTTTCCTTGATCTGGATCCACGTCTTGAAGAGGAGGCACAGTCAACGGGAGAATGGTGAGATCTGGAAGGACTACAATAAATCTGCCATTAACCAGACAGCTCAGGAGAGAGGAGGGAGGAAAGAGGAGGGGAATGAAAAATAAAAATTAAAAAAAAGTTATATATATATTTAGATCTAATGGTACTCTATATGCCCGCCGGCTGAAATATTGTACCTCCACTGCGCCAATTCTTCCAAAAATAATATACCTAGTATTGTGTATAGATAAAATTATATATAACAATAAACTTGTGAAGTGAACTAGCTGCCACTTTAAAATGATATAATGAATTGTGTTCAGATTAAACCTCAAACGTGTAGTGTAATCAAATATTTGAAGAAAATAATCAAGTGGCACTGACAATCAAAATGAAAATAAAAATAAAGCAAACATAAAAAATAAAAATAACACTAATGAATAAAAGTAAAACACCACGTGAAAGAGTGCAACAATAAATAAATAAATCGTCCTTTTGATCTCTGTGATGAAATATTTAAATATATATTTACCAATTGCCATACCTTCTTTGCATATGCTGGTCTTTTGGAGGGGTTGGCTCATTCTGTAATAAAAGTCAGGTTAACATCATGCTAAGTGCTAGGCAAAACTCCTTCCAGGAATTCAGAAGCAATTACATGCAGTAAAATACCTTCTGGCTGCAGTACCAGGCTTGGGGCAGCAGGTGGCAGTGCAGAACACCACAATGTCTGTGCAGAGCATGAGAGAGAGCAAACATCTGACCTGACATCTCAGCAGCTTAGGTGAGCCTGTAGTCACGTGATTCAGCCTTGTCCAATTGCAATCCACACAGATCAGGAAGAAGCCTTTAGTGAAGCTGTCTGACTGGAACGCAGGACGTGCGTTCTAGCGACTCTGAAGCCGGGATCCTTGTTCCTTCCACGATGGAAAAGCCATGCTAACCCTCCATGTGTTTACTAAACGCCTCGCTGTAGAAGAGAGGGCTTCAGTCCCTTTCTCTGTATCAAAAAAAAAAGAGATATGGGGTCCGTTTAGACCTCTGATATCTCACCAAAGACCCCCCCCCAAAAAAAAAAATGTAATGACGGTAAAAAAAAAAAAAATGTAATGACGGTAAAAAAAAAAAAAAAAAAACATAGTAAGACCTCCCAGGTCCGCCCGCACTCACCCCTCCACAGTGTCGGGTGACTGAAAAAGAAAAAAAAACACACACACACAAACATAGTAAGACCCATAGTAAGTGTATTTTTAGTGAAAATAGCGAAATGATGAACATTTGTGCAATTATTGCGGGGCCCAAAAAATCAGTAGCACTTTTTTTTTGTTCTAATGGCCATGTGCTTTTAGAAAATGTCTAGTTTGAAGGGTCTTTTCGAATTCTGAAAGCTGTAAGTGAAAAATGAAAACCTCCAGATTTTTTGAGAGATTTTTGGGTACGTTCGATTTTCACCATTTTGCAAAAAGGCGCAATTTAAAATTTACAAATATATTTGTGATTTATTAACTTTTATATTTAGTAGGGATTTAGCAGGAATTTTGTAAAATTAGCTGTGTTTTTATCTGCTAATAATGTTTTTTTTTTTTGCCAATATATTGGTTCGATAAACCTTTGCGCAAATACTGTGGGGTCTAAAAAAATCTGTAGCACCTTCTTTTAATTCTAGAGGTCATATGCTTTCAGAAAATATATGTTTTTTGGGGTCTTTCACAAATTCTGAAAGCTGTAAAGGAAAAATGATAACCTTCAGATTTTTAGAGAAATTTGGATATTTACACTTTTACGTCTGTGTTCAATTTTCACCATTTCGCAAAAAGGCGCAATTTAAAAGTTACAAATATTTTGTTATTTATTCACTCAATACGGGTTGAGCTTTTATATTTAGTAGGAATTTTGTAAAGTTTGCTGTGTTTTTATCTGTTAATAATGGTTTTAGTGTATTTTTTGCAAATATATTGGTTTGATAAACATTTGCGCAAATACCACAGGGTATAAAAAATCAGTAGCACTTTCTTTTTATTCTACTTATCATGTGTTTTCAAAAAATATATAGTTGGGGGTCTTTCACAAATTCTGAAAGCTATAGGTGAAAAAGAAAAAACAAAGGAAAAATTGCAAAAATGGTCTGGCCATCTGAGTGTACAAAATGGAGCACAGGCCCTTGCAGCGAAAGAGTTAAAAGTAAAAGAAAAAAAACACTTTACATGTGCAGAGAGGAAAAGGTTGTCTCGTTTTGGATAGATTTGTTATGTTACTAATTTTGTTTTGTTGATTTGTTTACGGAATTCATTCTGTTTCCCTTCATTTAATTTCGTTTTGTGTATGAATTTTCTAACCAATTCCACATTTTTGGAATGATTCGAATTCGGATCAGTCAAAAAATTATCAACCAATTTGAATCCTGTGCTTATGCAGCCCATGCATTTTGAAACCCAGACTTTTTTTTTACAATGAATGTCACCACAACATAGCACACCAAAGATCATACTGTACATTACTACGTGCTGTGGTAACAATAATAAAAGGTGCATTTTACAGAGTCTTATTGCAACGCATAAATCTTAAGCCAACCTAGCTCTGTAGCAGAGTGAAATTAATTGAAACACCCAGGAACTAGATTAACATACGGTAATTTTTATTACATAAAGTGCTATAAATGTATTAACTGATTTTTTTTTTTTTTTTTTTTACAGCATAATAAATGACTCATAAAGGAAATGGCATGAAAAATAAAAACTTTCGAAAAAAAAAATATAGAAAAGTATCTCCTGATGGCAGCTATAAAAATAACTGGATTACAAATAATAATTAATAGTAAAATATATAGGATACTTGAGCTGTTTTTAATGGACGCACACATCACTAAGAGTCTAATAAAATGTAATTAGCTTTAGATGTGGATAATATGTTTATTGTTTGTCACATTTGATTATATTTTCTTTTTCATAAGCAAACATGTCAGATGCATCAGACATATGCAAATGCATCAAACAGTTTGTATAAAACAAAATCATGTCTGTTACCTAATTATATATACATACATACACATACATATACCGTACACATACATACAGTAGCTCACAAAAGTGAGTACACCCCTCACATATTTGTAGATATTTTATTATACCTTTTCATGTGACAACATTGAAGAAATTACACTTTGCTACGATTTAAAGTAGTGAGTGTACAGCTTGTATAACAGTGTAAATTAGCTGTCCCCGCAAAATAACTCAACACATAGCTATTATGATATCCATAGGTTGTCTTTGGGAAATAGACGTATGAATGCTGCCAGCATTGCTGCAGAGGTTGAAGGGGTGGGAGGTCAGCCTGTCAGTGTTCAGACCATACGCCGCACACTGCATCAAATTGGTCTGCATGGCTGTCGTCCCAGAAGGAAGCCTCTTCTAAAGATGATGCACAAGAAAGCCTGCAAACTGTTTGCTGAAGACAAGCAGACTAAGGACATGGATTACTGGAACCATACTGTGGTCTGATGAGACCAAGATAAACTTATTTGGTTCAGATGGTGTCAAGCGTGTGTGGTGGCAATCAGGTGAGGAGTACAAAGACAAGTGTGTCTTGCCTACAATCTGCATGGTGGTTGGGAGTGTCATGGTCTGGGGCTACAGTTCATGAATACCAACATGTACTGTGACATTCTGAAGCAGAGCATGATCCCCTCCATTCAGAGACTGGCCCACAGGGCAGTATTCCAACATGATAACGATCCCAAACACACCTTGCTAAAGAAGCTGAGGTTAAAGGTGATGGACTGGCCAAGCATGTCTCCAGACCTAAACCCTATTGAGCATCTGTTGGGCATCCTGAAATGGAAGGTGGAGGAGTGCAAGGTCTCTAACATCCACCAGCTCTGTGTTGCCATGGAGGAGTGGAAGAGGACTCCAGTGGCAACCTGTGAAGATCTGGTAAACTCCATGCCCAAGAGGGTTAAGGCACTGCTGCAAAATAATGGTGGCCATACAAAATTATTGACACTTTGGGCCCAATTTGGACATTCTTACATATTTGTTGCCAGCAGTTAAGACTTTAATGGCTGTGTGTTGAGTTATGTTGAGGGGGCAGCAAATTCACACTGTTATACAAGCTGTACACACACTACTTTACATTGTAGCAAAGTGTAATTTCTTCAGTATTGTCACATGAAAAGATATAATAAAATATTTACAAAAATGTGAGGGGTGTACTCACTTTTGTGAGATACTGCGTGTATATATTGTGGAGATGCGACCCATGTCACAGGTGCATGTGAGCAGTGTATGCCTGATTTTGGCAGGAAGTCTAATTGCACACCTGTGGGCTGGATTCATAAACATCCCAGGAAGAGAAGTCAGTGCTCAGACTTGGAGACAGCTCCGCCCGGCAGACAGGAAGTCTGGCTTAGGAGGTCGGGAGGGTCCTAGTAGAAGACGGCTCCAGGAGGTCTCGGAGTCTAAGGCTGAAGGTGGTAGCCTGTGTGTACATCTGTAGCAGGCAGATGTGGCCGTGACCAAAACAGCACGAAGCTGACAGTGAGTAAGCCATGAGGCTATAGTTTGTTTATACAGTGATGGTGGAACCCCCTGCGAGCGAAGATTACTGTTTGAACCTCGTTACCTTTAAATAAAAGTGGGCTGCCATGCCCTAAAAATGCAGTCTGGAGTGGCACGTTTCTGGAAAACTGCATGCACCACTTAAACCTAATCACACCGGATTGTCACAATAGTGTGTGTGTGTGTATGTGTGTGTGTATATATATATATATATATATAATTGATTCATTTCCACAGTTTTGTTGAATGGTTTACTACTAGAATATAGGATGGTTATGTTTTATTACTTTTGTTTATTAGATTACAATCTTCATTTAAGTTATTGTTATGGCTTCTTGCTTACTATGATGCTTGAAATATCCATGATCACTATGAGCCCATAACTTTTCCCCACTCTATTTAAAGCTAAAGAAGAAATTACAGTTCCACAGTGGCTCTTAAAAATATATATAAAAAGAAGCCCATCTTGCATAGAATACCAATAATATTTACCAATCTTGCTGTCCATGCCAGGAAACTGCTGTCTTGCAGCAATAAGCTTACAAAGAATTTTTTTTTGGGGTGTCACATGCTGGCATCCCCTGCTCTGCATTGTGGTTTCATCCGCAGGCTCCTTTGTCACTACAGGACACAGTATTGATGTAGCAGAGAGAAACAGGGGACCAAGCATCTGAAAGCGGAGTTCCACCCAAAAGTGGAACTTCCGCTCATTTGTCTCCTTTCCCCCTCCGGTGCCACAATTGGCACCTTTTTGGGGAGGAGAGGGGTGACAGGATACCTGTCTTTGACAGGTATCCTGTTCCCACTTCCGGGAGTCCAGGCCACGGCCCGTGACATCACTGTGGGGCTCCCTCCTCCTTCCTCCTCCTCCTCTCCCTGCCACCAGGCTGGTAGGAGAGAGGAGCGGGGCCTCGCGCATGTGTAGTAAGGTTCCCGGCGTTAAGTCGTAAGGCTACACTGCCAGGTACCCTTAGCTGTAATGGCAGCGGCAGCACCTGACAGCTGATGGAAACATCAGCTGCGGTGCCAAAATCGATGGACTCCAGGACAGGTAAGTGTCCTATTGTTAAAAGCCAGCAGCTGCAGTATGTGTGTTTTTTGGGTGGAACACCGCTTAAAAGCCTATTTCTTAAAGACAGCAATGTTCAGTGGCATGGACAGCAAAATAGATATGAATATTTTTCTTTGCTATGGATATTTCTCTGGCCTCTGTGCAGGCAGCCTTTTTTTTATTTATTTGTTTAATAGTGGCAAAGTGAGTTTAAGCCACTTCTAGAATCAACTGAAATATTGCTCAGGGCCCATTCACACCTCCACGTTGCTATAATGCGCAGCAACGCACGTTACATACCTTTGTTTTGAATGACACCACAATGCACTAATCAGCATCAATTCTTACATTTGCATAATTTGTACACTTGCACAAAGTCAGGAATTTTGTAGGATTAGATCCAGGTGTATGATTAATCAATTATATCAAGCAGGTGCTAATGATAACGATCATCACCAGTTTCATATGTATGTTGTCATTAACTGAAACAAACAGCTGTGTAGGAGGCTTAAAATTGGGTGAGGAACAGCCAAACTCTGCTACTAAGGTGAGGTTGTGGAAGACAGTTTCATGTCATAGGTCATACAGACTGAGCACAGCAACAGGACATAAGGTAGTTATGGTGCATCAGCATGGTCTGTCTCAGGCAAAGATTTCAAAGCAGACTGGGGTTTCAAGATATGCTGTTCAAGCTCTTTTGAAGAAGCCCAAAGAACCAGGCAATGTTGAGGACCATAGACAGTGATCGACCAAGGAAACTTAATGCAGCAGATAAAGGACACATCATGCTTACGTCCCTTTGACATCGGAAGATGTCCAGCAGTGCAATCAGTACAGAAGTGGCAGAAACCAGTGGGATCCAGGTACACTCATCTACTGTCAGCAGAAGTCTGGCCAGGCATCATAAAAATAATGGAAAACATGCTGGCATATACAAAGAAAGCTGCTGGCAGAGACAGTCAGACATACTGTGCAAATAAACCAAAAAATGTGAAAAATATATATAAATTATAAAAGTCAGTTTAAAATGTGCATAGATGAAAACAACAGTCCCAATCAAAAGTGACATCCACCGCTGTGTAAGTGAGGAGCCTCAGAAAGCTTCTATATTCACCAGGTGAATCATCGCCAGTAGTTACATGGACTCTTACCAGAATCTATGAACTCTATTACGGAGTCAGATAGGCCTGCAAACAATATCCTAGTATTCGATGCTACCTCTGATGTAGAAACAAGGCTAATCGACTGAACTATGCATGAAAACATAGGAACTGGGGTGCAGAAAAATGGCAGCAGGTGCTCTGGACTGAAGAGTCAAAATCTGAAATATTTGGCTGTAGTAGGAGGCAGTTTTTTCGTTGAAGGGCTGGAGAGCAGTACAATAATGAGTGTCTGTAGGCAACAGTGAAACATGGTGGAGGTTACTTGCAAGTTTGGGGCTCCATTTTTGCAAATAAATGCTGAAAAATACAGGCAGATACTTATCCATCATGCCATAGCATCCGGGAGGCATGTGATTGGCCCCAACTTTATTCTGTAGCAGGACAATGACCCCAAGCATGCAGCATACGGCCAATGTCATTAACCACTTAAGCCCTGGACCATTTTGCTGGCCACAGACCAGAGCACTTTTTGCGATTCGGCACTGCGTCGCTTTAACTGACAATTGTGCGGCGTGGCTCCCAAACAAAATTGACGAGATAGTTTTATGGCATTTTTATTAATATTTTTATTTTTTTACTAGTAATGGCAGCGATCAGCGATTTTATCGTGACTGCGACATTATGGCGGACACATCTGACAATTTTGACACTATGCTATGAAATTGCATTGAATACTGTAAAAATGTCACTGGCAGTAAAGGGGTTAACCTCTAGGGGCGGGGGAGGGGTTAATTGTCTCCTGGGGAGTGATTCTAACTGTAGGGGCGATGGGCTCGCTGCTCCCGATGACAGGGAGCAGACGATCAGTGTCAGAACAGGGAGATGCTGTGTTTACATGGGCATCTCCCCGTTCTTCTTCAGCTCCGTGACACAATCGCGGGCACCCGGCAGACATAGAGTCCGCGGGTCCCGTAGGCACGGTCACGGAGCTCGCGGCAGGCACACGTGCACGGCAGGCGTGCCATTCTGCCGACGTATATCTACAGGAGCCGGTCGGCAAGCGGTTATAGAGACCTTGGAAGCGATGGTTTGGCCCCCCACAGAGCCCAGATCCTAACATCATTGAGTCTGTCTGGAATTACATGAAGAGACAGAAGGATTTGAGGCAACCTACATCCACAGAAGTGGTTATTTATCCAAGACGTTTGGAACCAGCTACCTTGGAACTAACCACTTGTGCAAGTGTAGCGCTACCCCCAGTTAAGAGAGCCGCTGGTTTGTTTTGGGTCCCTGAGTACAGCTCCACCAACCCCCGGCAATTTGGCTCTACCCGCTCTGGCACAGTTAGTAAAGGGGTACGTCCCTATGCACATAAAACTTAGCTTATACTCTAAGTGTAATTGGTATGAACTCACAAGCAGACTGCTGAAATAAGAATAACTGGCTTTACTTTTGTCAGTAAGGAAAAAGAATAGCAACATGCATTTAAACATATATCTTACAATACTTTGGCAGGTCCCTGCAAAATGCACTTTAAGATGTACACAGGTATATCCATCTAACAATGGGGAAACGGAGCGCCCAGTGTGGCGACCGTCTGCTATACACCCCTGAGGTGCAATAAATCTATCTGCGCCTACCTAACGGACCAGGCCTGATCCCTAGTAATAGAGCTCAGTCCTTGTACTAGTACAGTGTTCTTCACCGGCAATAAATCTGTAGAGGTGGTGCACATGTAGCTTTAAATGGTGTCATTTGTAATCCACAAAAGTAACATTGCTGCTCTGAGGTAAATTGCGCCTAGGCAGTTCAGTAGGCATAAAACGTGTGTGTCAATGCAGTATGAGCCTTCCGGCTCTCTCACCAATCCTTGGGGTACCGTCCTCCGCTCCGGTCCCTCTAATGGTGGCTCTGGTCTCTTCAATGGCGACGTCCGGTCTCCTCAGTCACAGCCCTGCACTCCGGTCATCAGCTCCGTCCGACCGTCTGTAGGGGGAAGTCTCCGCTCCGCTGCTGTGGACTCTGAGGTAGAAGAGTCTCACTCCATCTGCTGCAAGGCCCAGGCTTCAGGCCTTCAGCTCCGGTCCGCACAGGTGTCTCTGCTGGCTGCAGTCTCCGCGTCACACGCTCTGTCAGCAGAGGCAGGCCAGTCCTGTCAGGCCTCTGAAGAGGAAGTGTCCCAAGAGGAAGAGGCGGTCTCCGCTCTTCCCTTTTATAATCTCCCCCAGCAGCCTCCCGGGCGGAAGTCAGCAGCCCTGGGGCCTGGGGAATTGTGGGAGATGTAGTCTCTGAGCCTAAAAGGGGTAGAACCCCGCTACACACTCCCCCCACTTTGAATCTTTGGTCCCCAAAGATAGTGTTCAAACTACAAACTTTCTCGGGAACAACATTTTCACATAATTTGGACAGAGGAGCTTCCCACCAATTGGCATGAGATGGGGAGCTGTCCTGTCGACAGGTCACTTCAGTATGTGCGACCTGCTTAACTGTGCCAGAGAGTGAGCTAGGGTTGCCCTCCACCAAATGAACAGCGGAAGGGTCAGGGCTTTCAGCACTTCTCCTTGCTGTAGTAACAGAGTCCTCTGAACTTTCTCCCATCTTGGGGTAAGTTAACTTCTTGGGAGGCTTCACACTCCTGCGAGCTCTCTGTTCTCTTGGAACTTCTTCAGGAACACATTCTGGCAACATCTCTGGTTCTGGAACATCTACTTCTTGTTCTGGGTAGAGACCAGGGATATCTTCCCAGCACTCAGGCACATCACTGAATGGCGCAAACTCTGTGGCTTCTGGGTTCAATGTGCTATCTTCCACATCTTCAGTAGGTGGAAGGTCTATGGCGGAATTTCCTGGAGTTGAGGAAGGCCATAGCCATTCAAGTTCTCCTCTTTCTTCCTCTGGTTGGGGGTCCTGTCCACCCCTAACTTGGGAGGTCTGGGACCTAGTATTAGGCCTGGGGGTATCCAGAATGGAAACAGATTCAGGTACGTCTCTTGCTGGAGGCATTCTGACTGCTTCAGTGAGTGGGAGCAAATGATTCCTATGCCAGGTCTTCAAAGGCCCCACTCTTCCTTCTGGCTTCAACTTGTAGACAGGCAATCCTGGAAGTTTTCTACAGATGATATATGGCTCTGATCTCCATCTATCAGCAATCTTGTGCTTCCCAGGGATCCCTAGATTCCGTAACAGTACACGGTCCCCAGGCTTCAGGTCCTGTACTCTAACCTTTAAATCAAAGTTCCTCTTGTTTCGGGCCCCCCTCTGGTTAGAGGCCGCTTGAGCTTTCTCATAAGCTATCTTCAGACTGCGCCTCAGTCTGTCCACATATCCTTTGTGGGAGGCAGCAGAGGCATGGTCTAAGGAAATGCCGAAGGCCAAATCCACTGGCAATCTTGCTTCTCTCCCAAACATAAGCCGGTAAGGGGAAAAACCTGTCACATCACTTGTGGTGCAATTGTAAGCATGCACTAGAGCTGAAATGTGTTGACTCCAATGTTGCTTCTTCTCTGTTTCCAAAGTTCCCAACATGTTCAATAGGGTCCTGTTGAACCTTTCAGGCTGGGCATCACCTTGAGGGTGATATGGTGTAGTTCTAGTCTTCTCTACTCCCAGAGAATCTAGTAGCTTCCTGATCAGGCGACTCTCAAAGTCCCTTCCTTGGTCTGAATGGATTCTCTGTGGCAGTCCATAGTGAACAAAGTACTTCTCCAAAAGTACCTTGGCTACTGTAGAGGCCTTCTGGTCCTTGGTTGGGAAAGCCTGAGCATAACGAGTGAAATGGTCGGTTACCACCAGAACATTTCCCAATCCGCTCAAATCGGGTTCAAGGCAGAGAAAATCAATGCATACCAGATCCATTGGGCCTTCACTCTGTAGGTGGCCCATTGGGGCAGCTTGATGGGGTAAAGTCTTTCTCTGAATGCATCTTGCACAGGAATGGCAATACTCCTCCACTTCGGTCCTCATACAGGGCCAGTAAAACCGGTCTCTGACAAGTTGGAAGGTTCTCTCTGCTCCCAAGTGACCATGCTGGTCATGTAAGGCAATCAGCACAGTCTCTCGATGCTTTCCTGGGAGAAACAACTGCCACTTGTCTTCTGGGCCATCAGAGGGGCCCCTTCGGTAGACTACCCCCTGATGCACCTGTAACTTGTCCAACTCTCTCCTCAATAGGCGAGCTTCTTTAGAAGGGTGAAGGCGAAGTCCCTCTGGACTCTTGTCTTCCAGGGCTTCCAGGACCAATCTCCCCATGGGATCTTCCAATTGGTCACACCTCAGCTCCTTCTTGGACAGCTTCGGCAGGCACTCCTCTGCCAGTTGAGTTACCCCACAGTAACACTTCGGGACTCCCACTGTGGTAACTCCTATTTCTTCAGCTCTGGATCCTCCTCTGGCTTGGAGTTCAGCCCCCTGACAAAGGGCTCGCACTCCATCTGGTGCCACTTGGGTCCAGTCTTCCCAGTCATCGACCATGACATGGGATCTTCGGGACAGGGCATCTGCATCCCTATTTCCAGCCCCTGGTCTGTACTTGAGGCTGAAATTGAATCCAGACAACGCCGCCAACCATCTGTGTCCAGTTGCATCCAGCTTGGCGGTGGTGAATAGATAGGTCAAGGGGTTGTTATCTGTCTTTACAGTAAACTCGGCCCCATACAGATAGTCTCTCAATTTGTCAACAACTGCCCACTTTAGGGCTAAGAACTCCAACTTGTGGGTGGGATAGTTCTTCTCGGAGGGGGTCAGGCTCCGGCTCACATAGGCCACTGGTCGTAGCTGTTCTTCATGCTCCTGGTAGAGTACTCCACCTAGGCCCTCATGGCTGGCATCAACATGTAGCTCATATGGTCTAGTGGGATCAGCGTAGGCCAAAACTGGGGCTGTGGTGAGACTTCTCTTCAAGGTCCTGAAAGCCTCTTCACACCTTGAATTCCACTGGTCTTGGACCGACTCACTGGACCTCCTAGGCCCCATTCCATCTTCCTCTCCTTCTGTCTTCAGCAGCTCGTTGAGGGGTTTGGCAATGCGGGCAAATCCATCCACAAACCTGCGGTAGTAGGAGCAGAACCCCAAGAAAGACCGAAGTTCTGTAACTGTTGTGGGCCTTGGCCACGAAGTAACTGCCTCCAACTTCTCAGGGTCTGTAGACACTCCTTTTTCAGACACTATGTGTCCCAGATAGTTCACAGAAGACTGATAGAACCGACACTTCTCTGGAGAAAGTTTAAGTCCCTCTTCACTGAGCCTCTTCAGTACTTTCTCCAATCTGGCTTCATGTTCTTCCAAAGTCTTTCCAAAGACAATGACATCGTCCAGGTACACAAGGACTTCTATGAGGTTCATGTCTCCAACTGTCCTTTCCATTAGGCGTTGAAACGTAGCAGGAGCTCCAGATAGGCCCTGAGGCATCCTGTTGAACTCAAAGAATCCTACTGGGGTTATGAAGGCAGTCTTTTCTCTATCTTCTGGATGCATGGGGATTTGGTAATACCCACTCTTGAGGTCCATCACACTGAACCACTTAGCTCCAGATAAACTCTGCAAGGCATCCTCTATCCTTGGCGTGGTGTACTGGTCAGGAATGGTCCTCCTGTTGAGAGTTCTGTAGTCAATGCAGAGCCTCAATGACCCATTCTTCTTCCTGACTACCACAATTGGGGAGGCATAGGGGCTTCTGGACTCCCGAATCACTCCCGTCTTCTTCAGTTCCGCAAGCTGCTCCCTCAGATCCTCCAGATCTGCTAGCGGGACTCGCCTCACTCTCTCTCTGAATGGCTTGTCCTCTTGCATGCGGATTCGATGGGTGGCACTCCTCGCACACCCCACATCAAACTCATCTTTGGAGAAAATCTTCTCCCATCTGGTCAGCTGGGCCTTGGCTCTCTCTTTCCAAGCTCCAGGTAGGTTTGGGTTTTCCATGGAGAGTTTCTTCCAGACATCTTCTCCTTCACCCGTCCCCTTCACTTCTGACCAGCCAACTGGGACAGCAGGACTCGCCTGTCCCAGAAGCATCCTGGCAGGGATCTCCACGGGCTGCTCCGTGGGGTTCCTCACACTGACAGGGACTCTTCCTCTAGCCTTCTTCAGGTCCTTCAATGAGATCACTTCTGGTATCACTTCCAGACCTGAGTGACCCTCCATTGGGTCGGGTTCCAACATCACAAAGGGGCCAGGCTGCTCCCAAGTAAGTTTCACCGTGGCTCTCATGCAGGTCACCTCTCCAGGCTGTAACACTGCTCCTTCTTTTCCAAGCCTCCATACCCTTCCTATCCCCTCACTTGGGGTCTTCTGCTCTAGGACCAACCGCTGGTAGGCTGCCTTCAGCATGGGATGGATCTTGGGAGTTGAAAGATTCTCTTTCTTCACCAGGGGGGTCAGAAGCCTTCTGACTAGGTCCGTGTTCGTCCCTATAATCAGGGAAGTCTTGCTGGTTCCTGGTGGGCGGGGACACACCACTGCTAAGGTGTCGAACACTTCAGACTTCCCAGCTACGGATGGGTCAAACGTCAATCTGATGGGTAAGTATCCATCATAGGGGAAACTCTGAGTTCCCAATCCCCTTATCTCCAGCTCTTCTATCTTCTGTATTGGCAGATGACTCAGGTATCTGTCATAGAAGTCCCTGTACAATAGGGTCACTTGTGCTCCAGTGTCCAGGAGGGCCTTCGTGTACACTCCTTCCACTTGGATGGGTACAGTAGGGGATGGACCAACTAGCTCTTCTGGGTAGGGCCTAGTTGATGCTGTCCTCTTCTTTGGACTCTTTGCTTTGCCAGCACTTGATTTGCACTTGCTCCTTTCTTGAGCCTGGTATGCATTGACTTTCTCCCTCTTACTGGGAGTGTGAACCCGTTGAGGGATATTGTTATCTCTCACTTGCAAGGGTTGTTGCTTTGGGGTGCTGTGTCTCTTCAGAGGGGTCTTGCCCCCTTTCTCTGGAGTGCACCTCGGTTGAGGATCCCTGGGCCCCTTCTGAGGGGTTTGGTCTCCTCGCTTTCTCTTCTTGTTGTGCTTCTTGGAGCTCACTGAAGGTGATGGGCACCCGGTTGACTCCTTCACCGGGGCCCTTTGGCGTTTCCCGCCGGCTGGCAACTTTCTGCCTTCTTCTTGGGACTGGCACATACAGCTGCAATATGACCAATTCCTCCACAATTAAAGCAAATCATCTCGCTGTAGTCAGGTGGGGATGCTGATGCTGGAACAGCTGGAAACAATTCCCTCCTGCTTGTTTCTTTCTTGGGACTGGGCGTCTCTTTCGCCACTAGAGACGTCAGTATCTCCATCATCTGGGACATCTGCAACTTCAGGGCATCTACCTCTGTGTCTCTTTCAGGGGTTAAGGCCGACCTGACCGTGGCCACTGGAAGCTTGGTAGACCCCATTACCTGCTTCTCCCTTTTCTCTTCCAACATGGCCTCTTCTTCTCTGACCATTCGGATGAGGTCAGGGTAGTCCAGGCTCTTCCCATCCTGCCGGGTGCGTAGAATTAGTGCGACAGGGTCCAAGGGTTGGGCTCCCCTCATCACCTGCTGGGCACGGGCTTCATCTACCTTCCCTGGATCTATCCCCTTCTTCAGGATAATCCTATGCAGGATCTTGTCTATGCGTCCCATGTACTCTGACAGCTTCTCCCCTGTCTTCTGGTAACAGTGTTCCAGTTGATAGGTAAGTTCTGTGACTTTTTCTGTCCCACCAAACACACCCTCCAGGATGTCTATGTAGTCCTGGGCAGTGCAATCCTTTTTACTCGTCTTCAGATTGCGTATGGCCTCTAAGGCAGGTCCTTTTAGGCTCTCAACAATCCTTTGCTTCTTTCTGCCTTCTGAGACCTCCCATTCTTCTAGGGCCTGCGTGGCACCATCTAACCACTCTTCAAATCCCTCTTCTCCCGAGGGTACAGGTGTCCTCCCTGAAAACATCCGGAGTTTCCTGTATCCCGACATTGGGTAGTCCCCGGGGTCTCTTCTGCACTGGTCACAATCTCCCCTAGGACAGCACACAGTTCTGCACTAAGAGTAGTGTGTGCGGGTGCGGGACTTTCCGCGCCCTTCTGCTCCTCCTTCTTTGGGGATAGAATGGCTTTCATAGGAGAATAGTCTCCCTTCCGCGGCAGCGCATGCAGCACTTGGTAGGCCTGGCCATTTGGTGCCTGTATGCTTTGGCTCCTGAACTGCTCTGGAGTCTCTTCCTTCCATTCTATTAAGGCGTATGTGTACCCAGCATCATTTCTCATGTCCATTATCCATGACTTCTGGCATGGGGATAATGACATTATGAGCTGCTTCACTGCCTCTCTCTGCCACATCCCTGGCAGTTCAATAACTGCTGCTGCGGCTGGGTCAGCGGCCCATGTTGCGGACCACCGTCCCACTTCTATTGGGTCCATGCCGGCACCTTCTGGCGGCTTTTCCCGCTGACTCAGGATCCCGGATTACGAGCCCCCACGTGTAGCGCTACCCCCAGTTAAGAGAGCCGCTGGTTTGTTTTGGGTCCCTGAGTACAGCTCCACCAACCCCCGGCAATTTGGCTCTACCCGCTCTGGCACAGTTAGTAAAGGGGTACGTCCCTATGCACATAAAACTTAGCTTATACTCTAAGTGTAATTGGTATGAACTCACAAGCAGACTGCTGAAATAAGAATAACTGGCTTTACTTTTGTCAGTAAGGAAAAAGAATAGCAACATGCATTTAAACATATATCTTACAATACTTTGGCAGGTCCCTGCAAAATGCACTTTAAGATGTACACAGGTATATCCATCTAACAATGGGGAAACGGAGCGCCCAGTGTGGCGACCGTCTGCTATACACCCCTGAGGTGCAATAAATCTATCTGCGCCTACCTAACGGACCAGGCCTGATCCCTAGTAATAGAGCTCAGTCCTTGTACTAGTACAGTGTTCTTCACCGGCAATAAATCTGTAGAGGTGGTGCACATGTAGCTTTAAATGGTGTCATTTGTAATCCACAAAAGTAACATTGCTGCTCTGAGGTAAATTGCGCCTAGGCAGTTCAGTAGGCATAAAACGTGTGTGTCAATGCAGTATGAGCCTTCCGGCTCTCTCACCAATCCTTGGGGTACCGTCCTCCGCTCCGGTCCCTCTAATGGTGGCTCTGGTCTCTTCAATGGCGACGTCCGGTCTCCTCAGTCACAGCCCTGCACTCCGGTCATCAGCTCCGTCCGACCGTCTGTAGGGGGAAGTCTCCGCTCCGCTGCTGTGGACTCTGAGGTAGAAGAGTCTCACTCCATCTGCTGCAAGGCCCAGGCTTCAGGCCTTCAGCTCCGGTCCGCACAGGTGTCTCTGCTGGCTGCAGTCTCCGCGTCACACGCTCTGTCAGCAGAGGCAGGCCAGTCCTGTCAGGCCTCTGAAGAGGAAGTGTCCCAAGAGGAAGAGGCGGTCTCCGCTCTTCCCTTTTATAATCTCCCCCAGCAGCCTCCCGGGCGGAAGTCAGCAGCCCTGGGGCCTGGGGAATTGTGGGAGATGTAGTCTCTGAGCCTAAAAGGGGTAGAACCCCGCTACACAAGTATATCTAAAAGAATTGAAGAATTGATGCCGTATTGAAGGCAAAGGGTGGTCACATCAAATATTGATTTGATTTGGATTTCTCTTCTGTTCATTTATTTTGTTAATTTATAAAAAAACTAACACTTCTATAAGTTCTATTTCTGAAAACATTCTTCATTTTTCACACCTGCCTAAAACTTTTGCACAGTAATGTATTATGGTTTTTCCACCTTCCTTCTATTTATTCTGGCCTCTGCAACCATTGCAAACGTGCTCTGATCCATAGTGAGCAGGTTTTTTTTTTTTTTTTTTTACAAATGACATGCTTTTCCTCCTATTTTAAGCAATCAGACAATAAAATGCTGGTAACAATGGAATAGTACAAGTGCAGTCCTTTGAGTTTTGCTCATTTTAGCAAGCGTGACCGGGTTCACGGAGAATGCTGCATTGTATTATGATCATCATTACCATCATTAGAACAATGTAATCTCACGGGCTGAGATGCCATAGACTCCTCTGCACAATTACCGAAAGTATGGTTAGGTGGGTCAAAGGCAGTGCATTAAACCAATAAACACAGAGCTTGTATGAATATATTACAAGTAATCAACATGTCCAAACTCTCAGGCTGAAGACACAATGAGCAGGCATAATAGAAAATGAAGCACTCCTCCATTCTCCCAGTGGGTGAGCTAAAAGATGGAAAAGCGAAACAGTTAACAGAGTATTTCATTTCCACAATGAAGGCAGAAACTGCCAGAAGATGCAATTACCACTACATCTGTCTTTTAACCTGACAGAAAAAAACATAAATCTGTATTCATAGTCATGATTCCTTTGCTTCAAGAAGGCATGGGCGTCTGGTTCATTTATATATGTCTCATGAAAATACATGGCAATCAATCTAAATGGAAGAGACACTCGTGTTCATATTAATAAAGGTCTACTAAGTAAGAGAGAGTTTAAAGGACCACTAATCATAAATTATAAGTTGGCTCGTGTAGAAGAGTTTATTCGTTGGTAAGTATGTAAAGTATCACGAGCAGAACTGAATGTTTTATAACGGAAGCCTTTAAAAATGTATAAACAAAATTAGATCTGAACTCCAGACAAAAATCTAAATAACCTGTTGAAATACATATATGTGAGCTATCTTACCTACCAAAAGGTTTGAATCTGGACCCCCCCCCCCCCCCCCCCCCCCTACAGACTGTACTGCAGATTCAAATTACAACCTAGTCCATAATCCGCCCCAGTCTGTTTAGGTAGCGCCACATACCTTTTATATCAATACCTATACTGTGCGAGATCACATTTATGTTGGCAGCTTCCTAGTTGAGTTGGTTACAAAGTGAGGTTGTGCGCACTAGTTACACCCATTCTTTACTAAAAACAGTATACATAAAAACATATATGTGGATTCAGTGGTGGCTGGTGCTAAATATTTAGGGGGAGGGGGGGGGGGCAGCAAACTAACGCCAACCCCCCAGGAAGGAGACGATCGCTGCAAGCACCAGGTCCCTCCTACAGGAGACGGGCTGCGGACGAGAAGGCGCCAGTCGACTGGCGTTAGACGAGAAGACGGCGCTGATCCACCGCTACAACCCCCACGCAGAAGACAGGCCTTATCTTAGGAGGCAGGGGGAAGGAAGTGCCGGGCTGTTCCTTCTCCTCCTGGCTGAACAGGAAGTGGGTCCTGAGACTCCCTGGCCAGTCGGGTCTTAGGACCCGCTTCCTGATTGGCCTGGACGAGAATCAGGAAGACAACTGGGTGGGCTCAGAGCTCTGTGCCCCTAGCCCACCCGTTTTTGAAGCCAATTAGAGCCTCAGGCTCTAATCACATGCTTCAAAAAATAAAAACAATTGGAATCTATGCGCCCTGCATGTAGACTAGGGGCCGGACGATTGGATTAGGGGGGAGTACCCCTGCGCCCCGTATGGATGGGCCGCCACTGTGTGGACTATCCTACCTACCAAAGGGTTTGAAACTCCCTGCAGATAGTCTTGTGATGTATAAGCCTGGACCCCCCCCCCCCCCCTGTAGACTGTACTGCAGATGCAATTTACAGCCTGGTCCAAGTACTTTAATAAGTTTATTACCATTCTCTTTACACTTTTTGGGAAGCTTTCAATGTTAAACCTAATACACACCAGCCGAATGTTGGGCAAAATCAGCCGGTTCAATAAACATCCGACATTTGGCTCGTGTGTATGGCAACCGATCCGACAGAAGCCGGCCGTTCGGTCATCTTCTGTCGAAGGCTCATGACCAAAAAAGTTCTGCCATTTAGCGCTCTCAGCCAATGTCTGAATGTGCTGACCGTAGAGTCCTGGTGGGGGGGGGGGGGGGGGGGGGTTGTTCCGTCAGAACACAATAGAAGAGCAGGAGAGATTACTGTACTATAAAGAAAACTATACAGTGTAGCGCAACCTCTGATAAATCTGTTAACTTAAATCTCACAATATGGTAGATGTAAACAATGTGCTAATAAGCAAATAAATATGCATCAATCTCCATATAACAAAATAAATGAAAATAATATAAAAGTGATGTGCCAAAATAAATGAAATAAAATAATAATAGTCCGTTTATAATAATAAATGATCCACCACCAAGTGAAAATTCTTGCAATATTCAGTGTTAAGTGCCTGCCTCCACTTGTGCTCCACTAGATGCTCACCTCAATGCATTACCAGTCAGGTCACAACAAGCAGTGGTTCCCTTTAAGGCCTCATGCACACTGGACGTTATAATAACGTGTAATGCCCGTACACACGGTCGGATTTTCTGGCGGAAAATGTCCTATCGGACAAAGTTGTCAGAAATTCCGAACGTGTGTAGGCTCCATCGGATTTTCCGACGGACAAAGTTTTATCTCCTGCTCTCAAATTTTCCGCCAACAAAGTCCTATCGGACTTTTTCCGATCGTGTGTAGCGAATTCCGACGGACAAAGTGCCACGCATGCTCAGATCACATTACAAGACCAAAGCTATTGGCTACTAGCCTCTATGTAGTCCCGTCGTACGCAACGAACGTCACCACGTTCAGGATGATCGGATTTTCCGACAACTTTGTCCGACCGTGTGTATGCAACACCAGTGTCGGACAAAATCCGTCGGAAAAAATCCGACGGATATTGTGGTCGGAATTTCCGACCGTGTGTACGGGGCATTAGAAACGCCAGTAGCTTTGCAGAGAGTTTTTCAAAGTTTTTAACGGTGGAGTGTTTTTACAGCTGAAAAACTCCTCTCAGAACCCACTATTTTTGGGGGTTTTTTTACAGTCAAAAAACGCCCCAGCTGAAAACAGTTGATAGTGCCTATGTGTTCATGGACACATGGGATAACATGCTGGAGAGTTTATTGACTGTAGAAAAAAATGTCTGAAGCCAAAAACAGCAGCTAGATGCATTTACTCGCATTGTGTCACAAATGTAGAGCCTCTTCTACCTTTTTTCAGTGCAGTAAAGTCCACATCAGTGCAACACATGATGGCGAGAACTGCTGTAATTTTATACGCGTATCAGCACATCTGCTGTGTCCATAAAAAACACAGCGCCGGGAGCCCCATTCCCCCTGCTTCCTTCTTACAGGAGTTTGACTGATAGTAGAACAGGAGACTAATGCCGCGTACACACGACCGGACTTTACAGCAGAATCTGAATCATTCCTTCAGATATTCCGATCGTGTGTGGGATGATCCGATCGTTTTTTACAAAAAAATTCAGACGGACCTAGAAATAGAACATTTTTCAAATCTTTCCGACAAAATCCATTCCTATCGGGAAAACTGTTCGTCTGTATGCTGGTCCGACGGACCAAATACGACGCAAGGGCAGCTATTGGCTATTGAACTTACTTTTCTAGTCCCATCGTACGTCATCACGTTCAAAAAGACTTTGGTCCGTTCGTGTGTGGGCAAGTCCGTTTCTTCGTAACTCTGTCGTAACTCCGTTGGGAAGACCGTCTGACCTTTTCTGCCAGAAAGTCCGGTCGTGTATATGCGGCATATGACTCCCGCTGCTGCCTGTGTCTCCTGTGAGACCAGCAAGTGGAGGAGCGGCGCTGCACCCGGGAAAGTGCTGGAGCCATGATAGGAGTCAGGTAAGAGTTTAGGGGCAGGGAGACAGCTAATGCATTAAGGTAAAAAACATTATGGCTTTAGAACCACTTTAATGATAGAGTACTGGATAAGCGATATCACATGCACACAGATTTTCTGTTTTACCTCTCTACTAGGGCTCCGCCACCCACCTCTAGGACCCAAAGCAGCCATATTGTACGTTACAGCTCAATTGATTTTTTTTTTTTTTTTTTTTTTTGTAGGCATCATAAAAGGTGTACTGTAACATACAAACATAACCAATAAATTCTATACATTTCCTTATAACATTGCCATTTTTACTAAATAAAGGGGTATACATTAAACAAAAAAATGTAAATGTTAACAAAAATATTGCTTTTTTTTTAACTGATATTGAAGACTGTGTAAAAAATGAAAACAATTAATCTATAAATTCTGCCGACTAGTTAATTTAACTTCAGCATTTCTAATCGCATCATACAGCAAATCTGACTGTAATGCTGTTTCAGCAATGAAATGTTCCCTGATAAAAATGTTCCTTGTTTCTCAAGCATCTACAGCCTTGTTTCCAGAATTCATTGATTTCCAACTCCGAGCACTGTATTTGTTCAGAGGCGGACATTTGTACTACCAATTTATCATGATCATAATTCATCATAATCAGATTTCATTTCATATTTGTGAACTGTTTGTAAATTGTCACAGAGGATTGTGAAGGTGCCGTAATCCAACAAACACTAATATTGCTTTGAAGTTATCGCTTTGTTCATCCTTTAATCCTCCCGTGAGATCATAAGGAGGTTTCCAGACAACCATTTTATAGAACATGATAACTAAACGTCATATTTGTCTACGGTATAGAAAAAATATGTTGCTGACCAACTGTAGACATCAGAGAGCTACACTATATTGTCAACCAGTTCTGTGACCCGTGTAGAAGGCATTGCAAGTATGGATATTAATTAAACTTATCAGCACTTCAGTACCTGAGGCACAGAGAAAAATAAACAGGACACTTCCTGTCTGCTTTACTTCCTCATGTAACATTCTGACCTCTGGCAGATGTTCAGGTTTACAATTTTTTTTTTTCATTAAGTTTTTAATAATTGACATAAAAAGGAAAATAACAGCATTAGTGGTACATATAATGAATGAGAAAATGTAAAGTATACAAGATAGCATATGTGAAAATTATAAATTCAAACAAAAACGTAATCTCAGAAAATCTTGGATGTATTTTAATACGATTCATATCATATTATAACAAATGGTAATATATTTAAAACTTTATTAATATTAAAAAGAAATATACTATATCAGGTAATGCAAAATCCAAAAGGTATGGCCATTATCTTACTATTGTAGTGTAGATTTAAAGAGGAACTGCAGTCTGCTCACATAATTTGTAATTAAAACATCTTTGCCATTCTGAAGCATCCCTCCAACCACTTTGCATATTATTTTATATATACTGTGACTCTGTACTTGCCAAATGTGCTGCAGAAATCTCCCTCCGCTAAGTCCCGCGCACTCAATCGCCGCAGGGATACCCGCGATCGTCTCACAGGGAGGAAGAACGGGGAGATGTTAAAGTAAACAAGCATCCCTTCCGTTCTGCCTATCAACAGTGTCACTGACCTCTGCTCTCTGTGATTGGAGCAGAGATCAGTGATGTGTAAAACACAGCCACGCCCCCCACAGTTAGAAACACACCCCTAGGACACAGTAAACCCTTACACTGCCACCTCCTGTTTAATCCCTTTACTGCCAGTGTCATTTACACAGGAATCAGTGCATTTGTATAGCACTGATTGCTGTATAAATGACAAAAATGTGTCAAAAATGTCGGATGTGTCCGCCATAATGTCGCAGTCACAATACAAATCGCTGATCGCCGCCATTACTAGTAAAAAAAAAATTATTAATAAAAGTCCCATAAAACTATCCCCTATTTTGCAAACGCTATAACTTTTGCGCAAACTAATCAATCGCTTATGGCGATTTTTTTTTTATTTTTTTTTTTTTTACCAAAAATATGTAGAATACGTATCGGCCTAAACTGAGGAAAAAAATGTTTTTTTTTATACATTTTTGGGGGATATTTATTATAGCAAAAAGTAAAAAATAATGTGTTTTTTTTTTTTTTTTGTTTATAGCGCAAAAAATAAAAAACAGCAGGGGTGATCAAATACCACCAAAAAGCTCTATTTGTGGGAAAAAGGGACATCAATTTTGTTTGGGAGCCACATCGCATGACCACGCAATTGTCAGTTAAAGCGACGCAGTGCCGAATCGCAAAAAGTGGTCTGGTCTTTGGCCAGCAAAATGGTCCGGTCTGAATGTGGTTAATAGATGGAAAATTGAAAAAAATTACTGAAGGTCCACTTTAAGGGTTGAGGAGAAGGAGAAGCAAAAAGGAGGAAGGAGCCAGAGAGAAAAATCGAGGGGGACTAAAAAATCATAAGTGTAACAAGGATTTATCAAAATCTAGTGGGAGGTATGACTTAATTCAAAGAAACCAGACTTTTTCAAATGTATGGGTTTTATCGTGAAGAATGGCAGTAAGTTTTTTATTAGTCATATACCACATCATTTTAGGATGCAAGTAGGTAAGGAAGCCCACCAACTTGGTGCAATTGGGTGGTATAAAAACATTTTTTGGGGTAGTTTAAAAATATTAATTCTTAACCACTTGACCACTGGGCACTTAAACACCCTTAATAACCAGACCAATTTTCAGCTTTTGGTGCTCTCACATTTTGAATTACAATTACTCAGTTATACAACACTGTACCCATATGAAATTTTTGTCCTTTTTTTCCACACAAATAGAGCTTTCTTTTGGTGGTATTTAATCACCGTTGGGTTTTTTTTTATTTTTTGCGCTATAAAAGAAAAAAGACTGAAAATTCGGTAAAGAAATGAATTTTTCTTCGTTTCTGTTATAAAATTTAGCAAATTTGTAATTTTTCTTGATAAATTTTGGCCAACATTTATACTGCTACATATCCTTGGTAAAAATAAGTACAAATTGGGGTATATTATTTGGTCTTTGTGAAAGTTATAGAGTCCACAAGCTATGGTGCCAATATCTGAAAATTGATCACACCTGAAGTACTGGCGGCCTATCTCATTTCTTGAGACCCTAACATGCCATAAAAGTACAAATACCCCCCAAATGACCCCTTTTTGGAAAGAAGACATTCCAAGGTATTTGGAAAGAGGCATGGTGAGTTTTTTTTAAGTTGTAATTTTTTCCCACAATTCTTTGCAAAATCAAGATTTTTTTTTCTTTTTTTTTTTTCCAAAATTGTCATATTAGCAGGTTATTTCTCACATACAGCATATGCATACCACAAATTACACCCCAAAACACATTCTGCTATTACTCCTGATTACGGCGATACCACATGTGTGAGACTTTTACACAGCGTGGCCACATACAGAGGCCCAACATGCAGGGAGTGCCATCAGGTGTTCTGGAGCACCCAGGCCAATTCTGACATTTCTCTCCTACATGTAAAAATCATAATTTATTTGCTAGAAAATTACATAGAACCCCAAAACATTATATATGTTTTTTTTAGAAAAGACCCTAGAGAATACAATGGCGGTCGTTGCAACTTTTTATCTAGCACGGTACTTGCGCAGCAATTTTTCGAACGCGTTTTTTTGGGGAAAAAAAGTTTTGTGCTTTACAAAAAACAAAACTGTAAATATAGCCCAATGTTTTTGAATAATGTGAAAGATGAAGTTACGCCGAGTAAATAGATACCTAACATGTCACCCTTCAAAATTGCAGACACTCGTGGAATGGCGCCAAACTTCACTACTTAAAAATCCCCATAGGCGGCGCTTTAAAAAATTTACTGGTTACATGTTTTGAGTTACAGAGGAGGTCTAGGGCCAAAATTATTGTTCTCGCTCCAACGTTCGCAGCGATACCTCACATGTGTGGTTTGAACACCGTTTTCATATGTGGGCGGGACTTGCGTATGCGTTCGCTTCTGCATGCGAGCACACAGGGACAGGGGTGCTTTAAATTTTTTTTTTTTTTTTTTTGTTCATTTTACTTTATTTATTTTAGTTTGACAGTTTTTTTTTCCCCCCAAAAAATTTTTTGATCACTTTTATTCCTATTGCAAGGAATGTAAACATCCCTTGTAATAGGAATATGGCATGACAGGTCCTCTTTACAGTGAGATATGGGGTCAATAAGACCCCACATCTCACCTCTAGGCTGGAAAGCCTGAAATAAAATAAAAAAACGATCCTGGCTTCGATCGTAGCGAGTATCGCATGGTATCGCAGAATATCGCATGGTATTGCAGGGTATAGAATGGTATGGCAGAGTATCGCAGGGTATGGCAGAGTATCGCAGGGTATGGCAGAGTATCGCAGGGTATGGCAGAGTTTCGCAGGGTATGGCAGGGTATCGCAGGTATGGCAGAGTATCGCAGGGTATGGCAGAGTATCGCAGGGTATGGCAGAGTATCGCAGGGTATGGCAGAGTATCGCAGGGTATGGCAGAGTATCGCAGGGTATGGCAGAGTATCGCAGGGTATGGCAGGGTATGGCAGGTATCGCAGGGTATGGCAGAGTATCGCAGGGTATGGCAGAGTATCGCAGGGTATGGCAGAGCATCGCAGGGTATGGCAGAGCATCGCTGGGTATGGCAGAGCATCGCTGGGTATGGCAGAGCATCGCAGGGTATGGCAGAGCATCGCTGGGTATGGCAGAGCATCGCAGGGTATGGCAGAGCATCGCAGGGTATGGCAGAGTATCGCAGGGTATGGCAGAGTATCGCAGGGTACTGCTGGGTATCCATCCATCCATGCTCAGCCATCCCTCCATACCCTGCAATACCCAGCAACACACTGCAGGCTATTGCTGTGTATTGCAGGGTATGGAGGGATGGCTGAGCATGGATGGATGGATCGGTGGTGGCAGAGCAGGCTGTGGGCACTACAGATCCCGCCCACAGCACTGCTGCCACCGATCCCTCCCCCTCTCCTCTCACACTGTACCGATCGGTACAGAGAGAGGAGGGGAGAGGAACCGGCGTCATCAAATGACGCCGGTTTGCTAACATGTGATCGCTCCGTCATTTGACGGAGCGATCACGTGGTAAACGCCCGCGATGAGTGGCCGTTTACCATTTACCGTGATCCGCCGGGTCCTCTGGACCCGGCGATCACGGATATTCTCGAGTGCGCGCCCCAGGGGGCGCGCAAGAGGGGAATTCTGGGAGGACGTCACTGTACGCCCTCCCAGAGTTAAGCAACCGCCCTGTAGCCGTTTTTCGGCTATGGGCCGGTTGTCAAGTGGTTAATCAAGAACATAAAGATTTTTTTAGTCCTTTTTGTGCTATTTAAAATTTTTTCAATTAGGCAAGCAATTTTTTTCATTACTATAAAATGAAATAATTATGGTAAAAATTTCCAAAAAGTGCTCTTACTGAAACTCTGAAGTGGTATATTTAAACGTTCTTTTATTCCAGCAAGAATATTTTTTTTATTTGCAAAAAACAAGAACACAAAAATATGTATCTATAGGGTTGGATCGTTTCCCAATGTCTACATCATGTCTATTTCAGCAGTATCCAGTTGGGAGCCAGTTAGAACACACAGTCAGGGAACACAGTTAACCCCTTGATTGCACCCTATTGTTAACCCCTTCCCTGCCAGTGACATGTATACAGTAATCAATGCATTTTTATAGCACTGATCGCTGTATAATTGTCAATCGTCCCACAAATGTGTCAAAAGTTGCCGATGTGTCCGCCATAATGTCACAGTCACGATCGCCGCTAATTACTAGGAAAAAAATAAATAATAATAATAAAAAATGCCATAAATCTGTCCCCTATTTTGTAGACGCTATAACTTTTGCGCAAACCAATCAATATATATTACAGTTTTTTTTGTTACCAAAAATGTGTAGAACAATACATATCGGCCTAAACTGAAAAAATTGGGGATATTTATTATAGCAAAAAATACAAAATATTGTGTTTTTTCAAAACTCTATTTGTGAGAAAAAAAAGGACATCAATTTTGTTTGGGTACAGCGTCGCACGATCGCGCAATTGTCAGTAAAATCGACGCAGTGCCGTATCACAAAAAATGCTCTGGTCATTGAGCAGACAAACCTTCCGAGGCTGAAGTGGTTAATTTTGATACAAAATAACACTGTAGATTGTTGATCCCGGCATATCTGATTGAAGCAAATTGGACCATGCTTTATAAGGGTTTTTCCCTGACAGCTTTATGTCAGCACACCTCTGGGTAGTCCACATCCACCCCTTATGCTGATTAGGACCATAACTCATACATTTCAAACCCCTGCCAGGCATGGTGTGCTTATCCTTTCCTCTGAGTAATCAGGCGATGCAAAGTTCACCAACATACAGATAGATTACATATCTGGCAGTCCATCCAAGTGGTAATGATACCTGGGTGTAGTCTGTGTGCATACCTGCTAAATGCCATGTTCTTTGGGATCCTCAGTAAGGGTTTTTTGTAGGGCTGTGCAAATTAAAGATTAATTCCTTGATTAATCGTTAATTTTTTTGATCAATCAAAATTCTTTTGATTGGTACTCACCTCTCCGCCGGCTTCTGGGTCTTCAGGGAGTTCCGTCGGAGATCCGGTGACGTCACGGACATCGACGTCACCGGACTCCTCCCCCCTTCCCCAAGTGCTCCGTCTGCTAATGAAGGGAAGGGGGAGGAGTCCGGTGACGTTGAAGTTCTGATTGAACGTAACGCGTACGGGGGAGGAGCTACGCATGACGTCACCCGCTGCTGCCCTACGGAACTAACACGATTGTCGGCTTTACATGCTGTGTTTTTATCATCTGTATGTGAGTAGTTTGAACACAAAAACGTAATCTTAAGCGGTGAGCACTTAGACCTTTTCTTTCTACTCATGACCTGGCGTCCTTGCTGAGATCTAAGGAGACTTGAGAAGTTTATGGTCCGTGTTAACCCTTTTGATAACTGCTTGCATGACCACCTGTTTGCACAGGGGTCCATGCCATAAGGTGAGAGTGATTAGTTGTACCGGAGGTGGAGGGATTGTCACACTACTGTGGGAAAAAATTACTTACGTCAGTGCTACACTGAACTGTGAAGTTAAGTCATGGATTGTGGAAACTAACTAGTGTCGGGTGATTGTATATATAGTGTATACCACATTTACCACTGACTAATGCAGAGTTGCAATGCAAGGAGATCAGCTAAAAAAAGGTCCTTACGTGCACTGCGTCCTGGCGCCGGGCGCAGTGCAATATTGGAGGCGCCACATCTATGCAATCACGAGAGTGCAGACGAGGCACCTCGTTTGCTGCAAAAAACATCCTCTGTGGCGCAATCGATCGCGCCACAGCTTCCGGTGCGATCAACTGGCCGTGCGGGTTTCACTTTCTAGGACATGGGCAGAAGCTCTCCATGCCTTCTCATAGTTACAATTCACAGATTTTCGGCGGCCGGCGGCAGCACCCCCCCCCCCCCCTTATCAATGCAACAAAACAAATCTTTAATTAAGGTTCTAGTCTTGTATCTATTGCATGGCAACCAGTAAGCACTCTACTGGATCTGTTACTATACCACATGAGTTTACTGGACAGCCTGAGTAGGAGAGACATTACTATATGTATAAACACTATACCTTGGAGTTCAGTAAAAAAAAACATGGTTTTATGGTAATTTATTGTTCTGATACAGTACTGGTGACTCCTTCAGGCCATTTATATATACTTTTGCAGGGTGGGACTTTGAGGACTTTTTCCTGTGTGTTTTTTTATATGTAGTACTATGGTGAGAGGAGAAGGGAGGGAAAGCACACAGCTCTGGCACTTGACACCATTTCACAGGCAACCTAAGCATGCAAATATCAAAATCTTGATTTCCTATTGACTCCGATAACTAACCCATAATAATCCAAACATTCAGAAACCACACCAGCTCCACTCCCAGCACTGTACATATCCACAAATGTATTTTTCTATTGTCAAACTAGGCACAGTCCTCAAGTTCATAAAAACTAATTAATTCCTTATTTAACAATCAACCCCCCCTCCCCCCACTTATCAACTATGATCGCCGGCAGCAACAACCCCCCCCCCCCCCCCCCCCCCTGCTTATCAAATATCAACTATCAACTTTAATTTTCGATGGCCCATATAGTGTATGTATTGTATATATAATTTGTATATATGCTATAGTTTCTGTTTGACTACTCTATCCATGCACTGTTTGCAGTACGCTGTAGATAATGACAACACTTTGCATAATTCTAAATTATAATTACTGCTGCATTTTCCATTTTGTCTCATGAGCCATTTTATTGGTAGACACAGAATTGACCAATGGGGTCTGCATGCAACAGCTCTATCGATGCACATGGAACAGCAACGCACATTGCACTGGAAGAACCTGGGCATCACACGTGTACTCAATGTAGATTTTTGGACACAGTTTCTAGGACATTAAATATATATATATATGAAAAAGCACTAGCGTCCATGCAGCCTGGTATATGATGTGCAGAGCCCTGTGTGTAATGCGCAGCCTGGTATATGATGTGCAGAGAGCCCTGTGTGTAATGCGCAGCCTGGTATATGATGTGCAGAGAGCCCTGTGTATAATGTGCAGCCTGGTATATGATGTGCAGAGCCCGGTGTATAATGTGCAGCCTGGTATATGATGTGCAGAGCCCGGTGTATAGAGTGCAGCCTGGTATATGATGTGCAGAGCCCGGTGTATAATGTGCAGCCTGGTATATGATGTGCAGAGCCTGGTGTATAATGTGCAGCCTGGTATATGATGTGCAGAGCCTGGTGTATAATGTGCAGCCTGGTTTATGATGTGCAGAGCCCGGTGTATAATGTGCAGCCTGGTATATGATGTGCAGAGCCCTGTGTATAATGTGCAGCCTGGTATATGATGTGCAGAGCCCTGTGTATGATGTGCAGAGCCCTGTGTATAATGTGCAGCCTGGTATATGATGTGCAGAGCCCGGTGTATAATGTGCAGCCCGGTATATGATGTGCAGAGCCCGGTGTATAATTTGCAGCCTGATATATGATGTGCAGAGCCCTGTGTATAATGTGCAGCCTGGTATATGATGTGCAGAGCCCGGTGTATAATGAGCAGCCTGGTATATGATGCAGACAAGGTAAAATCTTGTAGTGGATCGGATGTGGTTCTCATGCCATAGTTTGGAGACCCCTAGTCTATACTTCCTTTCAAGTGTGCAATCTAAAGGGAAATACCCCAAAATAACAACTGATAGCTATTGTTTTTCCAAAATAAACTGAAAATTTATGGCTGTGTTTTTCACATGGCAATATTGAATAAACATGCATCCAGAATAGCTTGAAAAATGTGGTGATCAGGTTGAACCTACATAATGTACCCTGTACACTTGTTCTCTGAAGTCTATTGACAGTATAAAAGCCAGCCACAAACTCAGCACAGGGATGGTGGGAACCCCTCATAATGGGCACAGTGGGTGTACAGACCCAGGAACTCAGCACAGGCATGGTGGGAACCCCTCATTATGGGCACAGCGGATGTACAGACCCGGGAACTCAGCACAGGCATGGTTGGAACCAGTGGCGGCTGGTGCTCAAAATTTTTGGGGGGGCGCAAACAAACAGCCTCACTGTGCCATCAAACGCTGCCACTGTGCCCATTAAATGCTGCCACTGTGCCCATCAAACGCTGCCACTGTGCCCCTTAAGTGCTGCCACTGTGCCCCTCCAAGTGCTGCCAGAGTGCCCCTCCAAGTGCTGCCAGAGTGCCCCTCCAAGTGCTGCCAGAGTGCCCCTCCAAGTGCTGCCAGAGTGCCCCTCCAAGTGCTGCCACTGTGCCCCCTGCCTGCCCTCTGCACTTACCTTGTCTCGATGTGCAGCTGGTGACGGCGTCAGGCGGCGAGCGGTGTCTCATCGTCCGAGGTCTTCTTCTCCCGCGCTCCTCCTGTCTTCTGCTATCGTCCGTCCGAGGTCTTCTTCTCCCGCGCTCCTGTCTTTTGCTATGATTGGACGCCTAGCGTCCAATCACAGCGCCTGTGACTTCAGCCAATCAGGTTACAGGTAACAGACCTGGCAACCTGATTGGCTGAGAGGCGGGTCTGTGTTAGGGAAGCGACGTATTCGCTTCTCTAACACAATACTGTGTAATCAGCGGACGCACAGCCGTGCGCCCGCTGTTTACACTTAGGGAAGCCTATTAGAGCACACCGCTCTAATAGGTCCCCTATTAGAGCTTACAGCTCTAATAGGGGCGCTTCCAGCAACACCCCCCCCCACTGTAATTCAGATGCCCGGCACCCGATCAGGGGCCGGACACCTGAATAGGGGGCGGCAGCGGTGACAATAGATAGATTCATGCAATGCATGAATCTATCTATTGGTGATAGAGCGGTGCATACTGCACTGTGCCCGGCGCCCTTTTTTAAAGGGACATGTTTAAATAATTTTTTTTTTTTTTTGAACTTTTTTTTTTTTTTTTTTTTTTAACTGCAAGGAGGGGGGGGGGGGGGGGGGGGGGCGGCGCCCGGGCGCCCCCTATGGACGGGCCGCCACTGGTTGGAACCCCTCATTATGGGCACAGTGAGTCTGCATATGATGTGAACAGTGAGGCTACATTTGATGAAATAGACACTTGGATTTGGCAGCCATACCTATCTCTTAAACTTCCACTAAACTAACAACAAAATGTAATTGTTCAGTTTGCGCCGATCTGTAAGGCTGCGCTATATACCATGATTTGTGATGCTGGGGCTATATACTCTGTCCTGTGATGCTGGGGCTATATACTCTGTCCTGTGATGCTGGGGCTGTATACTCTGTCCTGTGATGCTGGGGCTGTATAATCTGTCCTGTGATGCTGGGGCTGTATAATCTGTCCTGTGATGCTGGGGCTGTATAATCTGTCCTGTGATGCTGGGGCTGTATACTCTGTGCTGTGATGCTGGGGCTGTATACTCTGTGTTGTAATGCTGGGGCTGTATACTCTGTGCTGTGATGCTGGGGCTGTATACTCTGTGCTGTGATGCTGGGGCTGTATACTCTGTGCTGTGATGCTGGGGCTGTATACTCTGTGCTGTGATGCTGGGGCTGTATACTCCTGACACTATGAGTGAAAGCAAGTGGAATACAGGGGATGGAGTGGGTGAATTCTATAAGGGGTGTGGCTTATGAGAAGTAGGATGGGCCAAACGTGGAGGGGCGGGTTCTTGCGCCCCCCTATTCTAAAACTTCACCAGCCACCACTGCTTCCAAGACGCCCTGAAATCCTTTGCTGAACAGTTTTAGCCTCCTCCCCAGCAGGCAACTTCTACATCTCATGCAACTACGCCTCAGTTAAACACTGCGGGCAAAGATTGTCACATAGCTGCCAAGTCATCTAATTCAGGTGACTGCTCCTCAGAGGAGTTAGATGACAGCTTTGCATACTACGTAACCAGGTGGCCCTGCCCCCCTCTGCCGCTACGGGGAAGCCATGTGTTACATGGGGGCGGGATCACCCGGCAACGTCACCGTGTCGGCCCAGCCCTCAGTTATAAAAGAGCTGTCACCTGAGAGGACGATCATTACGGTGGGTGCCTCCCATGGAGGCGGGTCGGTCGCTTTTTTTTTTTTTCTTTTTCAGTGCGTCTGACTTACGGCATCAATTCCCCTTGTGGGCCTCTGATACGGGTTGGAATGATGCAGCCTTATGGCATAAATTCTGCCTTGGCCTGTCTGAAGGGCTCAAAGACGAAGTGGGGGTCCCCAGTTCCCTTGATAGCCTCATTAGTCTTGCTATCCAACTTGATCATAGGTTCAGAGAAAGGAGAACAGAGAAGGCTTGCATCACCACTATACCCATGAATCTGCGGGCAAGACCCATGCAACTAGGTCTTTTGCACTCTCCGCTCTCTGGTGAAGAAAAGTTGCGAAGATGTCGGAAGAAAAACTTGTGGCTATATTGTGGGGTAGCGGGACATTATCTCTAAAACTGCCCTGTGGGGCCCACAGAGACCAATACCATTTCCTCTACCTACCTTGTTAACTGTTCCATAGGAAAGGGATCTTCTCATATCACCCTGTTCCTGTCACTTCAGATCCCCGGGAAAAACATCCAAGTACCAGCCATAATCGATTCCGGAGCTTGCAGCTGCTTCATGGACAAGGACTTTTCCCAACCTCATCAAGTCCCTTTTCAAGCAAACACACTAGTTATCCATCCATCTGGCCGATGGATCCTGTCTCAGGTCTGGGCCTAACACACAAGACTTGCCCACTACTGGCTGTATCTGATACCGGTCATCAGGAATATTTATGCTTGGACATTATCCCATCTCTTCTGTTTGCTGTTATCCTGGGCATCCCCTTGTTGCAAGCCCACAACCTGCAGATAAACTGGTAATCAGGATAAATTACTTTTTTATCCACCTACTGCCAGCAGTCCTGCCTTCACCCCATTCCCATGAGACCTGCACTCCTTCTGGGCATACATACTGACTCTCCTGTGTCACAGCTCATACCTGCAGCTTATCATGAATTCCTGGAGGTCTTTGATAAACAGAAAGCAGACATCCTACCACCTCATCGCCCGTATGATTGCCCAATTGAACTTTTGCCAGGCGCTGAAATTTCCTTTGGGCGTATCTTTCCCCTCTCTGAACTGAAACTTAAAGTACTACGTCAGTACATTAATGAAAACTTGGAGAATGGCTTCATCCGGCCTTCCACGTCCCCGGCCTTGCACTTCTTTGCAGAGAAAAAAGGACCATACCCTGCGCCCCTGCGTTGATTACCGGGAGTTAAATAAAGTCACCACGAAGAACAGATATCCTTTTCCCCTGGTTCCAGAACTATTCCAATGTTTCAAAACATCCACTGTGTTAATAAAGCTTGATTTATGAGGTGCATATAATCTGGTACGGATCCGCAAAGGGGATGAATGGAGGACGGCCTACCGCACTAGATTCGGACATTATTTGTATCTCGTTATGCCCTTCGGGTTGTGTAATGCTCCAGCAACATTCCAGCATTTTGTCAACAACATTTTCAGAGACTTCCTTGACCTATTCCTGATCGTATACTTAGACGACATCCTTATCTTTTCTAATTCCATCTCAGCACACTGTGAACATGTGAAAGGTTCTCAGCCGATTAAGAGACTGTCAGGAAAGGTTCCACCTGCTGGTGGCGCTGTCGGACATTTGGCTTACAGTACTGATGTCCACCAGCGGGTGTCTCCTGGCAGTCTGGAACTGTCAGGAAAGGTTTCACCTGCTGGTGGCACTCTCTGATCCTTGGGCCACAATACTGGCATCCACCAGTGGGTGTTTCCCGGCAGTGTGGAGCCAACATTATCTCCTGCGATCAGGCATCACCTGAGCCTGATTGCAGGAGATGTGTATTAATACCTGGCAAAAACACTTGCCTTGGTATCTTCCTTGCGCCCTGACCTGAACCTGTGAGCCCTGACCCTGAATTTGAACCTGGTACCTGGTACCTGAACCTGTCCCTCCTGTGACCATGTTACCTTTGCCATGCAGCCTGATCCGTCCATCCTCTCCCTGTCCTGTTTGCTCCCTGCCCCCATCTGCTGATCTCCCGTTGATGACCCGGGCCTGGCTACATTTACAATTCTGGTATTCCCCATTTATTGTATATACCTGTCTGACTGTTATTTGTGGGTCTTTGTCTGGTAGTTGGTTTGTTGTGCACTGTTATATTGGAGGTGTATTTATATTTTCACTTATCTTAATAAATTACAATATTTTCACTTTACATGCGTTTGGTTTCCTCCATTGTTGTCCACACAATTCTAGTCACACCTGATTCATGATAGTATACCAAGTCCATCCCTGACCAGAAGTGGCTGCACAGAGGAACCATCTCGGTTCTGTTTGCCTTGCTGAAATTAAGTCTGATGAGATTGTTTGTTTATTATGCTCTGCTGGCGTCAGAGAGTGGTGACTATTTCTGCCAGACATTGAATGAGTGGACCAGTGACCAGCTGCTAGAGATCATTTGTTTAGCTCACTCCTTGGTTGATCAGGGCTATATGCTTTTTGGGGATGTTCAGCCTTTAATTCAAATGTGTACAGAGCTGGCCCTGCCCTGTATTCCAAAGGGCCATGATGATTTTTCTCTCCCTTTCAGTGTTAATTAGGTCATATCTCTGGTGTGGCTTTTGGAGGATGACTTTACATACTTTTTTGAACATTACTCAGCTTGTTCCCAACAGGTGATAATGAAGTGTGTTGATTCTGTACAGTCCCTTGTCAGACAGGCAGCATGTAAACTGCAGTTTGTTCAACCATTACTCCTAGCATATTGCAATCAGCCTCAGCCAGCCCACAACAAACCAGTTCTGCTTCCAGACACCTGCCTGCCCAAATGTCTTTTCCCCCATCACCCATGGCAACCTCAGTCTAAGCCAGGGGTCTTCAAACTACAGCCCTCCAGTTGTTCAGGAACTACAAATGCCTAGTCATGTCTGTGAACGTCAGTTTTACAATGCCTCATGGGATGTGTAGTTCTGCAACAGCTGGAGGGCCATAGTTTGAAGATTTCTGGTCTAAGCCCAGTATACTCTGCTTCCCACCATATATCAATACCCTGTTTCTACTACTTCCTCTAGCCACTGTTCCCTCTTCCTCACCATATTCCAGCCCTTCTCTTCAGACTGCTTCACCCCTTACCCACAGTCCTGCAGTCACCCACAGAACTTCAGTGGCTAAGCCAAAGAAGAAACTTAAGTTTTTTCCGACTCATACGATCCTGCCGTTAACCCAAGCTGCCTCTACACCAGCCAATCTGCTCCAGCATGCTTCCGCACTGACCGACCTGCTCCAGTCTTCCTCCATGATTACCAGTGGGGTCAAGTTGGCCTCTGATGATACTGAACCTAACCCTGCCAACTTCCTGTCTGCTGCCCAGCCTGATGTGCCTCTGTCTGCTGCCCAGCCTGATGTGCCTCTGTCTGCTGCCCAGCCTGATGTGCCTCTGTCTGCTGCCCAGCCTGATGTGCCTCTGTCTGCTGCCCAGCCTGATGTGCCTCTGTCTGCTGCCCAGCCTGATGTGCCTCGGCGACCAGCCTGATGTGCCTCGGCGACCAGCCTGATGTGCCTGTGCCCGCCACCCAGCCTGACTTGCCTAACGTGCCTGTGCCCGGTTTAAAGCCATGGATCTTTTACATGCCCAGCTTGGTGGGACTCTGCCCACTGCTCGGCTTGATGCCATGGACTTTTCTCAGCAGTGGCTTGTTGGAGCATCCGGTAGGTCGCTCCTTAGAGGGGGGTTACCACCTGCTGGTGGCGCTGTTGGACATTTGGCTTGCAGTACTAATGTCCACCAGCAGGTGTCTCCTGGCAGTCTGGGACTGTCAGGAAAGGTTTCACCTGCTGGTGGCACTATCTGATCCTTGGGCCGCAGTACTGACGTCCACCAGCGGGTGTTTCCCGGCAGTGTGGAGCCGACATCTCCTGCGATCAGGCATCACCTGAGCCTGATTGCAGGAGATGTGTATTAATACCCAGCAAACACACACACACACACACACACACACACACACACACACTTGCCTTGGTATCTTCCTTGCACCCTGACCTAAACCTGACCCCGACTCTGAACCCGGTACCTGAACCTGTCCCTCCTGTGACCCTGTTACCTTTACCTTTGCACTGCAGCCTGATCTGTCCATCCTTTCCCTGTCCTATTTGATCCCTGCCCCCATCTGCTGATCTCCCAATATTTTCACTTTACATGCCTTTGGTTTCCTCCGTTGCTGTCCACGCAGTTCTGGTCACACCTGGAGTTATCATTTCCACTTCAGGCATCTCCATGGATCCTCAAAAGGTCAAATCCATCCTCGAATGGCCCACTCCTAAAGACAGGAAGAGCACACAGAGGTTCATAGGATTTGCCAACTTTTATTGCAAGTTTATTAAAATTTTCTCCGCCATTATCTCTCCTGTCATCCAGCTGACGAGACAGAATACCCGTTTTCAGTGGACACCTGCAGCACAAGCAGCTTTTGATCAGTTAACCACTTTAAGACCAGCCTCATTTTGGATTTTAGGTGTTTACATGTTTAAAACAGTTTTTTTTGCTAGAAAATTACTTAGAACCCCAAACATATTGTTTTTTTTCTAACACCCTAGAGAATAAAATGGCGGTCGTTGCAATACTTTTTTTCACACTGTATTTGCGCAGCGGTCTTACAAGCGCACTTTTTTTGAAAAAAAATTCACTATTTTGAATAAAAAAATAAGACAACAGTAAAGTTGGTCCAATTTTTTTATATCGTAAAAGATAATGTTACGCCGATTTAATTGATACCCAACATGTCACGCTTCAAAATTGAAGCTCGTGGAATGGCATCAAACTTTTACCCTCAAAAATCTCCATAGGCGACGTTTAAAAAATTCTACAGGTTGCATGTTTTGTGTTACAGAGGAGGTCCAGGGCTATAATTATTGCTCTCACTCTACCGATCGCGGCGATACATCACATGTGTGGTTTGATCACCGGGACGGGGCGCTTTAAAAAAATATATATTATTTTACTTGATTTTATTTATTTTTACAATGTAAAAAAAAAAAAAAATGGGTCACTTTTATTCCTATTACAAGGAATGTAAAACATCCCTTGTAATAGGAAAAAAAGCATGACAGGTCCTCTTAAATATGAGATCTGGGGTCAAAAAGTCCTCAGATCTCATATTTGGACTTAAATGCAAAAAAAAATTAAGAAAAAAATATGTCATTTGAAAAAATGACATTGAAAAAACGTTCCTTTAACCACTTCCCTCCATAAAGAGGACCTGTCACATAGATTCCTATTACAAGGGATGTTTACATTCCTTGTAATAGGAATAAAAGTGATCCAAAAAAAAAAAAAATGTAAAAAAAGTGTAAAAATAAAAAAAAATTAAGTGAAATAATAAAAAAAATATTTAAAACGCCCCTATCCCCAGTAGCTCGCGCTCAGAAGCGAACGCACACGTAAGTCCCACCCATATATGTAAACGCCGCTCAAACCACACATGAGAGGTATCGCCGCGCGCGTTAGAGCGCGTGCAACAATTCTAGCACTAGACCTCCTCTGTAACTCTAAATTGGTAACCTGTAAAAAAAATTTAAAGCGTCGCCTATGGAGATTTTCAAGTACCGAAGTTTGGCGCCATTGCGTGATTGTGCACAATTTTAAAGCGTGGCATGTTTGGTATCTATTTACTCGGCGTAACATCATCTTTCACATTATATAAAAAAATTGGGCTAACTTTACTGTTTTGTTATTTAATTCACGAAACCGTTTTTTTTTTTCAAAAAAAAGGCGTTTGAAAATTTATTGCGCAAATACCGTGTGAGATAAAATGACCGCCATTTTATTCCCTAGGGTGTCTGCTAAAAAAACATATATAATGTTTGGGGGTTCTGAGTAATTTTCTAGCAAAAAAATTATGATTTTTTACATGGAGAGAAGTTAAGAGGTATGAGCGGAAGTGACGTTTTGATGTCGCTTCCGGGTGGGGGCCATCTTATGCCGCGTACACACGAAGGGACAATCCCGCGGGATTATCCTCTGGACTGAAGTCCAGCGGATAATCCCCTCGTGTGTGGGCGCCGGCGGACTTTTTGGCGCCAAAGTCCGGCGGACCAAAGTTTTAAGTTTGGTTTTAAAAATTATCCGCTGGACTTGGCAGTCCAGCGGACAATCCCGCCGTTAGTGGGCAAGTCCGCGGGACTTTTGAAATGAACGGACTTGCCGCTCATCGGCAAGTCCGTTCATTTAGCACGTGACTTCAGGTTACGTAGCTAGCGTAGGCAGTTACTGCCGCCGCGCTAGCTCCGTGACCTGGCATGGATTTAAAGGGACTCCCCACGCCGTTTTTTCGGGTTCCCCCCAAATCCATGTCAGACCCTCATCCGAGCACGCAGCCTGGCAGGCCAGGAAAGGGGTGGGGACGAACGAGCGCCCCCCCCCTCCTGAGCCGTACCAGGCCGCGTGCCCTCAACATGGGGGGTGCCCTGGGGAAAGGGGGGCCGTGCGGCCCCCCCACCCCAAAGCACCTTGTCCCCATGTTGATGAGGACAAGGGCCTCTTCCCGACAACCCTGGCCGTTGGTTGTCGGGGTCTGCGGGCGGGGGCTTATCGGAATCTGGGAGCCCCCTTTAATAAGGGGGCCCCCAGATCCCGGCCCCCCACCCTATGTGAATGAGTATGGGGTACGATGTACCCCTACCCATTCACCTAAGGTGTAAAATGTAAAGTACAAAAACACACACACTTTTGAAAAAATATTTTATTGCACTGCTCCGGGGGTCTTCTTCCGTCTTGGGGGTCTTCTCGCCGGACTCCTCCGCTCTCTTCTGCTCTTTTACCTAGCTCTTTCACGAGCGGGGGGGGAGTCCGGCTACCTTCTTCGTCGCCGCCGTCGTCTGGGGGTCTCGATCCGCCTTCGGGGGTCTTCCGGGGGTCTCTTCTGTTCTTGCGGCGGTCGTCGTCTTCCGCGCCGCCGGCGCCTTCTCCTTCTTCTTGTCCTTCTTCTTGTTCTTCTTCTTCCGATGTTGACCCGACGCTCTCTCTGCCCGGAATGCCTGTGCCGCTCTGCGCTGAGACTTATATAGGGACATGGGGGACAGGGTCACATGCACATGTCACATGGTGACCCCGCCCCCTTGTGTTGTCACAGTCCCGGAGGATGCTGGGACTGTGACATCGCAAGGGGGCGGGGTCACCATGTGACATGAACATGTGACCCTGTCCCCCATGTCCCTATATAAGTCTCAGCGCAGAGCGGCACAGGCATTCCGGGCAGAGACAGCGACGGGTCAACATCGGAAGAAGAAGAACAAGAAGAAGGACAAGAAGAAGGAGAAGGCGCCGGCCGCGCGCGGAAGACGACGACGTGGGGATTCCCTTTAAATCCATGCCAGCTTGCGGAGCTAGCGCGGCGGCATCTACTGCCTACGCTAGCTACGTAACCTGAAGTTACGTTCGAAATGAACGGACTGCTCCGTGTGTGGGCAAGTCCGTTCATTTTCAAAAGTCCCGCGGACTTTTGGCCGGTGGATTATCCGCTGGAGAAGTCCGTGCGTGTGTGGGCAAGTCCACACCCTCGGAAAGTCCAGCGGACCTAGCTGGAAAGTCCCGCGGGATTGTCCGCTGGACTAGGTCCGCCGGCAAAAGTCCGCACGTGTGTACGCGGCATTAGCCTCACTCGTCTCCATACCCAGCAGAGGAAAGGACCTGATCACCTCTACCGCTACCGACTGCTCCGCTAAGTGTCGGAGGGCGCAGGAGAGCGGATATCTCGGTTGTGGCCGCAGCTGCTGCCAATACCGAGATATCCCTCTTCAGAAAAGGGACGTACACCGTCGTGCGCTGGTCATAAAGTGGTTAAAGACTCTGCTTACCTCAGCACCCATTTTGCAACACCCAGATCCTGCATCATATGTTCTCGAGGTAGATTATTCTGAGAATGCCGTGGGTGCCATCCTGTCACAGCGCCAGGGAATGAAGTCTCTGTTACATCTTATTGCCTTCTTTTCTAGGAAACTCAGCCCCACAGAGAGAAATTACGATGTGGGAGACCGAGAATTATTAGCCATAAAGGCAGCCCTAGAAGAATGGCGTTACTTGCTGGAAAGCGCACCCCATTTGGATCTTTACCAATCACAAAAATCTGCTTCTCACTCTTTGCCCAGGATGACTGGGCATCACTTTTACCCCTGGCAGAATTTGCATACTCTGCTACAGAACAAGCCCCATTTTTTTTAAAATTATGGGTACTTCCCAGCCTTCCTACCTGACATCTTGCCTGATTCCTCGGTTCCTGCAGTCCAAGAAAGGATACGTGCTCTTCATTCGAACAACAAGGTATTACAAGATGCCATTTCTAAAGCACAAGACAGTAAAAAATTATTTGACAGGAAGAGGAGACCTAAAACTTCAAATAGGAGACAAGGTTTGGTTATCCACTGCCAACTTAAAATTGTCATGTCCATCCAAGAAGTTTGGACCTAGATATATCGATCCTTTTCCTGTCAAAAGTCAGATTAATCCAGCACAGCATACGAACTTTCACTTCCAGAGACTTAAAAAAATTCACCCTGTCTTCCACGTATCCTTACTAAAAAACGCATTTAGACCCTTTTCCTGGTCGCGAGTCAGGTCCACTTGCATCTACTATAATCGATGGTAATGAGGAATATGAGGTTAAGACAATTGTGGATTGTAGAAAAAGAAGGAACGTGATCCAGTTTTTAATATGATGAAAAGTCTGCAGACCTGAAGACAATTTTTGGGAACCAGAATCCAATCTTCATGCCAAGAGATTGATACGGACATACTTCCAGGCTCACTGGAGGAGTCCGGTTAACAGACGCGCATTGGTGCGCAGGCACAGGCACACCAGTGTGTGCACAAGGAATAACATGTATTGGCTCATGCGTGAGCACGCATGGATGCGAGCACGTGCTGGTGCCAGTCAGCCTATTTAAACTGAGCAATGACACATACACATTGCTGAGTGTTCTTTCAGCTTGTTCCTGTTAACCTGTGCCTTGATCTGTTTCAGTTTCCTGTGTTTGACCTGGCTTCACCTGTACCTTCCCTTGGACTTCCGCCTGCCTACCTGTGACCTCGGCTCGTGTTTGACTCAGCTCCTGCCTTATGCTATCTCGCTGCCCGACTGTGTACCAAACCCGGCCTGTATCCTGTCTTAGCTTCTGCCTCACGTTCCTGTACCTGCTCTGCCTGGCTGTTTATGGGCTTATGTTCCAGCAACGCAACTGCCTGCTGATCCAGCGAAACGTAGTTCCAGTTTTCAATGCCTGTCCGGTGATCTTCAGCCATCAGGTTCCTGCCAAGGCCCAGCCGCTGCCACCTGCTACATCGGCCCTCATGCCACTCTGTGTCCTTCACTCCCTGTCATCTCTACCAGGGGCGTTGGACAGGAGGTGCAAGAAAAGCCCTCTCTACAGCTCGATCTCCACCAGGTACGTGACACAAGACAAGAAAATGCTCATTTCACATTACAATGTGGTTATACCAACTTTGCAAAAGCTCGGATGAATCATAAACTGGGAGAAAATCCAGCTGGATCCAGCTTAACTGTTGACTATCTAGGTGCTGAGATAAAAATGCAGAGAAATACAGTATCTCTGTCTGGGAAGATTCCTTCCATTTTTAAGAGCGTAAGAATTTCATTCATTTTTAGTCAAGGAGTGTCTTCAACTGTCTTCAACCAGGACATCATGATCCTGATATCAATGGTGAAGTGGGCCCAGTGGCACTCGCAGCCATTTCAGCATTGGTTTCTTTCCCAGTGGCACTCAGGATTTATCTCAGAAGATATTGATTGCTCCTTCAATGATGCAAGGTCCTTAGCGATGGTTGGAGAGGCAGAATCTCCTCCGATGCCCTTCTTTCTTCCAATAACTTGGTTGGTCGTGACATCAGATGCCAGCAAGATGGGCTGGGGTGCTGTTCATGAAGGTCACAGGGCTCAGAGTCTGTGGCCCTATAACGTGAAAGAGATTGTTTCTAATAAACCGGAGTTGAGGGCAGCATTCCAAACCCTTCTTGCCTTCAGTCACATGATTGGGGCAGCTCAATGCTTCTAAAGATGGACAACAATACAGCAGTAGCTTATGCAAGGAAGCAAAGCCACCTCTTCTTGAGGGAGCTGAAGCATATAATGGACTGGGCGCAAGAGAATCTTCTCAACTTTTCAGTTTACGTTCCTGGCCGCATCAATCTCCAATCCAATTATCTGTCCAGATCAAGCCTAGACGATGAGTGGTCCCTTCTACCACAAGTATTTCAGGAGTTGGTAGCATGGTCCTTTCCCTTTGGAAGTGGATCGTTTCACTTTTCTAGGCAATGTAAAGCTTCCAAAATTCTACACAAGGATCCATCACTGGCAGGCAGTCCAGGTGGAAGCTCTGAGCTCAAAGTGGCCTTTTCAAACAGCCTATGCCTTCCCT